>OZ020294.1:4702446-4814417 GCA_963971205.1 Aethes cnicana
GGCGGTAATTCGTAAAGCCCCAGGTCGCATATTTATGGCCCTCACCTTCGGTTCGGGCCACAGAAACCTGCGATCTGGGACATTTACGAATTCACCACCCAGGTCTGTAATGTACTATTGCTGCCGTGTTGTACACTCTGCTTTTCACTCCTCCTATTAGAAAACTAGTATCACCAGAACATGACACTTTGCTGTTAGTGGGGCAGAAATGGAGAGAAACATCGCATTTTGATCCCTCTAAACGGGCAACAAAATACTCCTTTTGGAATAGGTGTCAAAACACTATTACTTTATTATATACACGAAGCGCTCTTTAAATTCCCTGTAAATGTAAATGCCTGACAGAGCATGCTAGGTCCAAAGACCAAACGCCTTAGCAGCCACGTTTTGTAACAACTATACACCCTCTATCTGTACAGGTTTACATAACTTAGAAGGCCCGTGGATTAGGCAATAATAGATCACGCGTCAACGGCTTATAAGTGCTCCGTCGCGCACCTACTAAGCAGTGTCTTGCTATACTAGCCTAATTACACATTCTGAAGGGCTCAGAATAACCGCGGTATACAGAAACGAGAATCCAGCAACGTGTACACTAAACTCACGACACAACCGTAAGCCTTAAACCAATGATGTTTATACTTAGGGATAGGCCCATTCGAACATTCCGTCGCCATTTTCTTCATGCAACGAAATACTGCGCCGTCTGGTGGTCAACCGCATGAACTACGAGAATGTTTTGCGCGCTTTAACCTCGTAGTGACGTAAAGAGAAGTGTTGCTGGCTTTTTATTTTATTCAGTACAAGCGACGTGAATGTGTAATATCCTTTTTTCTAATAAAACATGATTCAAAAATCAACTTTTGTTTATTATGTAAATAATAATTATTATTTATTTATATTTTCTTGGAAGTCCAAATTAAACATCTCACGTGAAATTCTTCATGTATAAAAATGACGTCCTTACAAGGTTACTTTAACAAGCAGTCTCCGTAACTATGGCAACTCCGTAACATGCCGTCAATATGGCGGCGGCAATAAGTCGCCAGACTTCGTGTCATAAATTTATTGTTTACAAAAATATTTCGATTGATGGAATAAACACAAGGTAATGTTAATCACCGATGAAACGATATTTCATGACACTTTTTCACTTTGCCTACGTGATTTCTGCCGCCTTTTATCACGCAAGTCGGCATTTTTTAAGGGTTGCGTATATGTTGTTTGACATCCGCACTCGCCGGTGTCTCGCTGAGCACTGTGCCACGATTGGTGACCAAACTTGGATTGGGCAATTTTGGGCACCAACAAAGTGGGGTTATATGTCATGTGCGTAGACCCGGTCTATACGAAGTATTATATATGTCTATGCCTTAAACACACATACATACATCCACAACATAACCCGCCTGCCTGGAGCTGTTTGGTAAAAATAATGAGCCTATTTGTCAGACTTGACGTAGCAAATTTTTTATTTTAATTTAAGCGAAGTGCATGAAAACTTGTTATGTCTTAAACATAGGAAATATTTACCTTCTGTGGTCCAGGCTTGAAGAAGTGCAAGTAGCAGTATCCACGGAAACCCTGAAATCAGATTTATTTTTAAATATGTAATTTATCTACTAAATATCCTGAATACAGACGGCCTAACTTGAACATTGGAAACACCATAGGGTTGGTGTTCGGTCTAAAACACGCATTTTCAAATTCAACGCGATATTTATAGGATATTATAATTGGGATTATTCTTAAAAATATATTACCTTCCACACCATGATCTGAGGTTTAACTCCGCGCTCGGAAAGCGCTTGTTTCAAATCACGGACCCGTGTGTTTGGACTAATGTTCGAGATCTGCAAAAAAAAAACTTAGGATATTTTGTTTATGCCATTAAATTTAAGTCAACAGTAGTCATCAAAATGCATAGAAATCTATAATTAGTGATAAATTAAATCGTAAATCTAACCTACGCATTGCAGTGCTGGAAATTTATCATGTCACAATCACTGTAAGTGCGCAAGCAAGTGTATCAAACTGTGTGTTATAATTATAAATCGAAATGGTAAGTTGTAAGTTCAGAAGTCTGAAGCACCCAGTACCTAACCATCTGAAGCGCCTGCCGATTTCTGAAGAGCAATCTATCTTATGAGTGATTTTTGCATGTAATTTTAAAACTACGTCTTCTTGTTCTATGTGTCATACTGAGTACACGTTTTATTTTGATTTATTTGAATTTTATTTAACGCTCCTGCTACGTTTCCGAACAATATGTGATGACTTGAGTAGGAAATTCAGGTTAAAGACGAATTTATTATCTCAAAAGAATATACATTTCACTTGAAGAGATACACAATATTTATGCCTTAATTATTACGAATTATTATTACTTAGAAATTACACATATTAAGCAAGACGCTTGTTAGCTATACAATGGTGGGTCAGAAAATATGGCAAATTATTAACCCACAGTATCGGCTATCGATTCTAAGTATATTGTATAGGTCTTTAAATTTTTTTGAGTTGGTAAAAAAAAATCATTTTGTATAGGATTCAGGCGTCGCTCACACAACCAATCCCATATACATTTTTTTTTACCAACTCAAAAAAAAAAAAAAGACTTATACAATATACTAAGAATCGATAGCCGATACAGTGGGTTAATTATTTGCCATATTTTCTGACCCACCGTGTAAAATAATACGTTGACATTGTTGTATCGGTATGTTTTATCGGTGTCGACCACTTTAGAAAACATAATTATATTGGAAACCTGGTTTCGAATGAAGAAATACCGAAATACTTTTCTATACCGGTTACGAATCTTTTGTTACTAAAGTGGTATGTGTGTGTGTGTGTGTGTGTGTGTGTGTACCTTGACGGAGAACTCGATGACGGGGCGCTGCTTCTTGGGGCGGCGCGGCTTCTGGTCAGCCTCCTTGTTCTCCTTGCCGGCGGCCTTGGCGCTGTTCCGGCGGCGAGCTCCGCGCCGCGCCCGTGTGCTTTTACCATCCTCGCCCTCGGTCGTGTTGCCGCCCTGCGGACGAATAATAAGCTCCTTTTCACATGCACACGTAATGATGAGCCCCATAGACACTTCACATGGCACGGCACGGCGACGGTGCCAAGTGAAAGCTGTCTATGTAGCTCATACATTACTGCATTACACGGGGACCGTGCCGTGACCGTGTCACAGAATATTTAATAGTACTACATACAGAATGGCCACGAAATGGCAACTCGCGCTCAACTCGCCCTTACCGTTATTTGTTTCATCCAGAGATGGAGAGTGAATCGTTGGCCCGCGTAGTACACACACATTTACAAGTGTACAGACGTCCTCGCACGCACATACACGTTCTCGCACGCAAACATTTAAATTGTGTTCGAAATCGTGCTTTTATAGGCCGTGTCCTCCGTGTGACCGTCTGCATGGGAAAAGGGCCTAAGTCTGTAGGCCCGACTGTCTCTTACCCCTAGGGAGGGTAGGGCACGAGGGTTTTTTTTAAATTTAAGACTGTTTTTTAAGACGTCCTCGCGATGAATAGGGGCGGCTTTGCTTGGATAAGTAATCTGTTGGTGGTAAAACTTGAGGAGTACTTATATTCTAAAGTGTAAACTAAGTATTATTAAAGTATTTGAGGCTATTGATAATTCTGTAGCAAAAATTGAGAAAGGATTTTAGTGCTGAATCTTTGACCATTAATTTAACTATATTAAAGGGTCCAACTGAGATTTTCGCATGAGATTTGATGGCGGGCGCTGCGTCGCTCCTCCACGTCGGTGTCCACCTCCTGGAGTCCACGGCCTATAGCGTGTCGGTCGTTACCTCGCCCTCGCTGTGGCTCTTGTGCGAGCGCGTGCGGCGGCGGAGGCGGCGCGGGCGCTGCGTCGCTCCTCCGCGTCGGTGTCCACCTCCTGGAGTCCACGGCCTATAGCGTGTCGGTCGTTACCTCGCCCTCGCTGTGGCTCTTGTGCGAGCGCGTGCGGCGGCGGAGGCGGCGCGGGCGCTGCGTCGCTCCTCCGCGTCGGTGTCCACCTCCTGGAGTCCACGGCCTATAGCGTGTCGGTCGTTACCTCGCCCTCGCTGTGGCTCTTGTGCGAGCGCGTGCGGCGGCGGAGGCGGCGCGGGCGCTGCGTCGCTCCTCCACGTCGGTGTCCACCTCCTGGAGTCCACGGCCTATAGCGTGTCGGTCGTTACCTCGCCCTCGCTGTGGCTCTTGTGCGAGCGCGTGCGGCGGCGGAGGCGGCGCGGGCGCTGCGTCGCTCCTCCACGTCGGTGTCCACCTCCTGGAGTCCACGGCCTATAGCGTGGCGGTCGTTACCTCGCCCTCGCTGTGGCTCTTGTGCGAGCGCGTGCGGCGGCGGAGGCGGCGCGGGCGCTGCGTCGCTCCTCCGCGTCGGTGTCCACCTCCTGGAGTCCACGGCCTATAGCGTGTCGGTCGTTACCTCGCCCTCGCTGTGGCTCTTGTGCGAGCGCGTGCGGCGGCGGAGGCGGCGCGGGCGCTGCGTCGCTCCTCCGCGTCGGTGTCCACCTCCTGGAGTCCACGGCCTATAGCGTGTCGGTCGTTACCTCGCCCTCGCTGTGGCTCTTGTGCGAGCGCGTGCGGCGGCGGAGGCGGCGCGGGCGCTGCGTCGCTCCTCCGCGTCGGTGTCCACCTCCTGGAGTCCACGGCCTATAGCGTGTCGGTCGTTACCTCGCCCTCGCTGTGGCTCTTGTGCGAGCGCGTGCGGCGGCGGAGGCGGCGCGGGCGCTGCGTCGCTCCTCCACGTCGGTGTCCACCTCCTGGAGTCCACGGCCTATAGCGTGTCGGTCGTTACCTCGCCCTCGCTGTGGCTCTTGTGCGAGCGCGTGCGGCGGCGGAGGCGGCGCGGGCGCTGCGTCGCTCCTCCACGTCGGTGTCCACCTCCTGGAGTCCACGGCCTATAGCGTGTCGGTCGTTACCTCGCCCTCGCTGTGGCTCTTGTGCGAGCGCGTGCGGCGGCGGAGGCGGCGCGGGCGCTGCGTCGCGCGCTCCTCCACGTCGGTGTCCACCTCCTGGAGTCCACGGCCTATAGCGTGGCGGTCGTTACCTCGCCCTCGCTGTGGCTCTTGTGCGAGCGCGTGCGGCGGCGGAGGCGGCGCGGGCGCTGCGTCGCTCCTCCACGTCGGTGTCCACCTCCTGGAGTCCACGGCCTATAGCGTGTCGGTCGTTACCTCGCCCTCGCTGTGGCTCTTGTGCGAGCGCGTGCGGCGGCGGAGGCGGCGCGGGCGCTGCGTCGCTCCTCCACGTCGGTGTCCACCTCCTGGAGTCCACGGCCTATAGCGTGTCGGTCGTTACCTCGCCCTCGCTGTGGCTCTTGTGCGAGCGCGTGCGGCGGCGGAGGCGGCGCGGGCGCTGCGTCGCTCCTCCACGTCGGTGTCCACCTCCTGGAGTCCACGGCCTATAGCGTGTCGGTCGTTACCTCGCCCTCGCTGTGGCTCTTGTGCGAGCGCGTGCGGCGGCGGAGGCGGCGCGGGCGCTGCGTCGCTCCTCCACGTCGGTGTCCACCTCCTGGAGTCCACGGCCTATAGCGTGTCGGTCGTTACCTCGCCCTCGCTGTGGCTCTTGTGCGAGCGCGTGCGGCGGCGGAGGCGGCGCGGGCGCTGCGTCGCGCGCTCCTCCACGTCGGTGTCCACCTCCTGGAGTCCACGGCCTATAGCGTGGCGGTCGTTACCTCGCCCTCGCTGTGGCTCTTGTGCGAGCGCGTGCGGCGGCGGAGGCGGCGCGGGCGCTGCGTCGCTCCTCCACGTCGGTGTCCACCTCCTGGAGTCCACGGCCTATAGCGTGTCGGTCGTTACCTCGCCCTCGCTGTGGCTCTTGTGCGAGCGCGTGCGGCGGCGGAGGCGGCGCGGGCGCTGCGTCGCTCCTCCGCGTCGGTGTCCACCTCCTGGAGTCCACGGCCTATAGCGTGTCGGTCGTTACCTCGCCCTCGCTGTGGCTCTTGTGCGAGCGCGTGCGGCGGCGGAGGCGGCGCGGGCGCTGCGTCGCGCGCTCCTCCACGTCGGTGTCCACTTCCTGGAGAGTACACGCTCGACCCGCACTGAAACAAACATTCACTATTAACATAAATCACGAGCTTTTAGCCGTGCCTTCCTCGCAGGGAGTTTAATACTATATTTCCAAAGCTCTTTTTCCAGGACACTTAAAATCTTTTCTAGGAATTTATGAGATTTCAGAGATTTTCTTGGATTTCTGGGATTCCCAGGATTTCTAACCAGTCCTTTTCCGTGGTCCCTCTTATATGTTATCGGGATTTTCACGGTATTTTTCGGGATAATAGGTAGCCTTTGTGTTATTCCAGGTTACAAACTATCTGTTTGCCAAATGTCATGCAAATTAATCGAGCCATTTTAGCGTAACAAACATCCAAAACACTAACTTTTGGATTTATAATATTACTAAGATGTTGTCATTCATAGGACAATTCAAGCATGCGTCAAATCCGTGTTACACAAACTTAGTTATGAAAAAAGCGTATGGAAAGTGGACACAGTTGTTTAACGTTAATAGTCAGTACCGTTACCTGTCTTCAAAACATTCAAATTACTACTGAGAGGCTTCGTGAACATGACTAAAAAAGGCTCAAGTAACTCTAACATAAATTGCAACCCCACTATTGATCTGCGTGATAGAATGACTTATCGAATATAAGTAGACTGGCAATCTTAACTAGCAGTGATAGTGTAAGAGTTCTCTAATGGTGTCGCCGTTGGAGATTTGAGATGGAGCGACGACTTAAGGACCAGTCTATGTGGCTTACTGTGTCCAGCGCTGTGACATAAATGGCACTGGGCTGCTCGTGCGCCGAGTGCGACAGAGACGGCGATACTCACAGCATCTCCACCTCCCGCAGCTGGCCCAGCACTGGCATGAGCTGCAGACGCCGGTTGGACAGCAGGTGCCAGATGACGCCGGCTCGTGCGCCGAGTGCGACAGAGACGGCGATACTCACAGCATCTCCACCTCCCGCAGCTGGCCCAGCACTGGCATGAGCTGCAGACGCCGGTTGGACAGCAGGTGCCAGATGACGCCGGCTCGTGCGCCGAGTGCGACAGAGACGACGATACTCACAGCATCTCCACCTCCCGCAGCTGGCCCAGCACTGGCATGAGCTGCAGACGCCGGTTGGACAGCAGGTGCCAGATGACGCCGGCTCGTGCGCCGAGTGCGACAGAGACGGCGATACTCACAGCATCTCCACCTCCCGCAGCTGGCCCAGCACTGGCATGAGCTGCAGACGCCGGTTGGACAGCAGGTGCCAGATGACGCCGGCTCGTGCGCCGAGTGCGACAGAGACGGCGATACTCACAGCATCTCCACCTCCCGCAGCTGGCCCAGCACTGGCATGAGCTGCAGACGCCGGTTGGACAGCAGGTGCCAGATGACGCCGGCTCGTGCGCCGAGTGCGACAGAGACGGCGATACTCACAGCATCTCCACCTCCCGCAGCTGGCCCAGCACTGGCATGAGCTGCAGACGCCGGTTGGACAGCAGGTGCCAGATGACGCCGGCTCGTGCGCCGAGTGCGACAGAGACGGCGATACTCACAGCATCTCCACCTCCCGCAGCTGGCCCAGCACTGGCATGAGCTGCAGACGCCGGTTGGACAGCAGGTGCCAGATGACGCCGGCTCGTGCGCCGAGTGCGACAGAGACGGCGATACTCACAGCATCTCCACCTCCCGCAGCTGGCCCAGCACTGGCATGAGCTGCAGACGCCGGTTGGACAGCAGGTGCCAGATGACGCCGGCTCGTGCGCCGAGTGCGACAGAGACGGCGATACTCACAGCATCTCCACCTCCCGCAGCTGGCCCAGCACTGGCATGAGCTGCAGACGCCGGTTGGACAGCAGGTGCCAGATGATGCCGGGCGGCCGCTGGCTCATGCGCTGGGTTTCGATCACCTAATGGAAATACCGAGAGGTTAATGGGCTTATCGCGTTTGAATTCGGCGCTAGAGGCGTTTGCGCCGTGTGATGTCCAGTGTTGCCCATTTACCATGTTATGTACAGGTATGCTAAATTGATTTGCAATACTAAGGTCTTCGATATTTGAAATATTAAAACAGTGAACGTAGACACTTTGAGATTGATAGCATGTTAAAGATGTCAAATACCATGGACTTCTAAATAATTTTCCTGTAATCTATAGGTCAATAACTATCCTACGTATTTTAGTACGGTGTTTGTACGGTGGTTTCGGAGATGAGGGGGGGGGGGGGGGGGGGGATTGGTAATTTTTCGCCTATCTTCTTAAATAACTCGAAAAGTATTGACCTAAAAAGAAATAAAAAATACATATTTGACACCCTCATAAAAAGTTCTTGCAATATGCGTTACGTTTTCCGTCACAGCACAGTTGTTTATAGCATATTGAGATTATATTATATATAGATACTAGACTAGAGACATTGTGGCTGATATTCAATACCACCACTTTAAACCATACTTGCATAAAGGGTCTAGCCGCAATCCTATAGTGAAACTGCCCCTGGCTGAAATGTATACCTTTCCTAGAAGCGTTAATTGGTCTTATTATAAGATATCATTTTACAATATTTCAAGTCTGGATTCCCCTTGGTTTGGATAAAAATAAAAAAATAAAAAAAATCTTTTTTAATTTTTCTAAGCTAAACTAATGGTTAGATTTCTTTGAAATTCGGATTATACATGGCACTAATAGCAATACATTTTCAAAAAAAAAACAAGGTTCTAACTTATTTACAAAGGCCTAAAAATTTTTTTTTTTTTTTTTTTTTTATTATTATTTACAAGAGAGCGACAACCTCAATTTTTAGGTATGTAATGCACAATACAATATTGTATGAAATGTATTTTTTTCATAAAGATCCATTTGTGGCAACAAGGTAAAAATGTCTTACTAATGCAGGCCATTCGTCTTACGACCATTAGGAGGTAATAGTAATATAAATATTTGGAGACAATCTTACGCAAATTAAGCTAGTCCTAGGCTAAGCAAAGCTTGTACTATGGGTACTAGGCGACGGTACTTATACATATATAGAAAAATACTTACATGCATAAATAAAATACATAAAAAACTTCCAAGACCAAAGAACACATAGCCATACTCATCACACAAAAGTTTTCCCTGGCCAGAATTTTTATACATTTGAATTGCGAACATATTTGGAATCGAACTCGTAAGACGAATGGCCTGCATTAGTAAGACATTTTTACCTTGTTGCCACAAATGGATTTTTATGAAAAAAATATATTTCATACAATATTGTATTGTACATTACATACCTAAAAATTGAGGTTGTCGCTCTCTTGTAAATAATAATAAAAAAATTAAAAAAAATTAAAAAAAATTTTTTAGGCCTTTGTAAATAAGTTATAACCTTGTTTTTTTTTTTGAAAATGTATTGCTATTAGTGCCATGTATAATCCGAATTTCAAAGAAATCTAACCATTAGTTTAGCTTAGAAAAATTAAAAAAGTTTTTTTATTTTTTTTTATTTTTATCCAAACCAAGGGGAATCCAGACTTGAAATATTGTAAAATGATATCTTGTAATAAGACCAATTAACGCTTCTAAGAAAGGTATACATTTCAGCCAGGGGCAGTTTCACTATAGGATTGCGGCTAGACCCTTTAAAACATTAAGCCTAGAATGACATGAACATGAATCTTAGAAAAAGAACATACATAGAAGCCAGGCTAAAAGAAGAGCTTGGTACTATATATCTTACTCGCGAAACCCAAATTACTTTTGACATATGTTAGAGTGAAACGGTAATATGCATTTTGTTACTACCATTTCACGGGTCGTCACTAATTTCAATTCAATAAACGTCAAATGGACCTCTTTTGGACCTCTTATAACCTAACCAAATTAAAAATGTTCTTAACCTTTCATCCTTGGTGTCGTGACGTTCGCAACATAACTTGATCGTGTCATACGGGCTCAATTTATTTTGGCTGGCGAATAGTCTCTCTCCGTAAAATTAAGTTCTTTTAGTATTATTTCAGCGAATACCCTGCGAAGCGTTTAAGGTGTTGCTTTTTAGCATACCTAGTGTCTTTAGGCAATATGTCCTGTGTGGTTGAAGGATGCAAATCCCACTCAGGAAGAAAAGAAAATGACGATCAAGGAATATCATTTCATAAGTGAGTTCAGACTGTTTTTGAATCTTTTAAGGCAACGATCTAACCTAAAATGATGTAACAGTATTAGTAATTTATAGATTTTATCATTTCATTCAGTTTTACATTGATGTATCCGCTTATTTGCTTATTTCCTGAATACTCTAGGAGGTTAGTTTTTCTTCATAGTGATGTGTATTTTATCGACATTCACACAATAAATAAATGTCGATAATGTTATCATATGGGAATAAGACTTAAATATGTGGTATCATAATTTATAAAATAAAGGTTTTGATAAAGAAAATGTATATTTATAGAATATTTGAAAATAATGTATTACTTATATTTCTTTTTTGAGTAAGATAACAAGCCTGAACAAAATTGTTACCTACAGATTTCCAAAGAATGCACAAATGAGAAATGAATGGATGAAAAGTATCCAAAGATCTGGTGGGAGTTGGAACACACATAGTCGCATTTGCTCCAAACATTTTACACCAGATTCTTTTGAACCAAATGAAAAGTTAAAATATAGGCGACTGAAGGCAGATGCTATACCAATATTAAATTTGTCAGATACTGACATGGTAACGTTGTTCAAATGATTACGGGCGCGACTTTTTTTACAGACTTATTATTTCTATAGATTCCCGAGAAAAGGGATTTAGTGTGAATTTCCACGCGAACGAAGTCGCGGGCAAAAGCTAGTTTGTTATAATTATCGATACAAAAAGCCGACACAACACATCACTAGCAAATTATGAAACCAGTGACCACCTACGTTATTTCGAAGTAGAGCTCTATATATGCATCTTTTTCTAACACATTGATGTAATCATAAGAAAGTAAGGATGGATATATTATCTCATATTACTCTTTTAGCTTGGCTTCTATGTTATGTTCTTTTTCTAAGACATGAATGCTCAACAATACTCAATATACGATTAACCTCAAATTTACAACAATTGTCTATAGATTCGCGAATATCCTTTTCTGTTATCACAGCTGCGGTGAAAAATTGACGCCATTTTAACTCGTCGCTTTTATAATAGTAACAATATTTATTTATTTTAAATTCAAAACAGCATTATGATGTTGGCTTAACTTTGTTTTTAGTGAAAAGACGCCCTAGAAAGCTCATTTTACAGTTTCCTGGTTTTGAACTTTATAATGACATGGAGTAGTCTAGGGCGTCTTTCTAGAGTATGTCAGGTTTATTATTTTAACTAGCTTCTGCCCGCGACTTCGTACGCGTGAAATTCGGAAATGCGTTTTTCCGGAATAAAAAGTAGCCTATTATGTTGACCAGTGTTATAAACTACCCCCATACCACCCACCCAGTAGTTTTCGAGTTAAATCCGGACATACATACATACATAAGTACGTACATACAGAATTTTTTTCTAAAAATCATTATTTTGTGTTCAGTATCGCTAATATAGTCCCTCGACATGATATCTTTTAATTTTCAAGTTATACACGCGATTTCTACAGATTTATTATTAGTATAGATAGGAATGTTTCAGAATTTATCGTTTTACCTGGGTTGGCGTGACGATAACATCGATAGGCACGTCGTGAGGTCCAAACAGCTCAGCGGGCAGTGTGTCAAACACCTAAAAAAAAAGATACGTTTTTATTAATTGTCATTAGGAAATAGTAAGTGCCGTCCCGTCCCGCACTTTTTATAAAATCAACTCTAGTAAGGATTCTCGAAAAATCGAATCAGAAGAATCTCTAAAACATTTGTCATGACTACTCGGTGGATGCAAGTTATCAGTACAGCAGCAGGAGTCAATAGTCTACTGCTCACCGTCTAGTTGTTCACCGCCTTCATGTGCACGATGAGCCCGAACTGTCGCCGTATCCGCGGCCCTCCTGATGGCGTCAATAGTCACCTGACAGTCGTGCACGGTGGTGACCACACTGTAGCCGGCTTCACCGCCTTCATGTGCACGATGAGCCAACTCGAGGTCGCCGTAGCCGCGGCCCTCCTGATGGCGTCAATAGTCACCTGACAGTCGTGCACGGTGGTGACCACCACTGTGGCCGGCTTCACCGCCTTCATGTGCATGATGAGCCCGAACTCGAGGTCGCCGTAGCCGCGGCCCTCCTGATGGCGTCAATAGTCACCTGACAGTCGTGCACGGTGGTGACCACCACTGTGGCCGGCTTCACCGCCTTCATGTGCATGATGAGCCCGAACTCGAGGTCGCCGTAGCCGCGGCCCTCCTGATGGCGTCAATAGTCACCTGACAGTCGTGCACGGTGGTGACCACCACTGTGGCCGGCTTCACCGCCTTCATGTGCATGATGAGCCCGAACTCGAGGTCGCCGTAGCCGCGGCCCTCCTGATGGCGTCAATAGTCACCTGACAGTCGTGCACGGTGGTGACCACCACTGTGGCCGGCTTCACCGCCTTCATGTGCATGATGAGCCCGAACTCGAGGTCGCCGTAGCCGCGGCCCTCCTGATGGCGTCAATAGTCACCTGACAGTCGTGCACGGTGGTGACCACCACTGTGGCCGGCTTCACCGCCTTCATGTGCATGATGAGCCCGAACTCGAGGTCGCCGTAGCCGCGGCCTTTCCCGATGCGATAACCTTCCTTCGATACCGCCACGGATCCCATCACCACCAGATCAAGTGACACGGAGTCTTCGATACCTTGAAAAGGAAAACTTTTATCTCAAAAACTATCTTTGGTGAGTAAATTCAATTACTAACTTCCACCCACGACTTTTTCATCTGCGTGTGTGTTTCAATAGACCTAAATGTCGATCCCCCTTTTCACTACACCACACCTTCGATGTGGTAATCAAGTTGACTTGCTATTAACAATGATTTTTAAGGGGCCCTTACCGCAGCGAAGGTGTTATGTTATTCTGAAGACTCGAGTCGGGGAACTAAAAACAATGGAGGAGGCCACTAATCGATGTAAACACGTCAACTCACCAACAGGTTTTCTAAAGGTCTACATCCCAGGCCGGTCTCGCCCTCTAAACTAGACCTAATCAGTAGTAGAGATGAAGTATTAAAGAATTAAAGAATTATTTATTGAGTAACTTAAAGTACATATTGGTTTACAGTGGTGGGAACCTCTTTTTAGGTATGTAAATACCTGTGTTAAGAGGTGTATACACTCACCAATAGGTTTCCCAAAGGTCTCCAATCTCCATGCCGTTGCGCGAGACAGCCTTGCGGATGGCGCCCGGGCCGGTTTCGACCTCTAAACTAGACCTAATCAGTAGTACATAATTATGAAGCAGACACGTCAACTCACCAATAGGTTTCCCAAAGGTCTCCATGCCGTTGCGAGAGACAGCCTTGCGGATTGCCGCCGGGCCGGTTTCGCCCTCCGGAAGCTCGAGGCGGTTCAGAAAGCCCGCTTGCAAACGGGGCACCGGCACGTAGAGAGTCTTCTTTTGCTCCAGGCATAGTACTCTGTGGAGATAATGAAATGAAAATGAAAATGAAAATATTTATTCAGCAAATAGGCCACATCTGGGCACTTTTACACGTCACTTTTAAATGTTTAACCCTTATTATTTTTGGGGGTGTTGTAGGGCCACCTCGACCATTGCTGACCTTTTGTGACAGCTCTTAGTGTTATTACAGTTCACCAGAAATACCCGTTGAGTCTAAGAGGTTCTAGATTCTTTAGGCGGTGATGTTTTGTATCTCTTCCGGGTGTATAATGTGGATACTACGTTTGGTTTGTGGATGAGGGGTCCACACTCGCAGAGGATATGCAACGGCGTCTCCTCCGCTTCGTAGCAGAATCTGCACATTGTGTCCTCCCTCATTCCCCTAGGGATGTTACTAAGCAACGTCTGAACTTCCGATTGACATTACACACTTTACTATAGGAGATTTTAATCAGAGGTCGATCGAAGTATATGTAGGAACACTTGTTTAAATATTGGCCGCAACGTTTGCAATTAACGAGACTGAAAGTGATAACCGAGTCAAGATACACGCTTTGCCTAGTTTTTGGAAACGATGTATAAGTATTTGGTTTTAAACGTGGTCATTTCTATTTTGAGAAAAAGGAACTCAAGGTACTTAAATACTGTGGAACTCTTATGCTTTTGCTTCTGTCCGCGACTCTCTGCGTTTAAATAGTTAAGAGCGTGACCGTGGGGTTATACGGTTACGTTTTCCCGGGATAAAAGTAGCATATCCGTTATCGCGTTCCCATGGGAACTATCCGTTTTTCCGGGATAAAAAGTAGCCTGTCCTTTCCCGGGACCCCAACTATCTCAATGCCAAATTTCATCTCAATTGGTCCAGCGGTTGAAGCGTGAAGAGGTAACAGACAGACAGACAGACAGAGTTACTTTCGCATTTATAATATTAATATGGATAACTTATGTCGATATGATGAAGCGTGATCTACCCTCGACTTAAAACCAGACATACATACGGTCATGTGTCTTCTACAAACCAATTGTTAATTAGAGTTCGTCAAATAATTGCATAATTTAACAGAAAGATACTTAAACAAGATCAAAATGCAAACAGGCACACTATACGACTATATTCTTAAGGAAGATGAAGTACCTACTAGTTGTGTGCCCTTGTGCAGTGCGTCATATGTAGACCTTCATTGAATCTGTTTCATATGCAGAATTGTGACACCCGATACACATTTTGAATGAATGCACAATGCATTAAGGTTCTAATTCTAAGTCATATATTTTTTGTCAAGTGATTCAATTCAATCAATTGAGTGATTAATATTAATCTTAACAATTAGTCGGTCAGACTATCAGGTGGAATTTATGTAGGTATACCTAGGTAATTATGATTAATGAAGTTGGAATTTTTACGGAAATAAACAATTCATTATAAAGGTATCGTCATAGATTATTTTGTCACGTCCGCTGCTTATCTGTGCAATGTTCCGCCCAAATAGAACAACTTATCAGTCATTGACTCTTCAAGTACTTGGTACTTTCTACAAAAACTTCTAGCTACCATTTAGATAATAGACTAACATACGCTACATAATCTACGGACAATATGCTTTCGTCATCTATACTAATAATAAGTCTATAGAAGAAGACGCGTCTGAAACTTAAAAATTAAAAGAAACTATCAAGTCGAGGGGACTATATAAACGATACTGAACACAAAATCGGCTTTTAGAAAAATTGACTGTATGTATGTAAGTCCGGATTTAACTCGAAAACTCCTGAACGGATTGCAACAAAATTTGGTATGGGGGTAGTTTAATAACACTAGTCAACATTATAGGCTACTTGTTATCCCGGAAAACCGCATAGTTCCAGCGGGAACGCTATTTCCGCGCGGACGAAGTCACGGCCAGAAGCTAGTAACGTAATAATTCGCTAGGTTCTCAGACTCAAACAGAATGTCAAAAAATCATCCATCATTGTCATATCAGCCGAAAGAAGTCCATCGCTGAATATAGGACAGTAATGTCAGTAATTGGAGTCGAACGCAAAGTGTATTTCTAACAATTTACAACTAATATTATAACTAGAACTCTTTTATGAAATCCTCTTATTACACAGAGACTTCGGGTTGTAAGTTGTAAACTGTTAAGCACTAAAATATTCTTTGCGTTCGGCTCGCCATCTTGCTTCAAGTAGCGGAGCAACTGCTAAACGGTCGGGTAGTCGGGGTTCAGCCACTGGACGCTAGATGTCGATCTAGTGTTAACCCGCGTTCCGGAGCACGTACTACAGTATGGGCTCTGCCACTCCTCTTGTATCATTTCTCTATGGTTCTATGAGCAATGTGGTACTACCCACAGCCAATTAAGTTAGCAATTCTAAATGACAAAGTCAGTGACCATAGGAACTTCAATCTTTCTTATGACATTTCTCACCTAATTTTCTTTGCCTTGAACTTTCTTGTGAAGATTCTCGCGTGATAGAATCAGAAATGAGGATATCCACAGTAGAACTAGGGTCACCGACATAGCCCGAAGAATTGCGAGCCTTAAGTGACAGTGGGCGGGGCACATTGCTCGCAGGACTGATGGCCGATGGGGCCGGAAAGTTTTCGAGGGGCGCTCGCGAACCGGGAAACGAGCTGTCGGTAGGCCTCCAACAAGATGGAGAGGCGACCTCGTGAAAGTCGCGGGAAACCGGTGGAAGCAAGTAGCACAGGACCGGTCTGAGTGGCGAGCCTTGGGGGAGGTCTATGTCCAGCAGTGGACGTCTTTTGGCTGAAATGATGATGATGAAATTATGATAATAAAACCAAAATGATATTAATATGAAGAAGGAAATCAGTGAACGACATTGACACGTTGGTAAACATTGTTATCGCGATTTCGTCGCATGCAGTGACTTTAGAATAGGTTATCTCGATGACGACGCACGGGGTCAATCGTGTAATCGTTCGCTATCGGTCATGCAAACTGATTATACAATTATTTTAAGTATTTAAATCTATCTAAATTATCGATACTTTTATAAAAAATAATCAAGTAAATAAGTAAGTAACACTTTATTGTACATAATAAAAACACACAAATTAATTATGTATGTTTATTAATTATGTAGTTGCCTAGTAAATACCAAAAAAAGAAACCAACACCTTTTTGTACACTGACAACCATCCATGGACACAATCAAATATAATTTGTATTAATAAAGTACTCCCATGGTTCAATCCAAATAATTCAATACAACGATCAGATCACACTATGTATACATACTACCTGATAACAAATTAATATTGTAATGACAACTTAGATAAGCTTAGAATGGTAAATCACAATGTTTCCATGACCACGCCCACATTCTAAAGCTCTAAAAAGATCCATTTATAATCCAAAATAAATTGTCATCTGACTTCATTTCAGTGTAGATCACACCGATAAGTTCCTATTAACCAATTTCAAGTAAAATAAATTGATACCTTATGCAATAAACATTTATGTTTAAATTGGAATGGAATCAGATAAAATAATCAATTGGACCCTTTTTTTTGGAACCTTCTTGTGCTCAAGTAACGAGATAGTAAAGTTTTGCGCGATTTCGCCGAGTAAAGGCAAACGAGCACACAGCCCACCTGATGGTAAAGTGGTCACTGCGGCCCGTGGACACCGAAATCCTATGATCCCCTATTAAGAAACCATAAGTTCTCGAATGCGTTGCCTACCCTGAGGCCTAAAATGGATTGCCTCTGTGCCAGAAACTTCTTGCATTTATATCATTTAAGCATTTGTCATGCATAATTAATCTTCTATGCGAGTATAAAAGGGACACATGCATGCAAGCAAAGATGTAGCGGAATTGTGCAATGTTTTGCATGTTTTCTCAATAATGTGACTAGTTTCAAATATATGAAATGTTTAACCAAACATGTTTTTCATTTCTCATACTCTGAAGGCACATCATTGTTCATCTGCGTAGCGGGGTGGGGTTCCAGCCTAACTGTAACGTCCCACGGCTGGGCACAGTCTTCCTCTAATCACCATCTGGGTTTTAGATAACACACGGCCTCTGAATCGATTCGAGGTTTACTGACGAAATATTTCTTCGCATGAAGAGATTTGAGCCGAGAACTGTTCCTACGATCTTCGGGATCGTCCTCATACAACGCGACGCGATGATCGCAAGTTCGCGCGGATCAAGCATATTACATTACATTACAAGCGGAACTAGAATAGGTGTCCTAATTGACATTCGCGTAATCGCAACCACGCGATGGTCGCATTTGGTTGAATTACTTCGCAGATGCGTGCAGGTTTCCTCGCGATGTTTTCCTTCGCCGAAAAGCTCAGTGGTAAATTCAATTTAAATTTCGCACATAAATAAACTTAGAGGTGCTAGCCGCAATCGAACCCCCACCCTCTGCATGAGATGAGGTAGGTCGAACCACTAGTCCACCACGGTATTTTCTATTTATTTATTTAAAAGGTACATAATACAGACGGTAATCATTTACAAAGCTTTGAATATTACAGCCTCATTTACGTCTACAGCAGGATTTCGACCTTTCCTTTTATGTAACGTCATAACGATAGAGCAACGCGCAGTAAATCGTGGATAAGGAATGTATTACCCAAGACTTTCGTCATGGATCGAACAACAGACTGTATAAAAAGAACTTATGTCCGTGCTGATCGTATTAACACCAAACATAGTGAACTAAATCGTTATTTCTACTATAAAAACTTTGTACCTATAGATCATGATCATTTCTATAACATCGATTGTTGGAAAATTGACAAATGTTTCTTTCATTACTTTTGTAAATAGGTGTTTAAAAAAAAGCCGTGGTGGCCTAGTGGTTCGACCTACGGCCTCTCATGTAGAGGGTCGCGGGTTCGACCTACGGCTCGCACCTCTAAGTTTACTTATGTGCCAAATTCAATTTGAATTTACCACTAAGCTTTTAGGTGAAGGAAAACATCGTGAGGAAACCTGCGCGCATCTGCGAAGTTATTCAAAGATGTGTGTGAAGTCTCCAATCCGCACTGGGCCCGCGTGGGGACTATAGCCCTCTCGGGATGAGAGGAGGCCTGTGCCCAGCAGTGGGACGCAAATAGGCTGCAGTAGTAGTAAAATATTATCTAAGTGACTTAGTCTGTTGTTCTACATTTCAGGCATAGATTCCATGTTGCCGCAGTTGAACCTTCTGATTGAAAAGTCCGAGTCGCAGAGTGGCACCGCCAAGCCCTCAACCGCATGGAAGTGTAGTAGTTAAATAAAGAGTACCTACTTATTAAATTGTATTTATGTAGGTAGTTGGAAATTTATTGGACGTAATGATTTTGGTTTAGTACCTGGCGACCTCGCTTCGCTCGGTTGAAAGTATAGCTAAAATTTATTTTTTCCAGATATGATGCCTAGCTAGATCAATTTGTCACCCCCGGAAACCGCTAAAGACCAAATTTCATCGAAATCGTTAGAGCTGTTTTTGAGAACGTTATCACAATTATTACAAATATATATTTGTAATAATTAATATTAGGAGTCATCATTTCAGCCGAAAGACGTCCACTGCTGGACATAGGCCTCCCCCAAGGCTCGCCACTAAGACCGGTCCTGTGCTACTTGCTTCCACCGGTTTCCCGCGACTTTCACGAGGTCGTCGCTCCATCTTGTTGGAGGCCTACCGACAGCTCGTCTCCCGGTTCGCGGACGCCACTCGAGAACTTTCCGGCCCCATCGGCCATCAGTCCTGCGAGCAATGTGCCCCGCCCACTGCCACTTAAGGCTCGCAATTCTTCGGGCTATGTCGGTGACCCTAGTTCTACTGCGGATATCCTCATTTCTGATTCTATCACGCAGAGAAACCCCGAGCATAGCCCTCTCCATTGCCCTCTGAGTGACTTTGAGCCCATCGTAAGCGCCCACGTCTCGGAACCATAAGTCATCACTGGCAACACACACTGGTCGAAGACTTTCGACTTGAGACACTGCTAATATTAGGAGTAGAATTATATAATAGGAGATTTAGACATTTAGATACGAAGCCGCGGGCAACAGCTAGTTATTATATTGTGTATTTAATTGTTAAATAGACTCACCTAAGCAAGCAATACGTGACGTGAGAATATATACTTTTCTTAAGTCATGACGGAATCCGGTGAAAGTTAACGTGTATTTTTTTATGTAGATTCACAAACAGGCAGACGGCCCACCTGATGGTAAGTGGTCACCTGACACTCGCCGTCTGACATTTGTAATACCAGAGGCATCACCAATGCGTTGCCGATCTCGAAGATATTTGATGACCACCTTTTTGAAAAGCCCCAAATTGTAGCGTAGAGGGAAAATCAAGGTAGGAAGTTCATTCCAAATACTATTTTGGTATATTACAGTGTATTCTATGTATAATAAAAAAACCGGCCAAGTGCGTGTCGGGCCACGCGCAAAGTATAGGGTTCCGAAGTTGACGATGCCCACAGTACCTTTCTAAGACTTATTAGCATCTAGCTAGCCTGTGGTATGAATGACGTGCCCGCCCGACGCCCCTGCCGCTCGAGAAAAATCAAGTTGGTCGACTATTACTCGAAAGTTTTTACAGCCTACTTAGCTGTGATAGTTTTCCTTTCAACTACGTTATATATGCCACAACCGTGATTTTTTTCAGCCTTCCAAATACCACCATTTAGCTGGCAGGGGGGGGGGGACACGTGACCCTAACAAAAAATACCACTTTAAAGCTTAATATTTCACAAACGCATCACTTAATCAAAAAATGGTTTTAACAAACCCACAATATTTTTTCAAGACCTATTCAACGATATGCCGCACCATGGGGTACACAATAAAAAAAAATTACATCCCCACTTTACAAGTAGGGGAGGTACCCTATAAAAAAATATATTTCAACATTTTATTGTACCACTTTGTCAGCGTAACTAATATGCATATTCATGCCAAATTACAGCTTTCTAGAGCTAAGCATCTCCGAGCAATAGTGCGGACAGACGGACGGACGGACGGACATAGCGAAACTATAAGGGTTCCTTGTGGACTTCGGAACCCGTAAAATGTTGGTATGATACATCAACGCATAGAACAAATAAGATAACTAAAATAATTAATAGTAGATGCAGCTTGGAATATTCAAGTTTCTATAAGTTGAATGTAAATGAGTTTGTTTTGACGCATTCGCTGCCATTTCTGTTTTCTAGCTTTCGCCAGGTGCCACGTCTGTCATCAAGATACTTGCAACACATATGTGCGTTCAAGGCACAGCGGGAGTCAGTAAAACGCATATATGCGTCGGTGGCAGTGAATGCGTTCAGAGATTATAAATTTGATTTATTTAAAACTTAGTGTAGTTTACTACCTAAGTAGGTATCAGGTCCATTCTGAGTCATTAAACTCAGACAGCAGCTCAAAATATGAACACTCTGAGAAAATAGCTAGATAGCGATCTCTTTCCATTGTCATTCTTCTTTGTAGTGGGAGTTTTCTTTCCTTGTATTTTTCAAACAAACTGATTTAATTCCATTTCAAAAGTTTCACCCTAAAAATGGATTAGTTTTTTTTTTTTTTAATAACTTTCCATCTCGGCTTTACGCGGCCGTAACCTACTTAGACTAATTGAGACGACTATGACTGAGACGCTATTTTTCACATTTTCCGTTCCTTAATTTCTGTGACAAACAAACACACAACAAAATGGAATTAGACTGCCGTCACAGAATATTTAATAGTACTACATACAAAATGGCCACAGAATCACCCGCCTGAATCTAGCCGGCGCGCAACTCGCCCGTACCGTCATTTGTTTCATCCGGAGATGGAGAGTGAATCATTGGCCCGCGTATTGGCGCGCGTACACACACATTTACAAATGTACCGACGTCATCGCACGCACACATTGACACTTCATTCGAATTGTGTTCGAAATCGTGCTTTTATAGGCCGTGTCCGCCGTGTGCTGCTGTTCTCACTGGCCAGAAGATAATCCACTTTTATTATTTTAGTTTTTAAAAAGTCCACACTGGAGTGGGGTACATAGCCCCCAGACTTACCCTGTGAGACATCATAAGCTGCCAAGTTGTGGCGGTAGGTGGTTAAAAAATAATACGTAGTTTATGCAACTGATACATGCGATGGAAAGTTTTCAAAAGATAGTACTTCCATAATCCTAAAAATTTCATGTTCCTATGATAATTGTTGCAATCCATACTTAATTTTTTATTCTACCATAGAGCGATAATTCATATTTTCATTCAGTAATATTGAGAAATTAATAAAAACAGCGGAACATTTGACAGCTATATGCGACGTTGCCAACTTTCGGGATAAACCCTCTTAACAACTTCACCAATGCGGGTTTAGTCAGTTTATCTTGTCTGCGGTCAAAACAAAGAATAAAATCGCTTACCTGACAGGCTCCTGAGGCTTATCAGGGTTGACCTTGACGCTGTTGGCATTCTTGAACAGGTCCAGCTCAGCCAGCTTGGCCGCAGCCTCCGGCGCTCCCTTGAAGTTGGGGATGCGGTTGTATACGGGCCGGGGGAACATAGCCAAGCCGTTGCTCTCGAGGTGACGCCATACTTTCAGCCGGAACGACTGCTTCGTCACTTCTTCTGGCACCGGCTTTTGGGCTGTGGAAGATAGTCATATATTTATTTGACAGTAGGGGTGATTTAAATATGAAAATGACAGTCTAAGAAATCATTCAATCGGTCGACAAAGCCATCTTGTCAGAGCAATCGTGAATAGCAGTCCTGAGCTATTAGGCATGTACTTATACTATAAATGTGAAAATATTGAGTAGTGACGTCACAATTTTGTAGTATCCAAATACATGGCCCAGACATTGAATCAACTGAAAATGTTAGGTAAGCTTTTTGATGCAAGTGCGAAAAGTTTGTCATTTCATAACGAATCGCTAGTTACTGTTGGCCCAAGCGAAAGGGAGGGTTAACATTAAGAACGAGTTAAGTTTCTGAAAGAGTGCATTTTGGTTTTTGGCACCTACGAGGCCATTGCTTGCGAGTTTTTTATTAATGTCAATGGTATAGGCAAACGAGAGCACAGCCCACCTGATGGTAAGTGGTCACTGCGGCCCATGGACACCGAAATCCTATGATCCCCATTAAGAAACCATGCGTGCAGTATGTGAATACCTACTTAAAACTACACCCAGACATAGAAAGAAAACATATTGATACATATAATTCTCATAAGCCCATAACTATAAAGTTTATTGTATAAAAAGGTAAAGGCAGGTATAATATACAATTTCATTTTCTAAATGAAGTCAGTTAAAAAATATTTAACATTGCACACATATGTAAAATAGTCTTCATGTAATTGTGTTAGTTCAATTTGCTTCCATGTAATTTCAAGGTGATTTATACCTAGTACCTACCACCCGATGTAATCCAACACTTGTGCACACATACAACATCATACATACTACTTGTATTTACTTGAGTGATTATGTTTGTGATAGAAAGAATGTACATATATTAAAATAGGTAATGTTATTAAAATTTTAAAGTGTCAGCAAAATGTCATTGTGACAAGTAGTGACTGGATGACTCATAGCAATTTTGAAAAAAGGGTCCGTAAATTGTATTACCTCAATAAAAAAATAATTTGATTTATTTTGTTATTGGCTCTTGCTATCTTCTGTTATATGGCTAATCCAGCATTACGAATGACATTGTTTCAGCCCTGGTATGATATTAAATTTCCAAGATATTTATCTTATTTACTACCTAACCTACCTTATGAAAATTTGTACTTAGTAACTAAACCAACTTACGACATAGCGGCTACAGCAGGAGATAAATGGATGGAGCGAGCTAAAGACAGGGAGGAATGGTCCAGGCTGGAGGAGGCCTATACCCAAACAGGGGTTCCGATCATAGAATAATATACTTTTTTTTGTAAAACAATATGTAAAACTAGGTGATGGGAAATAAAAAGGCTTTATTATTATTATTATTATAACGAAACCAACTAGAGTTTTGCTTTGATTTAAGTTATTGAAATTAAATTGACAAAGTAACAAGCATTTCTTTATTAAACTCAATGTAAAAAAAAAAACTATCAAAATCCATAAAAAAAAATAGTTTATAAATTAAGTTTCAAGAGCCCAGGGAAATAGGTAAAATAGTCCCAAACAGCTGACATTTCACCTACCCACCTGCTGCCAGAATGTTAACCATCCACATTTATGGAATATTAATAAGAAAAACTATGTTCCAATTCAACGGCTACATTAGGAATTAACTATTATCTACTTGTTGACTAAATGCATTGTAAAACAAATAAGCTGGATTCATTTATCAAAGCTAAATAAAAATATTGAGACCAATGAACACGGTGAGTTAAATAATCCCTTCACCGCAGCAGGATAGTAACTTCGAAGTTAGTAGGTAGTTATAAGTGAACTCCCAAAAAATTACTTCACTTACCCTCAGTTGCTTCAGCCTGGTCACCCTTTTCTATGAATAGAAATAGATGAAATGTATTTATAGTTTTTTCACACAAATGCCGAAGCACTTTACCCGCCCAAACATTCAAATGAGACCAAGTGAATTTTTGCGTGGGTGTGACACTGATATTTTACTATTTAAAGAAACTAACAATTCAATGAAATTTATTGAAATATGAAGGTAGGAAAGCATAAAATTTTCATACATATAAGCAGCGCAGAGTGCATCTACAACTTTCTCTAGGTACTGTAAAACCACTAGAAAGCAATGAATGTTTCATCTGACCAAATGTATTCATTGAAAAATCAGTGAATATATTTTTTTATGCAGGTGGCTAGCAGCTATGTGAGTCATGTTTCACACTCCAATTAAGCTACCACCAATATCAATTGCAATAGTGGAGCAAAACCAAATCGTTCTGATCAGTGGGCGAAACAATCAAATGCAAGTGAAAATGATTGCACTGATAATTAGACAACGCATAATCGGTTTGTTCAACGAACTATTTCAAGGAGATTCCTCTATTAAAATGTGGGTACCCCCTAAAGTGACGGAAAAATTATGGAAGAACGATTGATACATATTTTTAAATCGCACAACCGCTGTATTTTCATTAAAATAGCAACGAAAATTAAGGATTAAACAGATTGTTTTTCCACTATTTTTGACAACAAAATGTGAAACTTACGTGCATCTGCGGCCACCGGGTTATCGTCTCCGTTCTGCATCTCGAAGATATATCGCAATCGGGAGGTATTTTGTAATTAGATCACGGATCTAGCCGAAAATCATTAAAATAATCTGGAAATCCTAATCTTTTTCCGCCGGACGGCACAGAACGGAACCGTCACACACAAAAATAGAACGCGAATAAAAAACAAATGCAACCAACTTCGAGACGCAAAGCACAAAGCTACCACAATCACAACGTGAAAAACAAGTCAGTTTTCGATTACAGATTTTTTATCTCATAAATCTCGTTGTAATGTTGGTGCATCGTTACTTGTAAGAGGGTTTATTCCAAATGTTCTATTCTAGCTTCTCTAATTACATAAAATTCTTGTTTCACTGTTTGTAACAAAACTCCTCCGAAACGATTGAACGATTCTTATGAAATTTTGTGTGTAATTTCAGTAGGTCTGAGAATAGGACGTAAACAATTTTTTATACCCATAACTAAATTAAGCAAAACAACGTTTGCAGGGTCAGCTCAGCTCTATATGAATTAATGGCTGTCTTGGTCACTTCGCCAATATCATTGGGAAGGCCACAGGCCTGCAAGTTGTTACAAAAGTTGGCAATGTCGCAAATAGCTGTCAAACATTTCGCTGTTTTCGTTAAATTCTCAATATTACTTATTGAAAAAAGAAAACACTTTTATTATGCTGTTATGTTAGGTAACGATGCGTGTTGTTTTACAATTTTTGGAAGGGAAATGCGATGGAAAGAAATCTACACCAGTGCGGAGCAGAGTGGTTGTACAAAAATAAGAATGAAAATAAATAAATAATTTAATTAATAATCACTGTAAATTCACAAAATTCATCGAATAGTCTGCGACATGTGAAGCGGGGTGAGCATCAATTCGAACGCTGCGTCCTTTAGGTTGGCACCGCGGAGATTTGCTTCATGCAGGTCGCTACCGGATAAATCACAGCACTGGAACAAACAATATTTATGACAAAGAGGGTCACCGCGAGTGAATTCGCCGCTAGAGGCGCTTGAGTCCTGCGAGGTGCAATGTTGCCAATTTAGCACATTATGTGCCATATTACACGCTAAATTGGCAACACTGACTGGTCTCCGAAACGTCAAATGTCACAGTGACATTGACACTATTGTATGAAATGACTTGGAAATATGCCATTGATTGACTGCCAACACCTTATAGATAGTGTCGCAGAATACGGTGGCCCTTATTATTAGCTTTTGCTTGCAACTTCGTCTATCTATCAGTCAGTCATCAGTCTGTTTATTGTTTTATTATTGAAAAGATTAAAGAATAGTTTTGTTACCTCTAAGTTGGCACCGGCCAATACTGCGGCTCTGAGCACACAGTTCTGAAGGTTGGCATTCTTGAGGGTTGCCACTCTCAAGTTCACACCGGACATGTTACTGTCCTCAAGATTTGCACCTGGAATCAAAGTTAAATTAGACTGATTAAGTGATAGGGCATACTTAAATAAGATGTGCCCTTAGAACTTAATTCTTGCTTTCTTCTAAAGAAGAAATATTGAGTGAATGATTAAATACTCTGTAATGAGTTTTTTTTTTAATTTTACATACTAGGTTTTCTTTTTATAAAACTAGGATTGAAAATATATTCACTATGGCGAGTAAATTAGGGACCCCAAATGCCTGAAACGCATTGGTCCCCTCTGGTTTTGCGCTTGCGGTTGGGCGAATACAACTACCTAACATCGTTTTCCCCCTTATTTTATGAAAAAATGTAGTAGATTTACCTTTCAAATTCACTCCTTCCATAACAGCCCTAGCACCAGCAGGGTCTTCCATATTGCAGCCTTTTAGATTAGCCCCTGAAAGAGAAAATATATTTCAAGACCCACATGTGACATAGTGAAGTTATTCTCGCGACTATAAATCAAAATAGGTACAGCAATATTTTTCCTACAACAGTATGCTCATACAGATTGCAAAATTTGGGATTGAGTGAAATATCTAGAAACACACAAGTATTAATATATTGTTTTAACTTTAAATGGTTTACAAAGTGTTTCATCAATCATTATACATACAGAACCCTTGATAAATTAGTTTGTTATCATTTACAAAATTTCAAAATTAATATTCACCTTCCATGTTGGCACACAGTGCTTTCACCCCAATCAGTTGGGCGCCCTCTAGATTGGCGTGCGAGAGATCCGCGCGCTCGAGGCAACAGTTTGAGAGGTTGGCACCGCTGAGATTGCAGAACGAGAGGCATGCATACTGAAAATTAAAAAATGAAATTTTCTTAACAAAGTTCAAGTTAATTTGCCGATCACTTCACACAGCCCCAAATACCAATTTTCGTGTGTAACATTGTCCTTGCCAAGAAAACAGGAAACATGCAGCCAAATAAACACCAATTTAGCATATTATAGTTTGCAGGCTGACTATTTTCCTCTCATTTATTTAACTAGCCATCTCCAGCGATAGAAATCGCATTAGATTTTACCGCATTTTTTTCCATTACCATAAGAATTTCGGGAAATCCTCCCTTAGACCTTACACTACACTCCCCAAAGAAACCACATGCCAAATTCCAGCCGAGTCACTCCACCAGTCATTAATGGTAGAGTTTTTTGAATATTGATTGGATGGGATGGAGCATTCATACCACATACAGAATATTGTAAGGTCAGCTCGAGGTAGTCATAAATAAAATAACAAACCTTAAAATTAATATTCCTCAAATCTAACTTGTTCAAGTCAGCCCCAGCTAAGTTGACTCCTTGGAACCGGAGCTCGGACGCAATAGGCGTCATAATGAGAGCCTTGACCACTTCCATGCGGTTGAGGGCTTGGCTGGTGCCACTCTGCGACTCGGACTTTTCAATCAGGAGGTTCAACTGCGGCAACATTGAATCTATGCCTGAAATGTAGAACAACAGACTAAGTCACTTAGATAATATTTTACTACTACTGCAGCCTATTTGCGTCCCACTGCTAGGCACAGACCTCCACTCATCACTAAAGGGTTTGGGTACTTTGGGGTATAGTCCCCATGCAGGCCCAGTGCGGATTGGGTTCTTCACACACATCTTTGAATTACTTCGCAGATGCATGCAGGTTTCCTCACGATGTTTTCCTTCACCGAAAAGCTCAGTGGTGAATTCAAATTGAATTTCGCACATAAATAAACTTAGAGAAACTGCTAAGTTTACTTATAAAAGCCATGGTGGCCTAGTGGTTCGACCTACCACCTCTTATGCAGAGGGTCAGGGGTTTGATTCTGGCTCGCACCTCTAAGATAATATTTTACTTAAGTATTATTATTAGTAGCCTCTATTGTCCCACTGCTGAGCAAAGGCCTACCCCTATTCTAAAGGATGGATGTCCCTAACTACTATACTCAATTATCTGCAGCATCCTTCCAGTTCATCAAAACATATTTTAAAGTTGCAGTAAAGTCTGGATATTTTCTTTGCTTTTATAGTAACCCTAAAATCCCGAGTTCATAAGTTAGCCAATTAACTTGCTTTACAAAAGTTAATTGAGAAGTTACATAGGCTTGTGCAGACTGATTTTCCACAACTTGATGTTTTGTTTGATTAAACCTGCACCTATTTTGTTTTAAACATAAATGAGATGTACCCAAAAGATTACCATAAAACACAGCCTCCTCATGTACTCCCCTAGGATTGACATGCTTGTCCAATATCACTTCTCCATGCCTCAAATAATCAAGTATAGGCTCAAAGTACACCGGGCTTCTGTCAATCAAGAATGCACCGGTGGCATCTTTGGCACTGGGCTTCATTAAGTACTCGTTTCCACCGTCTCCGGCAAACATTCGCGCTAACATAGAGTGTGGCTCTTTGGCCACAAGCGTGGAGCGTGAAGTCGTGAAGTGCCTACCACCTACGTTAAGCGTAATCCAGTCAGATACTTTGTCGTCTACATCACACATTGCAAGATTCTCCATCGTATTTCCAAGGTCTTTACCCTCTTTCAAAGAAATATAAACCTTCTCGTCATCTCTTAAAGTACGCAAATCATGTATTTGGCAATTTCTCGAATACAATTGTACATTCTCCACGGACACTTGAAAAAGAGTCGCTATTTCTGCGAGCAAGTCTTCCATCGAGTTTTCCACAGTAATAAGCTTTCCATCCTGCTTTGATTTGTCTCTGAAGACGTGCACTCGTTTCATAATATCACAGAGTAAAGTGAGGAACAACTCTGAACTGAAAATTTCAACTCATCGATTGATTTCTTTTCTTTGTTGACCAAACGATGTCCTGTCATTGATTGTCACTGTCAATTTTTTTTTTTTTTTTTTTTATCCATTTATCCCAGAGGGGAAAGGCAAAGGCCGTAGCCATGCAGCCATCGTCATATTTGGGAATGTTCTGATCAGTATTCGATAAGGCCGGAGCCACTTCTTTGGTAGATTTTTGTCATGTCCATGTTATTCAGGCTGAAGCCACTTCTGAGGTATATTTTCGTCAATTCAAATTTTATTTTTCAAGGCCGAGGCCAATTCTTAAATATCCTTATTGTTTTGTTTTTCAAATCCAGTATTTGTAGTTCTCATAATTCTATATCACATGAGGCGACAAATTCATATAGTGCCTTATAAGTGTCTGTATTCTTCAAAATTTCTTGAATATCGCGCGGGATGCGATCACTCGTTTGGTAAATGTTCAACAGAGAGTTTGCCAATAGCAATCTTTGTATACTATGAGCCGAACAATCAAAAAATATGTGGTTGAGGGTCTGATCTTCTCCTGTATCACAATTTGAGCATATAGATGATGCAATTATGCGCATTCTATTCAGATGGGAATTGAAGCGGCAATGTCCAAGGCGCAGTCGAGTGATGGTGGTATAAAATTTTCTGCTATGATTTTCCTTCGACCTCGTAAACCATGGTTGGTTACCGATGGTGTCATTAATTTTGGCATACCAATTGCCCTTTTTTGTAAGAGTTATCTGCCAGTCTTTGAACCATTCTTGCTTCATTTGGACTTTGATTAGTGGCAAGAAATCTGAGTAGGGTATGGCAATATTCCTTGTGACAGTGACAGATGATATGGCATTGTTGAGGTTAGAATTCGTTATTGCTCTGGCTAGCGAATCTGCGCTTTCGTTACCCAATACACCAATGTGTGCTGGAACCCACATAAGAATGATGCTAACATTAGATGCAGTGCATAGCCTGAAGTACAATTGTTTGATTTTATAAATAATATAGTTGCAGCCAGAATCAAATCTATTATTTTGGAGAGAGAGAAGGCAACTCATGCTGTCTGTTAAGATAAGCCACTGCGTACAATCTGTAATATGCTCTTCAATATACTGGAGCGCAGCAAGAATGGCCAAGCACTCCGCAGAGAAAATGGTCATCTGTTCTGGAAGTTTGACGCCATGCCCAGTTTTCAGGTGAGGTATGTAAAAAGCCATTGAAACATTATTATCCTTCTTAGACCCATCTGTATAAATGTGTTTATAATGAGGATATGCATTCAGTTTTTCGTAAAATTCTTCCTTGATTTTTAGTTCAGGGTGAATCCTGATATCTATGTCGCAAAACCACTCATGGTAACTTCCTGTGTAGCATATCCAAGTATTATTAATTTTGTTTATAGCATTCTGCTGATTCAACTCTACAATATTTGAGAAATCATGAAGTAAATAGGGAGTTTTGGAAGATCCCGAAGGAGTGTAAATTCTATGATAAAAATCCAATTTTTTAAATAAAGGATGAGATGACATGGAAAGGAGTTTTAACAAAAACTTGTTCTTTAAATATTTAAACCTAATGTTTAAGGGGGGAATGTTGCATTCAACTTCTAAGGAGTTTATAGGTGAAGTTTTCATAGCTCCAGTAATACATCGCATATTGTGATTTTGCAACACTTCAAACTTGCGAACTAGTTTAGAATCAGACCCAAATGTTATAAAACCATATTCAAAATGACTTCTTACAATTGATTTGTAAAGCATTAATAAAATTTTGGGATCAATGCTTGATAAAGATTTGATGATGTTAAAAGCTTTTAAAGCTCTGCCCAACAGATAATCTACATAACTATTCCAAGAAAGATTTCTTGTAAAAATTACACCTAAGAATTTAACTTCACTGCTAACAGGTAAATTAACATTATTATATACAATATTTACAGCAGAATCAGATCCACCAAACACTACAACTTTGGATTTTTCAGGACTTATATCTAGATTTAAATAGCTAAAATAGTTATTTAGATTGAAAAGAGCACAGTTTATTACATGAGAAACTTGTTGTATATTAGATCCCGAGAAGTAAACTACTAAATCATCTGCAAATTGCAGATTACTAACTTTAGTGCCTAATATGCTATTTAGTTTATGTATATACAAAATGTATAACAATGGGGACAAGATGCCCCCCTGACATACACCTTTGTATGAAAAACGAGGTCCCACTATAGTATTATTTAATTTAACATAAACTTCCCGACCATGTAAAAAATTAAATATCCAATTTATTATTTTTCCAGGTATCCCAATAGAAAGAAGTTCACTAGCAAGCACATGATGGTTTATATTATTAAAAGCACCAACTATATCAAAAAAGACTCCTACAAAAACATTGTTATTGTTGAGTGAGTCAAAAATATCTAGCTGAAGATGTGCTATACTTTCTCTGCAGGATTTACCCCTACGAAAACCAAACTGATTAGAAGGAAGAAGACAGTTACTTTCAATGAAAAATTCAAGCCTTTGCTTAAGAAGCTGTTCAAAAATTTTACCCATACAAGAAGTCAGAGCTATTGGGCGGTATGAATTTGCTTTTGTTTTATCCTTATTTGGTTTTAAAACAGGAATCAAACAATCCTTCTTCCATTCTAAAGGTATAACTGAGCTAGACCAAAGTAAATTATACACTTGTAAAATTGTAGCCTTAACTTTATCGGTTGTATTTTTTAACATTTTGTAAGGAATACCATCTAAACCAAAAGCTGTATCTCTACGGGATTTTACTGCGTTTTTAAATTCTTGTAAATTAAATGATGAAGTTAAAAATATGTGACTATTTTCTAAATTATTGTATATATTGTTTAAGGGGGCCTCTACAGTATCAGGGGTGTATTTTTTAAGAAACTCAAAAATCCAATTGGTATACAAATGTTTGTTAGGTACAGAACGTCCACTGAATCTCCTAACTATTCTCCATATTCGAGAAATGGGAGTGCATCGATTTAGTGATTCACATAAAGAAAGCCAACTAGAATTTCTTTCTTGTTTCAAAACAAGTTTTTTAAAAGCCTGTAATTTTTTAAATTTGAGAAAACTTTCCTCTGATAAAGCTTGTTTAAATTCTATAAAAGCTTTTTTACACTCTTCTACAGCCTTTGTACATTTGCTATTCCACCATGGAAGAGGTAGGCGTTTTTTGTAAGAGTGATTTATTCTAGGTGGAACAGGATTAGAATATGTTGAGCGAACCGGAACTGAGAGTTCCAGGCCCCTTTTTAACAGCTCTACTAATTCTAAATAGCTGGATATAGGATCCTGTTCATTAATATGAAAATTTTGCAATAATTGTTCAACAATTAGACTATACTTTTCCCAATCTACTAGACGAAAATTAAAATGAGAAGGAGAGGAAAAAGATTCTGCATTCAAGGCATTTCTATTACTCATTTGAATTTTTGTGATTACAGGTAAATGATAGCTCCCTAATGGATCATCATAAACTGACCACTGACAGTTCAGCGCCAAAGAAGGAGAAACCATTGTTAGATCCAGTGCGTTTCTTTGCCATCTGTTGGAGCCAACAGTAGTCAGCTGACCATCATTTAACAATACCAGAAAATTGTCATCAATAGATTCAATGATGTCACGACCACGCGCATCAATAGAGCTACAGCCCCAAGCCGTGTGTCGCGCATTAAAATCACCAGCAGTCAGAAAAGGACCTGGGATGGTTTTAATTAAGTTATCAAACTTCGATTTAGTAAATGATGGATCACAATTTCCTGGACTATACAGTGAAACAAGAGAGAGTTCAGTACTACCGAGCTGTAATCGTACAGCTAAATTTTGAATGGAATCATCAAAGTAAGTATTTATTATAGAATATTGTAAACTACTGTCCATTAAAATGGCGACGCCATTGTGACGACTGCCAGAATCTAATCTAATGATATTGTATCCTTTAATATTGAACTTAATGTGAGGTTTAAGCCAAGTTTCACATAACAAGGCTACATGTATGTCATTCTCTTTTAAAAACTGTGTTAATAGATATCTGTGGGCAGGCAGACTCTGTGCATTCCATTGGATTACATTAAGATAATCCATAAAAAGATGGGAATTTAAATATTTGTTTTCTTTGTTTTATTGATCGTTTCCAAAAGAGTATCTTTAATGCTTTGTGTACAAATTGATAATTCGTTGCTTTTGTTTAGACTAATTAACTTCACTACTGACTCTACAACCATACTCAGAATTTGCTCAGAATTTAATAGTGAAGCAAGTAAGTCAGTGGGGTTTTGTCGTAAAGGAGGAAATGATTTCTCATTCAAGACGAAAGCGTAACTCTTGTTTTGAGCTTTTTCTTTGTTCAATTCAATTTTCTCTTTTTTTACAGGGCATTGGGCAGATATAGCTACATGATTACCCTTGCAATGGCAACAAGTGGCATCCTTCGAAGATGTTTTGCAGTCTTTATAGTTATGCGACTCACCACAAATGGAGCAGCGTTCTGAATTCTTACAAAACTTGGCTATGTGTCCATACCTCAAGCATTTCAGGCACTGCTTCACCGGCGGGATGTACGGGCGCAGCTCGAACCGCCAGCTGTTTAAGTCCACACTCTCTGGCAGGGTAGGGCATGAAAAAGTTATTGAAACTGTTTTTGTAGGTTCCATTATCATTTGTCCTCTATCATTTTTTACTCTCCGCATAAATCGTCTTATACAAACGATGTTTTTTGTTGAAGTCAAGGCCGCATAAATCTGCTCGTTGGACAATTCAGTGGGCACATGTGTGATGACACCAGTCACCTCGCTGGCCGCTGCCGGGATGGACGCCGCCAAACTGAAACCCTGAAGAAACTTTTTATTTGTTAATGCCGCATTTGCGAGGCCAGGCCGCTCAAACACAACACCTATTTTGTATTTATTAATGCGTTGTAGCTGCTTCACTCCTTTATTATAACGCTTCAGATTATTCGCTAGCGACATCATATCTCTATTTCCAATTGGTTTGTCAGGAATTGTACTCTCCATAAACACCACATACTCAAAATTACCCCCATCTTCAGGGTAAAATCGAACATAGTTAGCGATTTTAAATACCTCATATTTATTTTTTACCGTCTCCAGAGATTTAACAGAGTTATAGTCCAAGCTACCATCATCAGACTCGGTACCCAGAACCTCAGCCTCAGCCTCAACATCCTTTTTTTTGCGCTTTTTCCCCATTCTTCTTTACTACTTCACTTTACTTTATCACTTCTGCTATTAGATGAACTTTTTACAACAAATATATACAAATTTATGAGTAAATAGTCAGTGGCGGACTAAGGGGGGGGCGGCGGGGGCGGTCCGCCCCGGGCCCCCGGTCCTAGGGGGCCCCCAAATCACCAAATAATATAGTACTTAAGGCAAAAAAAAAACTTGAAAAAATAGTTTCGACTAGGCAGCGGCATAACTGTACCACCTCACGCTCGAGGCCCGAGACAAATCTTTCGTTCCTATTGGGCCCCAGCCCCGTTAATTTACAAAATTGCACAACTGAAATTTGTGGACTTTCCTTTCTTTCCTCGCGGCCTCTTGGGCCGGGGCCCCCTCAGCTCAGGTAGTTAAGGAATTTTGCCCGTTCTGCCACGTGCCACTGCCACCTTATTCTTACGCCAATGTTCTGGTTTCGACCAAGTTGAGGTAAGGGCCTCCACAGTCCATTTCATAGATACTTAGTTATTGGTAATACATCCCAACATTCCCAATTCTAAGGTCCAAGCACTTGAATTTTTCGGAAACAAAGGAAACAAATCGTCATAATATAAGGCTATTATATTAGTAATAAGTCCAACGCTCGCGGTACCGTGTTAAGCGCATAATATCGACTCCGTTGGAATATAATGATAATACGTAAATTAATCCAGTAACTGATTTGCATGTGGGTCAAATCCGGTAGTTCTGATTTTTTGCAGACTTGTTTTGTCGAACGTAACTTTGTCAAAATTAAAAAAAAATACTGCGAACATTATACTGCTGCCTTTCAGATTTTGGCGATTTTGACCCTAATGAACTAATTTTTGATACTACCTTTTCAGGACGTTTTTAAATAATACTAAATTTGCTATAATATGAGACTAGAACCGTCTCTGGGTGAATATCAGATTTCGTTTGAAAATTTCTCGTTTCTGTGGCACATTTTTTTTTCAATATTTCGAGTATTTCGGACAACATACCCTGTAAAAGACTTAAATTCAATAAAATATATCTTATTGTGCCAAAAATAGCTCCGATAATTTTCAAGTTTTAGCAGTTTAAAAATTTGATTGCCGAAGAAACGAGGGTAGGTCCATAGAAATTAGAAAATATGCCAATAAAATTAGAAAATGAACAAAATTTTGACAAATATATTAGAGAAATGCGTCAAAAAAAAATAGTGGGGTTATACCCCACCTATTTTTTTTGACGCATTTCTCTATCTCGATAACTCTATCGGGATGTTTTTCCAATTATCTTCGACGGATTGTACTAGTGTTGCTCGTGTGGAGTACGAAATCGCCTTCAAAAGCTAGTAGGATATAAAAATGCTACAGATGACTCCAATTCATGACCCCACACGCTCGTGCTCAACACTAGCACACTCCGACGGAGGTAATTGGAAACACATCCTGCTACAGCTATTCGAGTGACTTCTAAAATATTATGAATTCTGAAAAGCTTTATCTCAGAAAATATTGGGGCATATCATAGCAAATTTAGTCTTCTTTAAAAACGTTCTGAGAAGGTAGTATCAAAAACTAGTCCTTTGGGTCAAAATCTGAAAAGCAGCCAAAATTTTCTCTTGTTTCTTATTTTTGACAAAGTTGCGTTCAGCGCTCGAGGTCACAAACTTGGATTATACATTATACCAACAACATAAACAAGCCTGCAAAATATCAGAACTACTGGATTTCGCGCTTACCTACTACTCCATACTTTCAGACGCCAAGCTTACTGGATCATTGCCCGAGACTAGAACTATCTCCATACCGGATTTCATCTAAATCGGTCCAGCGGTTGAAGTGTTAAGAGGTAACGGACAGAGTTACTTTCGCATTTATAATATTAGAAAATGGACTAGTAGAAACTAGTTGACAGAAGTCCACGACTTTGTCCGCGTAGGATTGTAACGCTCGCTTCCCCGCGGAAACTGGATACATTTTTCGAGATAAAAATTAGGCTATGCCTATGTCCTTCATCGGGACTAGAATTATCTCCATCCATATCAAATTTCATCTGATTGGTGAAGCGATTTGAGCGTAAAGACGCAACAGAGAGTCAAAGTTACTTTCGCTTCGCATTTATAATATTAAGTATGGATGTATAAATGCAAACGACCACACAGGCCACCTGATGGTAAGCGAACAAATTTCAACTAATTGTGTTATAGGTAGTCAGTGCACGGGAGCCTAACATCCACCAACACATCTACATAGGCAAGGAGGGGGGCCCCATTTCGATTTTCCGCCCCGGGCCCCCGACAGGCTTAGTCCGCCACTGTAAATAGTGAGTTTTATTATTTCACTCTCAAAAAAGCCGCCTCTTCGTCAAACGTTCCCGCGCTCCGATCTGTCACTGTCAAGTCTACTATCAGCTGTGTTCCGAATTGCGCTCAGAGCACACACCGCATGTTGCATTCTTTTTCCTCTTGAATGTCGACTCAAGAGGAAAAAGGATGCAAAGCGCTGTGACACTCTGAGCGCGATTCGGAACGCAGGAAAATCGCTCCAATTTACGAACACGTTGTTTGTACATTTTTATCATTATTCAACATTGAACGTGTTCATATTTTGCTATTACGATACGTAGGGAAAGCTGACCTGACATATATCTAACTAAAATATTAATAAATATTGTTTATAACTGCAAATTAAACACACTCATATCTGCTCAAAGAAAAAATGTGCGTGTATTGAATAAAAACTTGAACTATTTTTTTTATCGTAGGAATATGAAATACGACCTTGATCTAAATTCTTCTGCCATGCTAAAAAAAAATCTATAAAAAAATCTCGTCTTGTATTTGAAAACAGTCGATGGACGGATGTTTTTATACCACTTACTTACCTGTTGTGTTTCTAATTTCAGTGCTCGGGGTTTTCTTGAAAAGCAATTACTTAGGTACTTACTTAAATGCAATTTAAATGTAGCTTTAATATTGCAATTGATTGAAGTACTTAGTCCGGAAGAACCTCTCGGAAGAATGGTCTATATTATTTTCTAAAAACATCTAAAGTGGCAAGTCTATGTTCAGCGATGTGATGATGTGAAACAATCTGACAGAATTGTTAATTATTTTTACCTAAGTACTTAAACAAAACCCCAAACCCTCTCGTGATTAGAGGAGGCCTGTGCCCAGCAGTGGGACGCAAATAGGCTGTAGTAGTAGTAGTAGTAGTAGTAAGTACTTAAAACAACTGTTACGAAGTTTATATAGTAATGATTTCATAGGTTATACTTATTAAATTTCTTATTAGGGCTTATAAGCTGGCGTGGCGAAAGTTGTCGACATAGCATAGCCCAAAGAATAAGCTCTTTGAAGTGGCAGCGGGCCGGTCACATCGCGAGAACTGCGGATAGTCGATGGAGTAAACGCGTTATTGAGTGGAGACCACGACAAGGCAAGCGAAGTGTAGGGCGCCCTGTTGCCAGGTGGAGTGACGATTTGCGCAAGGTGGCCGGTGTAGATTGGATGCGGCACGCCTTGGACAAAGCTCATTGGCGTGCATCGGGTGAGGCCTACGTCCAGCAGTGGACTACTATGGGCTGTTGATGATGATGATGATGAAGCTGGCGTGTCGTCGTGTCTAGTCTAATGGTATAATCTATCACACCTCGTGCAGAGTTTTGGGTGATCACCTCTGCTCGTACGAAAACTTTTGTAAATACCCAACTAACAAAATAACGTTGTATAAAAGTTGCATGAACGTTCTTCATTCCCTGTTTGGTACACAAAGTTGGTCGTATAAACGTAGTTGTCAACGTTTACTAAACGCGAAAAAGGCCCAAATTATAGGACTTTTTCGTTATATAGAAGTTGTATAAAAGTCCGGCAAGAACCGGTATCGTTGCATAAATGTCGCTTTAAAGCGAATTTTAAAGATAAGTTGGACGCAGTTCTGCAAACCAGATCCAACCCACAGCATGACAGTTTTGAGAAAAAGCCGTTTTTGTTAAAAATGTGTGTACAAAATTTTCTATAAATATTTTTAATAAAGTTTGAATGCACAATTATAGAAGATGGCTAGCTCTATTAATTGTTATGTTAATCTGTTGCAAAAAGCATTTATTACCTGATTTAGAACCAATAAATGGGGATGGATCTTTTTAATAAAAATGCGAATGTGGGTTGGATCTTTGTTTATTTAATTTAAAAATAAGGGAAAATTATATTTACACGGTTTTTTTAAATGAATTTTAATCAAAAAGGGCACAAATACTAAGACAAACTTGTAGCGTGAAAAGATTTTAGCAAAAACAAAATATTTCATACAAAAATTTTAACAGAGACGAAAACTGCAAAACTTTAGTCATAAAGAGAATTCGAACAAAACGTATGAATTAATCTGTAACTTTTTATATATAATTTCCAGTTTTCGTGTTAGTAAATGTCTTCTACTTCAAAGTCAGGTTGTCCTGAAAACCCTTCCAGGTCATCATCCTTCAACCGTTGGTCTGGAATAAGTTCAGTGTAAAAAAGGTGGTATTCCTATGGAATCAGGTGAAGGAGAGTTTTCAAGTCCTTTAACTTGGCTTCGAGAATAGAATTCCCACAGGTCAAAGTACCTCTACTTCTTTTTTGTGAGAATAGCCCCTAAGTGAACGTTTTTTTTTAATATATTCGTCCACCAACTCTTCGTCAAGGTTGCTCGCCTGTAAATTTTGAACATATCCTGTATTTTAACTATATCCCTAATCTGCAGCCGTGGCAGCTTATTCCCGTCTATAGTTTTCTTCCTAGTTGTTCTCTAATTGTATTGAAAATAAAAAGTAGGTATAAAAACGTGCAAGAAGACTTCAGTTTAAGATGAATGTTCACCGTTTTAGCAAAAACTACTTTATATCATCAATAAAATTAGAGAAAGTATAACTAACAGGGAGAAACTACTTATAGACGAGAATAAGGCTGCAGATTAAGGAAATAGAGATAAAATAACCGGATAGGTATCCTTCCAAATCTAAAATCCAAATTTTGAACATAGGTAGGTACCTATGTTCAAAACTTACATGACGACCAACCTCGACGAAAAGCTTGTGGTCGTAGATATATTAAAAAAAGTTCGTTCGGGGGCTACTCTCACAAATGAAATAATAGAAGTACTTTGGCCTATGAGAAAACCTATTCCCGAGGTCAAGTTAAAAGACTTAAAGGCTCTTTCACCTGATTCCACAGGCATACCACCTTTTTTTACACTAAACTTATTCCAGAAGAACGCTTGGAGGATGATGAGCTGGAAGGATTTGCAGGACAACTAGACCTTGAAGTAGAAGACATTTTCAACAATGAAAACTGAAGAATCTAGAAAATATTTTTCAGATGAATATATAGGTTTTTTCGGATTCCTTTTTTGGTCTGATTTTTGTACAAAATAAGTAAATACTTTATTTTTGCTGGAATTTTTTCATTCCACATTTTTTGCTATTGTTGCCTTTGTATTCTTGCTATTTTTCTCCAAAAAAAACCGTTGAAATGTTTTTTTCCCTTATTTGTATTAAGAATATTAAGACCCTGTAAATCAACAAGGATTCAACCCACATTCAACATTCTTACTTTTTTATTGAAAGATCAATCCCCTTTTATTTACCGTAAATGAAATTAATACTTTTCGCGGAAGAATATCATAAATCCACAACTCTGTTATGTCATAATCCACAACTCTATTTAGTGAAAAAGATTACGTAAAAATACTTCCATGTGTTAAAATATTTTCAATATGGAACCAAGTCACATGAACCCTCATAAAATTCAAAAATTTAGGCTATTTTTAATATGCAAACAAGATTCAAGATACATGGTTTCATATAACTGTGAAATCTTTATTTTGCAAACGGGATCCAACCGCGCTTGGTCTCTTATAGAGTTATAAAATTATACGTCTATGAGGTACCATGTGAAATGAATCTTGTTTACAAAATATGGATTTGCTGTTTTGTGGAATGGTAACTTTGTCAACATATTGTTTTGATAGGTTAAAATGGTCAGATCATTTTGATTTTTATAGGGAAGGTGTAAGGTGCATTTTAAAACCTATCTGCATATTTAACTCAATTTTGACAGGTGTGTGGGTTGGATCTGGTTTGCAGAACTGCGTCCAGTTGTAATTCTCATAAGAATTTTACTCAGAAAAAATTCACAATGACGCGAAAAAAGTGTGAGAGAAATGTGTTCAGTGCACCTATTTCTTATGGGACTTTTAGTTTTATGATAATATATCGGTGTGTTTTTGGCCAAATCTTTGCGCCCCTCTCGAATTCTTTGAAATTCAATCATTGTACAAAATTATTTACATTTTATTTTCATACTAAAATTCCAGCCATCTTGTCTAAGTTACAATGCGACTTCTATACGACTGTTTTAGGACTAAAACGTCGCATAATGGTGTAATGTGAAACCAATGGTCGGCCATGATAAACGTTTTTAGGGTTCTGTGAGATAATCCATACTATTATAAATGCGAAAGTAACTCTGTCTGTCTGTCTGTCTGTTACCTCTTCACGCTTCAACCGCTGGACCGATTGCGATGAAATTTGATATTCAGATAGTTAGGGTCCCGAGATAGGATATAGGCTACATTTTATTCCGGAAAAACGCATAGTTCCCGCGGGAGCACGAACTAACTATTTCTGTCTGTCTGTCTGTCTGTTACCTATTCACGCTTCAACCGCTAGACCGATTGAGATGAAATTTGGCATGTTGATAGTTGGAGACCCGGAAAAGGACATATGCTAATTCTTATCCCGGAAAAACGCATAGTTCCCGCGGGAGCGCGATAACCGAATTCCACGCGGGCAAAGTCGCGGGAAGAAGCTAGTAATATTATAAATGCGAAAGTAACTTTGTCTGTATGTCTGTCTATCTGTCTGTATGTCTGTCTGTCTGTTACCTCTTCACGCTTCAACCGCTGGACCGATTGCGATGAAATTTGGTATGCAAATAGTTAGGGTCCCGGGAAAGGACATAAGCTACTTTTAATCCCGGAAAAACGCATAGTTCCCGCGGGAGCGCGATAACCGAATTCCACGCGGGCGAAATCGCGGGAAGAAGCTAGTAATATTATAAATGCGAAAGTAACTTTGTCTGTATGTCTGTCTATCTGTCTGTATGTCTGTCTGTCTGTTACCTCTTCACGCTTCAACCGCTGGACCGATTGCGATGAAATTTGATATGCAGATAGTTAGGGTCCCGGGATAGCACATAGGCTACATTTTATCCCGGAAAAACGCATAGTTCCCGCGGGAGCGCGATAACCGAATTCCACGCGGGTGAAGTCGCGGGAAGAAGCTAGTAATATTATAAATGCGAAATTAACTATTTCTGTCTGTCTGTCTATCTGTCTGTCTGTTACCTATTCACGCTTCAACCGCTAGACCGATTGAGATGAATTTGGCATGTTGATAGTTGGAGACCCGGGAAAGGACATATGCTAATTCTTATCCCGGAAAAACGCATAGTTCCCGCGGGAGCGCGATAACCAAATTCCACGCGGGCGAAGTCGCGGAAAGAAGCTAGTAATATTATAAATGCGAAAGTAACTATTTCTGTCTGTCTATCTGTCTGTCTGTTACCTATTCACGCTTCAACCGCTAGACCGATTGAGATGAAATTTGGCATGTTGATAGTTGGAGACCCGGGAAAGGACATATGCTAATTCTTATCCCGGTAAAACGCATAGTTCCCGCGGCAGCGCGATAACCGAATTCCACGCGGGTGAAGTCGCGGGAAGAAGCTAGTAATATTATAAATGCGAAATTAACTATTTCTGTCTGTCTGTCTGTCTGTCTGTCTGTTACCTATTCACGCTTCAACCGCTAGACCGATTGAGATGAAATTTGGCATGTTGATAGTTGGAGACCCGGGAAAGGACATATGCTAATTCTTATCCTGGAAAAACGCATAGTTCCCGCGGGAACGCGATAACCGAATTCCACGCGGGTGAAGTCGTGGGCAAAAGCTAGTAAACATAATAAGCAGCAATATATGTCACTATGCTTGCATTGTATTTTGCAAAATAAAACCTTTATTCCTATTCCCTATTTACCTTTTGCTAAAAATAAAATATATACGGAACCATTTTTTGGACAAAGTTGTTTAGTTGACACAATGGTAGTTGTTCTAAATAAACGCCTGTAGGACCTTTATATAACTTTTAGGTCCGATTAAAGTTCCCAAACCCTTTTATCTAACGTTTGTACAACGTTGTACCAATCAGATGTATAAACGTTTGCACAACCTGTACACTGGCACCATTATGCGACGTTGTATAATACAGTCGTATAAACGTTTACATACTCGTATCTTAAATTCTGGCACCATTATACGACGTTGCATAAAGAGTCGTATAAACGTTTACATATCTTATATTCTGGCACCATTATACGACGTTGCATAAAGAGTCGTATAAACGTTTACATATCTTATATTCTGGCACCATTATACGACGTCGCATAAAGAGTCGTAAAAACGTTTACTCAACTAATTTAAAGGACCTTTTAGTTATATTACAGGACTAAATCGTTGTATGAATTACGGTTATATAACGTTTTAGTTGTCAAGTTACTTCTATACGACTGTTATATAACCGAAAGTCGCATAAGACAGGTTTATAGGACTGATTTGTTTGTTGGGTAGGTACTTACCTACTTACGAAATCTAATTGAACTGATATTGAGGTGCTTAGGTAAATTGATTGCAACAAAGGCGATGGTTCGTTCTGTTTGTTAGCACTATAGACAACACATCTGTAAACACATCGTTAACTATAGATTAATCACATAAACTAGCAGATGGCTGTCGTTAAATTCTGTCTCTCGCTTAGATCTCGTTTGTGACACTATCTTGACCTATTTATGAGCTTTTAAAGACTTTTTAACCGACTTAAAAAAAGGAGGAGGTTCAATTCGTCGGAATCTTTAAACTTTAACCAAAAATAAATAGTAAACGTGAACCGATTTCGATGATTCTTTTTTGTTCGAAAGGTGGTAACTTCCAAGTTGATCCCATATTAATTTGGTTCAGTTCTGATGATGGGATCCATGAGATAATGAGAGAACTCCTCGAAATTTGCTAGCACATAGATGATTTTGGTGTCAATTTCGAAGACTTCAGAGTTACTTATGTACTTCTATAGCAATGTTTGGAAACTGTAGCCAAAAAAATGTTTTAAATAAAAAAATAAAAACCGCCTTCAAACTCCGACAGACTGCGAATTCGGTGTCAAGTGAACCGACCCAAAGAAATGATGATAATATAGTGAACTTGACATTGACATCGCAGTCTGTCGGAGTTTGAAGGCGGTTTTTATTTTTTTATTTAAAAAAAATCGATATTATTTACACGATTGTGAAAGTGGATTTTTAAAAAGCGCATGTCACTGATTAGATATCCATTAGGTGTAATGGGAAGATAGTGGAAATAAGTACACCTATCAAAGCACAAAATACATTAAAACACTTATGAAACTATGTTAAGGCCCTTCCCTGACCCAGCATCGTCAAATTGCTCAATTGAGATCATACTTTTCTAAGAAATGTTAAAAGTTAAAAATATGAAAAAAACATATGTTATATTTGATTATATCATCCTTACATCGACAGCTTTCGATACACGTTTTACGAAACTTCGCTCGATACAATTTAATTCCAAAGTAACCTCTAACTCGGACCGCTAATCCAACTTTACTCCAGTTTATTATATCAAACAGTGTAAAACTAATTATAACACAAAAAATATCCTTATTATATGCATACATCGACAGCTTTATAAATGCCATTTTTTTAGACGGTATTTTTATAGAAATTAAAACGCGTTAAATACTAACCAAATCGGGCGTTCTGTGCGTAGCGCTTTCTCTTTCACTCGTCCCACGAGTGACAGTGACGGCTGAGCTGGGTCTATGAACCGCCTTAAATAGATTAAATAGACACATGGATTTGAACGGTTTCATCATCCACCACAACATCCGATTTAAGTCCCACTGCTGGGCACAGGCCTCCTCTGATCGCGAGAGGGTTTGATTTGGTCTATGTACGTACCCACGCAAGCCTGGTGGCGGATTTGGGACCGAGACTTCACATACATCCTTGAATTACTTCGCAGATGCGTGCAGATTTCATCATGATGTTTTCCTTCACCGAAAAGCTCAGTTTAGTAAACTCAAAGGTGCGAGCCGGGATCGAACCCCCGACCCTAGCATGAGAAGCGGTAGATTGAAACACCAGATCACCACGGCGTCACACACATCACATCATCATTGCCATATCAGCCGAAAGACGTTGGACTTTTGGATCTACTGACTCACTTAGCAGTCACTTTTTACGCCTCGAATAACAGGTTTATCCGAGATAGGGAGATTCCTTTTCCCGTTCCCTATAGAATCACTTCGTGAACTCGAATAGACGCTCTGCAGGTCATCGCTCTATCTTGTTGGACACCTCTTATTCTGTTCCGACCACATTGACCATCGAACGACTCTAATAAAGATGTTTGAGTAGATACTTAAGAAAAACGAATAAAGAAAAATAGTTCATTATTGTTTACATCATTCGTATTCTAGCGGTAAATCAAATATCACATATCCGTTCACGATTCTCAAAGAGAAATAAACATCGGTCGCTTTTACAACCTTTTATTGTGCCATAAACTATTAAAAAAACCGGCCAAGAGCGAGTCAAAATCGCTTATGAAGGATTTCGTGGCAACAATTAGGTCCATAGTTCAAAAGTTAAAGGAGACACTCTTGATCTCTTTTAGAAGCGAATATCTCCCAAAATATAGTGATACTTAAAAAACTTATTTAGAAAACTCCATATCTAATCGTTTACCAATGATAGGTAGGCCACACGTATTTGCCGTACTTTATTTTTGTCATCCCTCAAATATACCTACTTATGTATGAAGTGCCACCTAAGGTATAAGGTAATTTAAATTAAGTAAATAAAGTTTCTTTGAATTGCTTCGCAGATGCATGCAGGTTTCCTCGCGATGTTTTCCTTCACCGAAAAGCACAGTAGTAAATTCAAATTGAATTTCTCACATAAGTAAACTAAGAGGTGCGAGCCGGAATCGAACCACCGACCCTCTACATGAGAGGCGCTAGGTCGAACCACTAGGCCACCACGGCTTCACTTCAAATTCAAAGATGTGTGTGAAGTCCCCAATCCGCACTGTGCCCGCGTGGGGACTATAGCCCAAACCCTCTCGTGATGAGAGGAGGCCTGTGCCCAGCAGTGGGACGCAAATAGGCTGTAGTAGTATTTTCTTGATTGATGTAGGGTACCTACAGTCTTATGTAACATCTTATCTATCAATATAAATATAATGTCAAGAGCGTTTTTTAGGGTTCCGAAGTCCATAAGGAACCCTTATAGTTTCGCCATGTCCGTCCGTCCGTCCGTCCGTCCGTCTGTCCGCACTATTGCTCGGAGATGCTTAGTTCTAGAAAGCTGTAATTTGGCATGAATATACATATTAGTTACGCTGACAAAGTGGTACAATAAAATTTTGAAATATATTTTTTTATAGGGTATCTCCCCTACTCGTAAAGTGGGGATGTATTTTTTTTTCTTGCATACCCCATGGTGCGGCATATCGTTGAATAGGTCTTTAAAAAATATTGTGGGTTTGTTAAAACCATTTTTTGATTGAGCGATGCGTTTGTGAAATATTACGCTTTAAAGTGCTATTTTTTGTTAGAGTCACATGGCCACCCCCCCTGCCAGTTAAATGGTGGTATTTGGATGGCTGAAAAAAATCACGGTTGTGGCATATATAACGCAGTTGAAAGGAAAACTATCACTGCTAAGTAGGCTGTACAAACTTACGAGTCATAGTCGACCAACTTATGAAATGATTAAAAAACCAATAATTTTTCTCGAGCGGCAGGGGCGTCGGGCGGGCACGTCATACCACAGGCTAGTTAGATGCTAATAAGTCTTAAAAAGGTATTGTGGGCATTATCAACTTCGGAACCCTATACTTTGCGCGTGGCCCGACACGCAATTGGCCGGTTTTGTCTCTAGTGTAAGAATCTCCTACCAAAAAACCAACATGAACCTTAAAAAAACCGGCCAAGTGCGTGTCGGGCCACGCGCAAATTATAGGGTTCCGAAGTTGACGATGCCCACAGTACCTTTCTAAGACTTATTAGCATCTAGCTAGCCTGTGGTATGACGTGCCCGCCCGACGCCCCTGCCGCTCGAGAAAAATTATTGGTTTTTTAATCATTTCATAAGTTGGTCGACTATGACTCGTAAGTTTGTACAGCCTACTATAAGGGTTCCTTGTGGACTTCGGAACCCTAAAAAATACTTAAACCCGCTCATCGCGTTTCCAAACCCTTCCTGAAATTCAGTTTACGATGTAAAACAATGCTATTCCTCTCGCGAGGGAGCAATTAGATAGTTTCTGAACACTTCAGCTAAAGGGCCATCGCGGGAGTGAATTCGATTCTAACTCACGTTCAAGTTACAGTTACCGTTACTGTAGTCGGATATATTTCTAAACCGACAATTATTGATATTATACAGTTGATATTATGTTTATACTCAAGTCAAGATCATCGTATTTCGCATTAAGCGATTTTGAATACAAACCGATTTTCACTGACGACTAGTTACCTACTTACTTTAAATAAGATTGTGGCTATTAAAGAATATGAATTGGAAAAGAAAAAAAAAACACAATCTCATTTACTTTATAGGTATAGGTTAGGTATACTTTACTTACCTAGCTAAATATTGAATTTCTATCGACTTACCAAACTATACATATCATGAAATCGAAATAAATGATTTTGCCTTATCACATGTTTTCAACAAAAAGGGACGTAATCTGTCTTCTATGTCATAAATTTGTTCATTTATATTCGACTAGTAGTTTTGACCAGGAAAGTTAAATCCGGATATACATACATACAGATTTTTTTTCTAAAAATCGTTATTTTGTGATCAGTATCGTTTATATAGTCCCATCGACGTGATCATTTCTTTTAATTTTCAAGTTTAGTACAAGATGAATGCTTACAACTACATACAACTCTTTCGTCAGACTAAACACATTGAAATTGTTAATTTGGAGGGGCGGGACTTTAGATAGTAGAAAATCTCTACAGACTTATTATTAGGTATACCTAGATTCAATATACATCTTCATTCACTATATTTATAAATGTAATAAAATAATGAGTCACGAAGCGATCTCGAGTATTCTCGAGACAGTTCGCTTTCACGCGCACTCAAAATAAATATTGAAGTGTTTTAAAGAAACTTGTCACCAACATTTCCTTGAATTTAATTTTGGTACGGAAAAAGGTCGATGCCTTTGAAAACTAAACTAATATTAGGTACTAGAAGGCTCTGAGAGCGTTAGGCCTCGTTCTATTCTTACATAGCTGTAAAATCGATCTTTTTAAAAAATCCAAAAACTGCATCTACAAAAAGCATTCTTAATAAATTTGGAACGTGGTCACAGAATTTCACGAAGATGCGTTGAGAAAATGCGACCTTTTAGAGGAGGACAGCCGGAAATTATCCACACATCTTGGGAAATTTCACACAAATTGACCTAGCCCCAAACTAAGCAAAGTTTGTACTATTGGTGCTAGATAACGATATACGTGTGTCGGTGATGACTTATGGTTCCGAGACGTGGGCGCTTACGATGGGCCTCATAAGAAGGCTCAAGGTCACCCAGAGGAATCAGAAATGAGGATATCCGCAGTAGAACTGGGGTCACCGACATAGCCCAAAGAATTGCGAACCTTAAGTGGCAGTGGGCGGGGCACATTGCTCGCAGGACTGATGGCCGATGGGGCAAGAAAGTCCTGGAGTGGCGTCCGCGAACCGGTAGACGAGCTGTCGGTAGGCCTCCAACAAGATGGAGTGACGACCTTGTAAAGGTCGCGGGAACGCGTTGGATGCGAGTGGCACAGGACCGGTCTGAGTGGCGCGCCTTGGGGGAGGCCTATGTCCAGCAGTGGACGTCTATCGGCTGAAATGATGATGATGATGATGATGAACGATATAAATACTTATATAGAGAAATACATACATACCTACTTGAATACTGAACATCCATGACTCTGGTACAAACATTTGTGCTCATCACAAAAAGTTTGCCCCGAGCGGGATTCGAACCCGCGACCGTCGGAACAGAGGGCAGGGTCACTACTAACAAAGCCAAACCTGACGTCAAGTAAAGCTAAAACAAAGAACGCCTCGCTCGCTCGCTAAAAAAATGCGAAAATCAGTTCTAAAAGGCAGCAAATCATTGTTTCGCTCAAATAATTGTGTAAGCAAGCGAATGGGTCTAGGATTGAAGTACCTAGTGAAACTTTCGACCTACTGCCGAGTGAAATACACAATTTTCGAAACATATTAAACATAAATTGAAAGACAAAAACCCTTTTCAAGTGAGTGAGCTGAAAATAAATAACTTAGATCTTAAAAGCGTGTTGTATCCACGTCTAAGAAATCTACGTTTAAATCGAAAATCTAGCACTCCATTACAATAACAAACAATAAAGTGTTACTGCGTGAGAGATTAACTCCCGTATCCACATCTGCTCAGTGTTATTATTTTATCTGCCGTTAGAAAAAAGTATTCATTGATTCTGTACGGATGTTTCTAGTTAGGTATTCCACACAGTCTTCTATATTATCTACATCAAACACTGTCAAGTTTTTAAAGTGAAACTATAAAAAAATTTAGGTACAGAAAAATTACAACAATTCTCAAACCATTGAACCTAAAAAAAAAATGCTAAAGTAGAACTATCTCGATTTTATAGAGAGCTAACAGCTACTTATCTAAAAAAACTAAATCAAAATCGATCCACCCTTTGCGGAGTTACAAGGCTAACCGACATACACACAGACACAACACGTCAATCTTATAACACCTTTTTTGTCGGGGGTTAAAAACTAGCCTTAAGGTAGCTGGCTGTAGATCTTTGTTAGGAAACTAGTAATTACATATCTGCGTATTCATCCATACCACCAATTACTCTTGAGGACTGTAAACGAAAATGAACCCAAAAAATCGTATGTTAGATTTTGTCTGTACATGATGTCTTAGTTTAAAAAACACACACAAAAACCACTGTTGGGACCGCCACACTAAATTGGTATGACGGGTAGACTAGACTAAGTATAACACACACTAGTCAATACACGAGTAAAGGCTTTCCATACCTGAAAAATGCGTAGTTCCCGCAGGAAAGCTCTCGTTCCACGTGGCGCGGACAAAGTTACTGTAAAGCACAAATCTGAACTTTCAGAAAGTATACCTGTCTAAGTTCTAAGCAAAGAAAACGACTTTTTTATGTAAACGGTCACTCAAAGAACTTTTTTAGAAAGTACACTAAGTTAATCTCAGTTCTTATCGGTGAAGTTAAGAGTCCTTAGTGAAGTAAGGGATAATATTAAAAGCAGCATCTGAATTCAGCTTGTACTCGATTGTACTCAGTTTTCCGTGGTATCACAACTTTGGCAGTGTTTCGACTATTCTTAAAAACTTAGGAGCCAGTCAACATTAAAGGGAAAATCGTGCGTAATCGTCCAGCACGACGAAACGGGAAGCTACTCCGCTTTATTTATAAAGTCAGTGTCCAGTCAGTGCGAGCTATCGCGGACGTGTTACGAACAAGCGCCGGCGCCAGTGACTGAAGCACAATAAATGATAACACAATGGAGCTAGAAGTTCCTAAGAACCCGCCGCCACCGCCTCCAAAAAGGCTTAGCAGACCAAAAATCACGCTACAGATCCCCGAGCCTATGTACAGAGGACCTCCGTCTGCCGCTACCAAATATTGGACCCCAAATAAGTACCATGGATACCCTCCCAGCACACCAGTTTCTCACATCTCGCACCCAAACGCAAATCCAGAATGGTACATGCATATGACACACGCTTCGGACTTCATTAGGAACACGGCGAAAAGTGGACTCAGTTTTGGTGAAAAAAGCGCTTTCTGGATTGTTAGCAAACTAAAAACGTGGTCCAAGAGGTGGTTCACGCATTTCTTCTTGATGTTGTGTTTAGTTTTGTACAGTGTTATAGGAGCAGTGGTCTTTACAGCGTTGGAGGGTGAGTAAGATGCTAGACAATTTAAGTTCCTTTATAAACCGTCTAGCCCCGCTAACTTGCCGCCAAATAGCAGTACTCGCACTGTTGTGTTCCGGTAGGGGGTTAAGGCAGTCGGTGACTGGCAGAGGCATTCCATCTTAGGCCTCAGGGTAGGCAACGCATTCGAGATCTTATGGTTTCTTAATGGGGGATCATAGGATTTCGGTGTCCATGGGCCGCAGTGACCACTTACCATCAAGCGGGCTGTGCGCTCGTTTGCCTATACCACTGATATATATATAAATATATATAAATATAAATTTCCAATGATAACTATAACACTTCAAACTTTGTAAGGTAACACGTTTTATACCCACCATGGTTTCACGTTCGAGAGTTCTATTGAATTTTCAGTATCCTATATTATTATACTATTGAACGAGCAATATTTGAATATAATTATATTTGTAATCGCTTTCTCGAAAACGGCTCTAATTTGGTAGGGGTTTCCCGGGGTGAAAAATCTAGGTCTCATATCTAGGAAAATTAATTTTTTGCCATTTTCATCCGAGCTAATCGCGGTCGCCCAGGTACTAAAGGTATCGGTAGTAGTTTATGTTACAGTTAAGCTGAATCGAACCCTCCAGGAAAAGGCATCGCAATATCATTAATCTCTCCTTTGCTTAGATGGATTTTTAAAAGGTAAAGGTTTATTTTCCCTTCACGTTCCTTTAGAAATACTTTCACGGGTTCAAATAATTCTTAACATTCTTCGGAAATCTTTGAGCCACTATCTTTCGTTATTTATATATTACATTTAAAAAATGCCGGTATCATCGTGAATGGTACGGTTTCTTTTTGTGTTGCGCTGAAAAAGAAAGGAGTGAGGATTCCGCGGTTGGTTTTCTTGAAAGACGTGTCTTGTGTATAAAGTTTATTTTAATTAGAAACGTGAAAATGTCATACTATTATGGACGTGAATATTGAAGGAGCACGTCACCTTGTAATGTACCTACATACAAGAAAGGTTTATGAAATTCCGTTCAGAAGACCGCCTCTAATGCAAAGGATCGTGTAGGTATCCTCGTCTCATAAATATCCCTTTAGTGCCTGGGCGACCGAGCTTTTCTCGGGTGAAAATAGTGATGATATCTAGATCGATTTGTCGCCTTCGAAAACCTCTACAATATATTCCAAATCTCGTCCAAATAGAGCCGTTTCAGAGATCGCTAGAGAAATCGCTACATAAAGAAATATACCAGTTTAGCACGTTCTATGCGAAAAAAAAACATCTAAGATTTGGCACTTGATATATTCTTCATGGCAGGCTGTGCCCAACGGTGGGAAGTAGCTAATCGCAAATGTTGTTGGTGTACTTGTGGTAGTTGTGGTACATTTAAGTGTCTCGTATTGACCATTAAAATGCCATTACAATTAAGTTGACAACATTGACAATTACGAAATTTAAGGACGTTTTCAGCAAGTCCACTAAAAAGTCACCAAGATACGTAAGGCAGCTTTCATATATGATCACAGGAAATCGTTAAAACTTAGTCTAGAACCTGTAAAATTTTAAAATTAGTAAGCTACACCATTTTGGTTTTATATAAAGTTTTAACGCGAGAGTAAAAGCTTCTTAGCAGAAGTTGGAGCGTTTGCCTTGTAGGCAAACTTTGGTTATTAAAAGGGGTTTTCGTTGGAAAAAAATGAATTTTCGTTGTGATTGGACTAGTTAGATTGAGTTTCTTTGTGATGAAACGAGTTTATTAATAATTAGTGAATCTTTCTCAAGTGTTCAAAAATACAGTGCCTAATGAACTCACTAGTAAGTATAGGCTAGTGTGTGGTTAGAGTAAAAACAATCCTTTTTTTAATCTTTTTTATGGCATTGCTTGGAAAATGACCACACATTTGCAACCCAAGCGTCACTACTTAGAGAGTGTATATTCCTTGCTCACTACTAGGTAAGGAATCATAATATTTCGAATACGTTGCCAACCCGAAGTTCGAAGTTCGAAGTTCTTACCGGTGAAGGAAAATATCGTGGGAAACAATTCAAAGAACTTTTTAAAGATAAATACATTCCATTTAATATTGAATTGTAAAGAGCCGTGACTTAACATCTAACAACGACATTTCTCCCCTCCCACTAAAAGAGGTGATTTCCGCCGCTTCTTCACGACTGACATTTTGGCGTTACTTTGGAATGTGAGCCCGTGTAGAGCCGCCAAATTTTAGAATGAAAAATGCTACGAATGGGGAAACTTTAAACGTGTTTGTTTTGTCAAATGATTATCACATACATTGTAAGGATACACCTAAAGGATTTTCCACGAGATTCACATATACAGATTTAGGGTACATATGGAATTCTAAATCGTACCTAGATTTAAAAAGCTGTTGACTTTGTCATCAAAAAGCTTTAAAAAAAGCGAGCGGCTTAGGTTGCGAGACGAAGCCGCATTTTTGACTTTGCTATACAACAAGGTGGACACCTGATTGATAATTTGGTGATTGTATAAACGGGATTTTGTAACAGTAGAGGAGTACTGGAGTACGTACGAAATAGTACATTATTGCCGTGGCCGGGAAAGTAGGTCTTTGCAGGCTGAGTATTGGTTTAAAGGGCCGAGGCTTCGCCGAGGCCCTTTAATATATACGAAGCCTGCAAAGCCTTTCACGTGCCGAGGCTTATATAGTGCTTTTCTCAAAAATGAAAAAAAAAAACTTGGTATTAGGTATTCATAATACAGCATTGACACACACGCAGAGATACTCAAGTACTTACAACAAGTCCAATGGAACGCCAGTCTTATTTCGTATGCACCGATTTTTGACTTTAACAGACACTCTAACACGGCAAGTTAAAAACTCGCATGTAGATTTCTAATTTTTTATAAAAATTATAAACTTTTATTAATTTTTAAACCAAACTAGTAAACTATTTTCATGAAATTTAGGTAAATAAATCTGATACAAGACAAGAATTCCCGCTCTTTATGGATCGCGCTTTTTTTAAATTCCGTTCTGAAATACATTGCGCTGTTTCAGACACGGATAGAAACGTTTCGTTTCGCGTCATTTGACAGATACAGAACATGCAGACTTGGCTGTTTGGAAATTCCTTCGCGTATTTATCAGTTTAAAAAAAAAGTACCTGTACGATAATGAAATCTCATACAACATTCCCTGCGCTTATACCTGCCGCGGAAGTAATTTCATACAAATTTCCGGGGCATGTATTTCAGTTTTTTTTTTAATTTTTGACTGATCGTCAATGACGCACTTCGCGGTCTGATAGAAAGCAGACAATGACGAGTTTCCCGGCCATTTTTGAGAAAAGAACTTTATTTACACTCATATTTCAGAAATCGGTAGTAATGACATCCGTTATGACAACGAGTTCTGTTAAAGCCAATTTACCGTAGTAAAATTCATTTTACAAAATTGAATTCGATGTTGTAATGACGTTCAAATTTCGAACATCTTCGAACAGCAATGCCCGCCTATATTCTTCAGTCAGACGGAGCGAAAGTTAGTTCTAAATTCAAATGTTGGCTCTATTTAGGATTGGTTGATTCAAGCACAGTTGACGGACTGCTTGTCGTTAAATATGGCCGCCGAACTGTCATTCCATACAGAAACGTCATTTTGCCCCATAGTAAAATATTTAACGTTAACGTTAACTTTAACGGACGGTTTGAATTAACCTACCCTTAGTCTATGATTTTTGAATTCGAATGTGAGACATTGACGTATTCGAATTGCCGCCATTGTTGAACGATTTTATTATCTTAGAGGATTTATAAAATGAGTGTAGATAAAGTTGTGTATGCAACTGTACATAATTTATTATGTAGCACCTGTAGACCTTTATTATGTAGCAGTTACATTACATAAACCACTATTACGAAATGACCCATAAATGGTAACTAGGTAACAAAACTACAAAAAATAGATCTTTTAATATTTCAAAATGAGGAATCAAGATCAAACTGGTACTTCAGATAATAATAGGTAATAGGTAGGTAGGCTATTAATACAACACGAAAATACTCCAAATATTATTGAAGTTCGAGCCAGTTCTTGTTTGTCATTTGGAGCAGCAGACATTTTTACGAACCGACGAAATATTTTTTTCTCGAATGACGTCAAAAATGTTGGGACAAATCGGGTCTGATCCAACTAGACGGCGACAGAGACGATCACGTGTCCAGAGTTGGCAAGCGAATGTACCGGTGTAGTTTGTATGAACCCGTGTTTAGGCTTGCTTACATTTTGATTGGGTTTATACTGTCATAACCCTCTGTACAGGTGCAACGCAAACAATCACGACAGTACTGTAGCAGCAGTACTTTTGTAGCATTTATTTATTTTTGTTAAAAGACCCATAAGACGAGACTGCCGATCCACATCCATCCACTCGAGGAAACCAGTGCAGTGAGTGGTCCACGGATCATAATACAGTGGGTATTATGATCCGTTAGAGGCTCAACCCATCAGCGAACTTTTTTTTCTCATAAAACTTTCAACCTTTTCTTGCCTCAGTCTTATATTCAAAGTCCAAATAGATCCCCACGAGATCCAAAGTAACTCATTGATCTATTATAAGTAAGGATTCACAATCAGCCGGAGAAAAATGGCCCGTCAAAACGGGTGCCCGAACAGCTGGGGTACTTACCCGTTTAGCGCTCAGTAAATTTGACACTTAAGTCTTGTAGTATTAAGTTTATTTTTGTATAAAAATGTACTTCAGTCTATTTGCGTCCCACTGCTGGGCACAGGCCTCCTCTCATCACGAGAGGGTTGGGCTATAGTCCCCACGCGGCCCCAGTGCGGATTGGGGACTTCACACACATCTTTGAATTACTTCGCAGATGAGTGCAGGTTTCCTCACGATGTTTTCCTTCACCGAAAAGCTCAGTGGTAAATTCAAATTGAATTTCGCACAAGTAAACTTAGAGGTGCGAGCCGGAATCGAACCCCCGACCCTCTGCATGAGAGGCGGTAGGTCGAACCACTAGGCCACCACGGCTTATAACATATTTATCTTGACACATATAATAAAGAGGCGTTATTAGCATATTGGAACGTATTTTCTAATGTCAGTTTGCTCCATATATTTTGACATATTCTGTTAGGCACTGTTCGTCCATATGTTATTATAGGTCAATGGAGTCTACACATTTAGCGTCCACTCCTTCCCGACAAGAAAGTGATATGAATCTACTTGAATGTTCACTACCTATACGAATTACGAATACTTAATTCAAACAGAATGGGGGGCTATCGCGTGTGAATTTGCCACTAGAGGCGCTAGTGTCGCGTGAGGTCCAATAACATTCAGTTTTCACTGGTTTTGGCGGGCTTCGTGATATAAATCATAATTTCTATAATTTACCTGTTGAAAAGTGATCTCCTTCGTGAAATTATCGCAAATATGGATTATTTGGCGATGAATGTAAACGCTTTGAAAAAAAAAAAATTATCTAAAGAAAACGGAACTGCACAACACTGCGGCATAGCTACTCGATATGATGAAAGTTATTTATAATTAATAAACTTCATGAGATTCAAGATTGAAAACTTTGTTTCGGCGCCGATCTCATAAGTCGCCTTAGACAGCTATACCTCTGGACCTTAGTCAACAGTGGCGCCAACTGGTGAGCAAAGAAACGATAGCCCCCATTTATTCGGCAACTGTCACTATTTCACTAGCAATTTACTAGTCAATTTGTGATGACTCAAGTGTTTGGTGATTTTGTAATAATACAGAAACCATATTTATAAATAAACACACTATTTACGAATTCGTTCAAAATTCCTCGTTCCATTCTACGTGTGGGCGGCACAGCTGTCCGGGACTTAAATTTGTTATCCATCTTTCTAGTTTATTAAAATTTATGCAGTTATTCAAATATTATAGTCCCGAACGTTGTTTAATTTTGTGAATGTGTCATTTGCTGGTTTTTATGAACGCCTATATGTTTTCTATTTCATAATGACTTCAAGTTTTCAGTGAACATGAAAACTAAAAGATTCGGACGATAGTTGAGTTCTCTAAACACAATTTTATTTATTTATTTATTGAGGAGTACCAACAGCTACATTAATACAATGAGTACAGAATGAGTAGAACCAAAAAGCCAGTTACAGGAACTCACAAGTAGATGCGGAATAACATAAAATAAAACTTAGTGGTAAGCACTACAACGCAGTAACTACTTACATGTATCTACGGTATTCAGACTCAGTCTCGTGCTCTCAAACATTTAGATGTATAACCACTACTAAGTTTAATAACATAAATAAGAATAAGAGTATACATTTTTGAAAGAGTACCTAACTCAGTTAATATATTACCTACATTTGCAGACAGAGCACGCTCACATGCTAAAGCACCTCTCCACTAAATTTTGCCTTATACTAGGAATCGGAATAATTATGTTCAATGGAATCTCAAGGAAAATGAAGAGTGTTTCTCGCGATTATTTAATTTTGCATTCAGTTCAATAATCAATAAGTACTTACAATGGTTTGATAACAAACAGAAATCTAAGTTAAAATTCACAAAACTGTATCGGTAAATAAAAATAAATGTATTATTCAATATTGAGTTTCAGCTGGTAAATTCTTCTTCTGACGTGTAAAAGTGCCCCTATGTGGCCAATTTGCTGAATAAATGATTGAATATTGAATATGAAATTTTTGAATCAAGTTTCCAAGCCTCAAACCGTTACTGATATAGATAGATTATACTAGCTTCTGCCCGTGACTTCGTGCGCATGGAATTCGGAAATAGCGTTCCCGCGGGAACTATGCCTTTTCCCGGATAAAAAGTAGCCCATATGTTGGTCAGTGTTATAAACTACCCCCCATACCAAATTTTGTTGCAATCCGTCTAGTAGTTTTCGAGTTAAAACCGGACATACATACATACATGCATTCGTTACAAACTTTACATAAATATTTATGCGAATACAACTCCATAACAGTTTTTCTCAACAGCAGACTGTTTTAAAGAGTAGACTCTCGGACTATTCAAACAACGCCTAAGGGCCTTATCCCACTTGCGATTTGCGAGCGTGTTTTGTATGGAGGCGAACACGCCGCGAGTTCGCCGCGTACGAGTTTTGTATTGAAAAACGCTTTCAACTCGCTCGCAAATCGCAAGTGGGATAAGGCCATAAGAGCTGTCATTTTCCTGTAGAGATCTTCTACTATCTAAAGTCCCGCGCCTTCACATTTCAAAACGCTTCAATTTTTTCATTATTATTTAACCAACCAACACTCTCAACGCATAGTTGATGGCTGTCTCAGCACGCACACATGTGTTGAGAGTGTTGGTGGTGCTTTTTAAATACATTGAAGCGTTTTGAAATGTGAAGGCGCGGGACTTTAGATAGTAGAAGATCTCTACCCTCAATAGCCATACAACAAAACCACCTCTCAGACATTCCTTAATAAAGAGAAACCCATTTCGAAGATAATTGAAAACCGAGTGTTTACATATTTTATTTGGGTTTCTCTTAAAGCGGCCAACAATGTATGCGAGTTAACTTACGACCAAAAACCAAATTAAATTTGCACATTTCATAAACTTTATCACTTTGCTTTAAATTATTTATTCCCTTGGCTTGGGTACGAAAGGACATGATGTAGGAGAACTCGTTAGCGAAAAAGTTGGCTTTTTGCTTAAATCAATATTACTCCATTAGGATTTTAATTGAAGTCAGTAAAAGCGAAAAAGGATAATTTAATGAAATGGCCAAACTTTTCGCTAAATAGTCTGACGCCAGCCTGTCTGGAACATAGTTTAGTTTCTTTCTAAATCTTTGGAGTAGTTTTGCATATTTAGTTTAGATTTAAGTACTTTTTGAAAAGTTAGCGAAAGTTAAAAAAACATTTAGTTTAGATAAAGTACTTACTTTTTGACGTGATAACGTCTTATAAATTGACTAGCTTTTTCCCGCAACTTCGTATGCGCAGAGATATTAAAATGTAAAATCCCGTTTTTTTCCGTTCCCGTGGGAATTTCGGGAAATCCTCTCTTAGTGCTCCCCTACGTTCCCTAAGGAATCTGCATGCCACAGTTCCTACGACCAGTAGATTCGGCTCTGCGTTGATCGAGCAGTCAGTCAGTCAGTCAGTCAGTCAGTTTCTTGTTTTATATATATGTATAGATGAACGCCGGCTGCGCCCACGCAAAAACATGACGCAATGTATGTCCATGTATGTCCTCATGGCGATGTATGTCCTACGTAACGGGACATATTCATTAATGTTTTTTCTTATGACGTTATCACGTAAAATTATCGTCCATAAACCGACTTTATACACAACCGATTTTTTAATAAGTTTTTTAGCTTATTTGAGCGTTCCCATTGCAATGTCATGGAAGGTCCCAATGCGAGGAAAAAGCCTTTTCCATGTCTTGTTTTTTTAAATGTAATACTAGCTTCTGTACGCGACATCGATCGTCCTCGCAGAATTCGGTTCGATTCCTGCGAGAACCAAGCATTTTTCAGGGATAAAAAGTAGCCCATGTCTAAATCCGTCCAACGGTTGAAGTGTAAAGAGATAACATACATACAGAGTTACTTGCGCATTTATAATATTAGTGTTGACTGGTGTGGACTAGTAGGTACATATAGACGCGACAGACGTTTTCTACGGACGTACGTATTATTAGTGTAGATATAGAATATAAATAGATAGCAAATATATTACCTGAGCCGTTCCCCTTGAATTCCCGAGTTTTCACATCATTTCCTTCGCTTCGTGGCAAATTAACGTCGCCTAAATAAACAGTGATTCAAAATATTGGCTTCTCAGTTTCTTGCAGAGTTTTAGTCACCAGTTCAAGTCAGCGGCTGTTTTAAAAATGACTCAGCTGTAGGTCTAGTGTATTTTTTACACCAAAAATGCAAAACGATGTCACGAAGTTATTCGAGTAAACTATTCACGATCAGTTTTGTTTTAACACGCGAGTGTAAGCTTCAACTTCGGGCTCGGTTTGTTTTTACCTCTTCTCACATGAGTGTAAATCTTTACTTGCGCTAAACGCATCGAACGCGTTTTAGTTTATTCATCATTTTTGTATGAGAACACAAACAGCACCCCTAGCGGCAAAACATGGAGTCAATTCAGCGAGTGACATTTACTTTACGAAAACTGATGTGAATTCGTTTACACGTTTTCTGACTAACTGCGAGTGTAAGCTCGTATTTGACAGTTTGAAAAGTAAATTAAACGAAACGCAAGAAGTAAAGTTACTCACCCGACTTTATCACGTGAGACCGTGAGAACTTAGGTTTTCGAACCTGTCGAATCCAAATTTACTTCAAAATTTTAGATTTTTCAAGTGAAATAAATGATATATGTATGTCGTCTATGTCTTAATATGCTTGTATTGTGTTCTTGAGATAATTTTTACTAAGTATGTTATTTATTTAAGCTTCTTCGCATACGTATAAGTGTGTCTTTCTTTTTTAATGTTGAGATACTCCACGTTTGTGACGAATATACCTATAACTATGTACTTCGATTTGGTTTAACAAAAAACTAAATTACATAAATTACTCCGGGTTGCCTAGAAATTTTTGAAAATGTAGGTAACTTGGCAACACTTATGGCCATTTTGACAATTTTGACAGAAAAAACCTGAAGAAACGCAAACGCGATCGAGACGTTATAACTCACTGCCTTCCGTCACATATTTGACATTGTCATGATTGACGTTTACCAAGCCTCCTCAAATTTGATATTAATAATTTAAATGTTTATTATTGAATAATTGCCGGCCTGAGGCCAATATTTTGATAATGGCGAAGTGTCCAAGACAGAAACCATCAATTTTATAGTGTATAGCGGATGTCGCAAAGTGATGGTGACAATACATGAACGTGTGCGAGAACGGTGTTGACAAATGCACTCAAAGGTTAAAAATGAACGTTTTACGAATAGTTTACTCGAAGTGTTTGGAGTTGAGAAGATGGACGTTGACGTTTGTTTCACCTCAGCCTCACCAAGTTTACTTGATTTATCTTTCATATCGTACATTAATTGTTTCCTCCATACAATGCTCGGCCCGTAGGCTATACTTGAGAGTGGCAAAATTGCCTTGCATATACTTAGAAAGAAGCCATTATATAAGAGAACAGAAGAGAAGAATTATATTTTAAGATCCATACTTTGAATTGAGCCAAATTTCTTGTAACGTAGAAAGAATTGGCGCAGCTCGTGTTACTTTTATCAAATACAAAGGAGAATGCGTGCATAGTAACAAGAAACAGTAAGTATTAGACATAATAATAGTATTTATTTTTATTTGACATATGCAATACCCACTGATGGGCACAAGCCTCCTCTCATCACCAGAGGGTTTGGGCCCTACACAGGCGCAGTTTGGATTGGGGACTCACACATGTACCTACATTCTTGAATTACTTCGCAAATGCGTGCATGTTTCTTTACGAGTCACTATGTTTTCGTTCACCGAAAAGCCAAGTAGTAGGTAATTTTGCACAATAGTAACTCAGAGATGCGAGCCGGATTCGAACGCCCGCCGATCCTCTGCATGAAGAGTTCTATAGGTGATGGTATGGGTGAAATGGTTCCGAATGGAGGACCGATCACCCGACTGATCCAGGCAGTCGTCCCCTTTCATAAATAGGTGATGGTGGCCTAGTAGTTGGGCACCATCACGGCTTCAATTAAATACCTAATATACACTTACATTGTCTTTCAGTGTTCCTTCTGGCTCTGCCCCAGCAAGTCAAGTGGAACTGTGGCAACTTTAAGACCAGACCCCGTGGCTGAGCCAACTGCTGATTCCTACCAGAATTTCATCAAGTTTTAAGTAGTTTAAACACTAATAAATCATGCTATATATTCCATTGAGTTTATTATTGGTGTTATTTATTGTAAGTATGTATATTTCTTTAGCAAATGTCAGCAACTAGCAACTGATCGATCAAAGCACAACCGAAGCTACTAACCGCAGAAAGCTGAAATTTGGCATATAGGTTCCTTGGGGAATTGGGGGGTGTTACTAAGCATAATTCCCGCGGGAACGCTCCGAATTCCACGTGAATGAAGTCACCGTCGGAATAAGCTAGATTGATATAATGCTTTTAGGTATTCGCATCAGTCAAGAATGTTGGCCGCTCTATTTAGCTATAAGTACCTACTAAGCCACAATTTTGCATTTATAGTATTTCCCTTTACATGATTTATTTAACGTTAATCTACCACATATGTAGCGGGAGTGGTGATGATGAGAACAAACTACTTTCTTTCAAGTTGATTTATTTCATAATAATTTGGAACGCTTAAATGGGTCGGGCTCACAAGAATGTGCCGTCACACACTGGAAATTCTTGTGAGCATCACCCAATATGTACTTATGTCTACCGAAACGATAATCCATGACACGGCCTATCTCTCTTCCGTGCCGTGCCTTGTGGACGATGCCGATGGTGCTGGCACAATCCTCCACGCCTGGAAAGACTATTCCTATATCGACTACGTCGCGATGTACGCCTCTCTCCTCTTCGTCGTTCAGCAAAAAGGCTGGTTTCAAGCGACCGATTGATTCGCACGTCGCTTTGCCTTCTCTATTAATCAGGTTCCCACGCTTTGCTCCTCCTCTCAACCACTATAAATGGGCCATCATAAGGCGGCGTTAGAGTAGGGCGGAGTATGACGCTTCTTACGCTTCTTGTGAACATTTCTGTAATTGGCCTTTCCCTTCTTGGACCGAGACAACATTAGCAATACTTAAGTATCTTCCCTTAAACATCTCTGTAAAACTATCGTAGGAACAGTTCCTCATTAAAAAACATTCCTGCGGTAGCCTAATCGGTATTCCATATACTTTCCTCGCAGCGCTATATCCGGTTTCTTCCTGTAAACTATGCTTGTAAACAACTCCTAAGTCCCAACTATAATATGGTAGGAAACTCTTCAACCGAGTTCTCTCTTTCGCTTCTTGCCCAAATACTAGCTATACAGATAGCCATGTAGGCAATACCAGCAATTTTGTAAGGCACTGAAAAGCCCTGCATGCCGCGTGTCTTCTAAATTTTATCTCCATGTTTAGTATCTTCAAAAATGTTCAAACTATTAGCCTGACAGTGACCTTGACAGATCGAATTGCGTATACTACTGCGTTTCTGTCATACTAAAAGTCACTCGAAAACGTGAACGTTTTCGTTTACTCACTTACTCGCTCGTCACTCCTTCGTATTAATCAAAATACACTCGCTAAACCTTGTTACAAAACGTACCGTTAGGGGCGCTGTTCAAGTTTTCATACAATCTTGATGTAAACGCAAACGCGGTCGAGAAGTATTTTCCAGGTCCGAAAAATACACTTGAGGTACTGTTTGCTGACAGTTTAGAACTAATAGGGTTTGGTCACTTACTGTATTAGAATATCTGTAGGCGAAGGGTCGCCCACTGTTATTACATTTTCCATCTGGAATATTAGTAGATAATAGTAGTTTATGTAACTGCTACATAATAAAGGTCCTTAAAACGCGAGTGGGGTTTTATAAAACGAGCCGTGAGGGGAGTTTCAAAATAAAATCGCATGAGTGTTTTAAGGCCTAATTATGTACAGTTGCATACACAACTTTCATCATCATCATCATCTCTCTCATCTCATTTTATAAATACTAAATACTAAAAAACAGAATAAAATAAATATTTAAGGGAACGGCAAGAAATATGATTTCTTGCCGTTTTTGTCTGTTACCTGGCTGTATCTCATGAACCGTGATAGTTACATAAATTGAATTTTCACAGATGATGTATTTTTATTGCCGGTATAACAACATATAATAAAAAAAGAACAAAATAAAAAATATATATTTAAATATAAATTATATTTAAGGGGGGAATACAACAGACACGATATTTTTATTTTCACCTTTTGAAGAAGAAGAAGAAGAAGAAAATATTTATTCAATAAAAAACACACATAAAGATCTTAAGTGACTAAAAGGGCAAGTAATATCAACACACGGGTGTGCAAGGGGCCCGCAATGTGTGCGCATGAATAGGCTCTGACTCAGCATATGTTGCAATCGAAGGACTACAACGCTGTTATTCTGCCAGGACCTCCTAACGAGACGCGTAAATGACTATTTAGAGCAGATAGTGATGCGGTTTCATGCGATAAAAGTTACAAGAAGTATCGGACAAATTAGCAGTAGTGGGGATAAGAAGAGTTAGATATATCTGTTAAAAGTAACATGAGAAATTAAAAAGTTAATTGTTAATTATTATTAGTTCAGTTATTATTAGTAGATAAGTTCCAATGCATAATTTTATAAAGTATTAGTAATTAAGTTAGTCATGTATTGTATTGAGGTAGTCAGCCGGTTCCAGAACCAGACTGGCTTTGAAGTAGATTTGTGACAAGTTTTTGTTTAAAACTAAATTTTGAAAAGCAATTTCTAATAGGTGGGGGCAAATCATTCCAGCATTTAGAGGCTTGAAACCGAAAACTACCTCGGAAAGCTGCAGATCTGTGTTTCGGGACCCAGAGTGGCTTGGAGCATGTCCTAACGCCAATTTCTTGATTTTGATGTCTCCAAGCCAGTTTCTTGAAGAGATATTCCGGCTTGCCGGTTTTGATAACTCCGAATAACAGAGAGGCTAAGTGTAGGTGTTGCCTGGCTTCCATTTTTAACATTTTGGCTTTATTAAGAAAAGGGGTGACTGATGTACGTGGAGGAATGTAGAAGCAATATCGAGCACAGGCATTTTGCACGCGTTGAATCAATTTTTGTGTTTTTCTGTAAAGACAAGGGCCAATAACGGTGTCACAGTAATTCTTGTTTGTTTTTCACCTTATACCGTTGTGTAAGTATATAGGTATAGTATATATCTCTGTGACGTCACCAAGGTAGGCCTTGTCACAGCATTATTATTGCTTACCTAATCCACGCGACACTGAAGTTATAAAAAAGGAAACCAAATGTCCGTTTATTATTTTACATCACCTTTAGCCGTAAAGTGTGATTTTCTGCCCGCTACGTGGAGAGAAAATCTCACTTTTTGGCCAAGGCAAGGCGTAAAACTTTTGACAAACCACGGGCGGTAGGTAATTCGTAAAGCCCCTGATCGCATATTTATAGCCCTCACCTTCGGTTCGGGCCACAGAAACCTGCGATCTGGGACATTTACCTACGAATTCACCACCCTAGGTCTGTAATGTACTAATCTTATTATCTAGTCTGTATACTAGTTCACAGTCATAGTTAGGAATCCGTCGTTCGTTAGTCGTTACAGTGAATTGACAGAAGCTGTGGTATAGCAGTACACAACGTAGAAGGCGCGCGGCGAAGCACTTAAGCCGTTGACGCAGAGTCTATTATTGCTTAATCCGCGCGCCTTCTAAGTTGTGTCGTGCTATATTTCGTTATGGTCTATAAAAGATGCACGTAAAATGGGTGTAAAATATATTTTATAGGAGTATACTTACTATCGGTGATTTATAATACTGATAATATTGGATAATTCTCCAATGGATGGATTTGATGTATTTGAATGAAAACTAAGCTTTATAGCCAGCTGTAATAACAGCTAGCGTCTGGCGGCATTAACTGCGTGGAATTTAGTAACAGCGTTCCCGCGGGAACTTAGTATGCGTTTTTCCGGGACAAAATTTTGACCCGTATTATAATCCACCTCCGTAGCAAACTTTGTGGGAATCCGACCTGTAGTTCTCGAGTTAAATCCGGACAAACATACATACAGTCACGTGACTTCTGTAGACTTATTATTTATCATTATAGAGTGGTAGTAGTACTACTACAGCCTATTTGCGTCCCACTGCTGGGCACAGGCCTCCTCTCATCTTCAGATTATAAGTACATGCACACTTACCTAGTTTACTTTAAGATACTTTTTTTTTTTTTTAAACCGGCCAAGAACCGGGTTAAACTCGCGTGGAGAGGGTTCCGACCCTTGATTATTTTCAATGACGTCATTTTCAAACCGTTTCACAGGTGAGCTCTTTTATATGATAGATTTCAAATACCATGGATTTCTTACTAACTTTTCCTGTAATCTATAGGTTAATAACTATCTTCCGTCTTTTTTCCAAAATTTTAGGTCCAGTGGTTTTGGAGGTAAGGGGGGGGGGGGGGTCATTTTCCGCCTATTTTCTTAAATAACTCAAAAAGTATTTACAAAAAAAAACGAGATCCTTATAAGAAGTACTTTCATTTTATATGTCGCACGATATAATTTGAAAAACTTCATGAATATTTTTTCAAATTTAGCCCCCTAAAATAGGGTCAATGTTTAAAATTCATTTATTTTCATAGACATAGACATAGACAAACTTACATATACGTCTTACAAATTTCAACTTAATCGGTCTAGTAGTTTCGGGGAAAATCGACTGTGACAGACGGACGGAGAGGCACACGAGTGATCCTATAAGGGTTCCGTTTTTACCTCTTGAGATTCAGAACCCTAAAAAATTGTAATATACCGATAACATTTAAACTTGTATATAAATAGCCAATATGACATAAGTACATTATACATTTTCGAGTGTACTTATGTAAAACTTGAAAAAAAGGCTTATCTGAAACTAACCTTATATGAATGACCATTCCCTAACCATTTTCTCCTTTGCCTAAAGGTTGACTGGTAGAGAATGCCTCGAGGCATGAAGTCCGCCTTTTGGACACTAAGTTTTCTTTATGTGCAATAAAGTTTAAATAAACAAAAGACGGCCGTGTTAAATCACTGTTCTTATCTATTAATCCTTGATTATCTTAAATTAACTCAAACAAAACATCTTCCTGTCGTGTTCCGTAAATATCGTACCTATTCTTGCCCCAGGGGTAACATTGGCCCGAGTTTAAAATTCTCCCAATTCCCACAACGTTTTAGGAGCGGAAAATTGCCTCTGGCGATTCATATACATTTTCAAGATTTTCCCGCGTATCTAAGTAAGGAAAGTTCTAGAGGATTACCTCTAAAACTACTGTTGGAAATGTGTTGACGAGTTGTGGCAGCAAATAAAGAATAAGCTAAAATTAAACCTATCGACTGATAAGCAAAATTGCAGAAATCAAAATGTAAACCAGCCCTAAGAGCAAGTTTCTTCCACCGCTCGATCGGTCCAAACTCATTAGATCTAAAAATCACATTCAAACTTTATCCACAAAAAAGAACGAAGTCGAAAAATATTCTCAACTGAAACAACTGAAAAAACCTCTCTGTCAGATCTGAAGCGGGTTCGCGAAGTCGCGTCGCTTCTGTTTCCAGTCAAAAGTGATGTAAAAAAGTACAAATCCATTGCAATAGACGATCCACATATAATAGAATATTAAAAGAAAATGATTTTCCCCTATTTAACTAGCATCCGCCGCAGTCAAGCTCTCATATTACCTTTCAGGGCTTGACTATTCAAACAGAACAACAATGGCTAATAAAAAAAGAAAAAGTAAGTGCGAAATCACCAGTTTACTTATGTGCGAACATTGTGCTAAATTCGAATTGACCTCTAAGCTTTTCGGTGAAGGAATACCACCCACATCGTGATGACACCAGCCAAGTAATTCAAGACGTGTGTAGTGTCTCCAACCCGCATTGAACCCGGAGCAGAGGCCTGTGCGGGGGGACGTAAATACCACAGAATATTTAATAGTACTACATACAGAATTGCCACGGAATCACCCGCCTGAATCTAGCCGGCGCGCAACTCGCGCCCAATTCGCCCTTGCCGTCATTTGTTTCACCCGGAGATGGAGAGTGGATCACTGGCCCGCGTAGTTGGCACACATACATGTACAAGTGTACAGACGTCCTCGCACGCAAACATTGACACTTCATTCGAATTGTGTTCGAAATCGTGCTTTTATAGGCCGTGTCCGCCATGTGGTAATCTACTCCAGGAAGACGATCGTAGAATTCCTACTAGGAATCTGATATGTGGGGCCTCACCGGTAGATTCTTTCGCTTCGCCTTTCGGCTGATAGGTATGTGAACTGACGGTCACAATATTTTTCAGAATCCAAGGACAAGGATAAATGCCTCGGCCGATTCGGTGCCCGGAAAATCTGCAGAGCAAGGTCATTCGCCGTGTGTATTAGAACGCCTCTAATCTGGCTGATAAAGGCTTTAGTGTACGCTATACCAGTGACTTGCTACCTGCTGCTTGGACTGTCCTATATAATTCTCCATACGTATTGTTGTTGTTGCGGATATTGCCTTTTATAACATTTGTATAACGAAGTATGTAGGTATCGTCATTGTCATTAGATTTGTAAATAAAAAATGGTAAATAATGTTTTGTTTTGCTGTTTTTGTAATATTGTGTTTAAAAAAAAATGAAAGGCGGAACCCCATGGCTGCGTAAAGTCGAAGCTACGCCATCCAATTCGATACTAATATTATAAGTAAATGTGAAAGTGTTTTGTTTGTTCTACCTTCACGTCGAAAGGACTGGACCGATTTGGATGAATTTTGGTATGGAGACAGTTTGAGACCCTGGACATAACTTGACATAACATAGGATATTTTTTGTCCCGATATGCCCACGGGAATGTCTACTACTACTACTACAACAGCCTATTTGCGTCCCACTGCTGGGCACAGGCCTCCTCTCATCACGAGAGGGTTTGGGCTGTAGTCCCCATGCGAGACGGGAATTTCTGGCGGGTCAAAACAGTTTTTCAATACTTCTGTAACTATAACTATCTATATTGTATTAGTATCGTCGTGTAAGCAAATTTTAAGTCTACGCGGGACAAATATATGCCCTCTCCAAGCCTTCTCTATATAATATAATAAAAATGTATTGCCGTATGTTAGTCTGGCGTGGTCTGGCTAAGGCTCTAGAACTGCTGGACCGATTTGGCTGATTCTTTTTTTGTTTTATTTCCTGGGATTCTGGGAAGGTTTAAAAAGAAAAAAAAAACGGGAAAAATCTAAATGCCACAGCCAAAAAAAACTTTGTATGGGAGCCATGGTGATACGAAGTTTACGGGGCCAACTAGTACATACAATACATACACAATACGAATAAGATGATTTGAGCAACGATCAAAGAGATTTTACGCATTCTTAATTTCACTAAAACACGTTTTTATACTCAGTTTCAATGACATGAGCGGAGCAACGACATTCAAAAGTCTCAAGATAAAATCCACTTATAATTAGACATGAATCAGCTCACGTTGTCTACATTTTATTCTGGTGTTTCCTTCGCTATATATACAATGGGAAGTAGTAAAGAAACCGCGGATACAAAGTCTGGTTTTATTTATTGTTATGTGGGATTTGTATAGGTTTAACTACTTCCACTCGGCGGACACGGCCTATAAATTAAGCACGATTTCGAACACAATTCGAATGAAGTGTCAATGTGCGTGCGAGGACGTCTGTAAGTACATTTGTAAATGTGTGCAAGCCAATGATTCACTCTCCATCTCCGAGTGAAACAAATGACGGTACGGTACGGACGGGCGAGTTGGGCGCGAGTCGCGCGCCGGCTAGATTCAGGCGGGTGATTCCGTGGCCATTCTGTACGTAGTACAATTAAATATTCTGCTACTTCTTGGCTTGGACCGGACACATGTTCTACCGAAACGATGAGAGATGGAGTAAGTGCGTCCTTGGTAGGAGACCTCGCTCGAAGAGAGGTGTTGGAAAGCCGCCAGCAAGATGGTCTGATGATATAAAAGCGACCACTGGCCCCTTCTGGAGAAGGTGCTGTATGAATCGGGCGGAGTGGAGGAAAATTGGAGAGGCGTAGTTGTCGTTGTTGTAGTTGTCGTAGTTGGCGAGTAAGCGCTGAAGAAGAAAGTAGTACTTCTTAGTGTGTGAAACGCATACAAGTATTTGAATGTGCCACTGAAAAGTGTTTTTTCGAATGAAGATTAATTTCTCATATGATTTGAGTTCTTAAAACTACTATGTCTATGAAATCTGAGTTGTTGTTCTCTCTATGTCAATGCTAATATTTTAAATGCGAAAGTAACTATCGGTCTGTATGTACTTATGTTCGCGAGTGCATACAATGAAAGGTATCGCTTCGTTCGTGGTTCAAGCATATTATATACCCATAGAGTATGGCGTAGCCTAAAGTCAACGCACAAGACGCAAAAACTTTGCTGCCGAGTGTGGCATATTGTTTTTCTCCTCTCTAGTAGAATTATGGGATCGTCCTAATACAATGCGCCCACGCGATTATCGCAAGTTCGCGCGAATAAGGCGATCAAATTTTTCCCATTGGACTTGAATAGGTGTCCCAATTGACAATCGCGCGATCAATTAGGACATTTTTTTCGCGTAAAAGTAAGTAAAATTCGCGCGAACTTGCGATAATCGCGTAGACGAGTTGTACCTATTAGGATCATTTATATTGGGATGATCCTTACGAGTATTGTGATATTATCATGTCTTGCAGCGTTTTGGGACGACTTTCCATTTTTGGAGAAGTTTACAAATTCGAAAACACTCCATGGAGGACAAAAGCGACAAAGATAGAAGGAAAAGTAGACCCATTTCAAGTGAGCTGAACAAAAATTGTAGATTGTATGACTAGGTTGCAAAATGGTATATTTTACCGCGGATTCAAGCTGTCACCCAGGGCGTAAATAATAATGCTACCGCGTTGTAGGTATACACTCTGCTAGTCATTCCTCCTATGTGAAAACCGGTAGCAGCAGGGAGCAAAATCTTACCTTGCTCCCTAAGGAGCAAAACCATACTTTGTTTCATGTTGCCCAAGCCGCGCAAGAGCCAAGGTGGTACTGCAGAACCGGTTGGTTCTGGTCTGCACGTTGCCACACCGAGCAAGGCGCTATTTGTTTCACGCCTGCATTACTGCGCCACGGCTGATGATTTGACGGAGTACGTTCGCCAGAAGAGTCTCCCTGAGGGTGTTCCCGCTGCGTTCGCGCCACTACGTGGACTTCAGCTCTTTTGTGGTGCGCGTGCCGCGGCCGCTGCTGGAGAACATCGAGAGTGCTGCCTTCTGGGCGAAGGGTGTCGTGTTTCGACGGTTCCGGGGCAACCTACCGAATCCTACACCGGAGATGACGATGCAGCGGAGCCACGCCGTTTCGTCGCCTAAATAGTTTTATTTGGTTTCATGACGCATCGGTGTTAACTGTAATGTCACGTTAAAGTTTTATAAAATAAATAAATAAATAAATGTTAGCGGGGCAGAAATGGGATTTCAAATTTGTAAAATAGGGATATAAGATTTCCCACATCGCGACTTACCTACATCTACCTAAGTGTAATCGTTAGGTACATTCTCGTGGACAGTCATACTCATACCTAATTTTCCAACATTTCACGCATTCACAACGTTCAAGCCGCCCACAAAAAATGAAATGGCAAAATCAAAACATTTTGCTCCGTTTACGTTCTGGTTCACGTGTTTACTCGGAAATGTTTATCCAACGCGGAGATATTTAAATATGTTCAGGAGATATTAATTCATGTACTTACATGTAAGCAACTCGCATGTTTGCAGAGAGGTTACATTAATAATTTAAGGTTGTGCAGCTGTGGTAAGACAGGCTTTGCTTTATAAGACGTAAGAATATGTAAGTCATAGACGTAAATAATATAGACCCGGTCTAACGTATACGTAATATGTCCCCACTTCCACGGTGTCCAATCCAAAGATCTGTCACCAAGCGTGCGTGACAATAAGCGTTTTTAAAAAAACTTTTTTCGAAACTGTTTCTCAGTATCTAAAAACTCGTCTCGTTGTTGGAAAAATGTGACCCAGCTTTAGTGTCACGATACAAGTTTAACTTTGGATTGGACACCAATGAAGTGGGGAAACATGACCTGTATCTACGTTAGGCCGGGTCCATACGAAGTATTATTTATGTCTATGATGTAAGTATAATCGACTGCATTTTTGATCTCGTGAGAAATGCCGCCGCGGGGTGATGGACGAGTCGGGGGAACAGCGGTACCGACTACATACGACTACGTCTTCGATTTAATAGTACTAAGTACATACATAATGGCCACGGAATCAACCGCCTGAATCTAGCCCGCGCGCAACTCGCTCTTACCGTCATTTGTGTCAACCGGTGATGGAGAGTGAATCGTTGGCCCGCGTAGTGGTACACACACATTTACGAGTTTACAGACGTCCTCGCACGCACACAGACGTCCTCGCGTCACGCAAGCATTGATACTTCATTCGAATTGTGTTCGAAATCGTGCTTTGCCGTGTGCTCTGTCACACGAAGGGGATTCAAAATCCGGCTCGCACCTCTATGTGTACTTATAAAAGTAAAATTAAAAAAGTTAAACAACACTGGATTGTCAAGGACCACCGTGCAAATAGGAGAAAATTAAAACGACCGCTAAGGTGCCGCTAAGTACCTAAAACATTTTCAAGATTTTTTCTTGTACATAAATCAAATGGCTACTATTTCATTTCTAAAAGCAAAGAAAATATTTATAATCCCAAAGCCCCGTTGCAAGTTGCAGAGGAAGCCTCAGTCTCAAAGTGTTTTTGGGTGAAGTTATTTCGTGCGATTTTCAGTTAGTGCTCAATTTGAGCGAGTTATCATTATAACGGCGAAGCTGTATTGAGACACGCAGTGCGTGAGATATCAAGGAATTCCTAGATAATCTCCAAAAATGGTTTAGGTACGCAAAATACTTAGGTACTTTACTCCTGTTATGTTTGAAGTCGTTTTAAGTTTCTTATTATTATAAGATTAAAATGCTACTGTTTCTAATACAAACAATATAATTTGCTTTATTTTAAAGTATGTACCTGCTTAATTTTAGTGGATATAGGTAATTGCGCTATTTTGAAATACAAGTTACGGGAGTTAAAACTTTTCTTAACTAATGCATTTTTAATCTAGCTGCCACACAAAAACAGGTCTGAAACACAAAAACAGGTTTGAAATAATATTTTTCATAAAAATTCCCATTACTTAATATTTTTCTCGGTTAGGTATTTTTAATTTAGGAGCACGAAAGTTAAAAAAAACTTTCAAACTTTTGATTCATGTCGCCTTGTCTCTTGGAAAAAAGAATTTTGTATTCTGATTAAAAAGCAATTGCCTTTGTTCCGAAAGTAACTGAGAGTTACAAAATTCATTATAAAAATCTAAAACTAAAGTTATTAAAACTTAATTTAGAAAAAAAACTGAAAAAACTCCTAATGTATAAATAATTACCAAGAAGGCTATCCCCTGCGGTACCTACTACAAAATTAATCAGGACAAATAAATCTTTGAACCGTTCCCTAAAACAAATTGATCTACTTATGCAAACCTTCAATACGCAATCAAGATTAATAAACAAAAACGAGAACGGAGTTAATTGCAGATTAAAATTTCTAAGAGGCGTGAAACGAGCCTGGAAACGATGAGACCGACATCAGAATAGCTTTAATACGGGAAGTGAAATAATCGCCTTATTCAAATAGCTGCTAAATATTTAATTGGAGAAGGCTGGCAATTATTTGAAAGACTGCTCAATTGGCTATGGGTGAAAAATGACAATGTGCTCGATTATTTTTTTATGGATAGGAATAACCTTCCGTATCAAGAGAAAAAAATCTCAGAATTTTCCGTGCCGTAGATTTTGCGTAAAAAAAAGAAATTGATTTTGTGTTATGACGATTGATATAAAGGTGTTTCCTTGGTCTAAGTATGCAACACTACTTCTTGAAAAAAAATGTTGACACTATTGACATTATTGAATGACATTATGTATATTTTATACATGTAATGTAAATGTTATAACTATGTGTAAATTTTGAAAAAAGGCCTTCTGCTTGAGTTTGTTGCGGCGCTTCTTCTCAAGCAATGGGTCTAGGAAGCGCTAGTAAATTCTTTTCTGACGTGTAAAAGTGCCCCTATGTGGCCAATTTGCTGAATAAATGATTAAATTTTGAATTTTGAATTGATTTTTTCAAGAAGTAGTGCTGCATACTTGGTCCAAGGAAACACCTTCATATCAATCGTCATAACACAAAATCTATTTCTTTTTTTTACGCGAAATCTACGGCACGGAAAATTCTGAGATTTTTTTTCTCTTGATACGGAAGGTTATTCCTATCCATAAAAAAATAATCTAGCACATTGTCATTTTTCACCCATAGCCAATTCCGTAACTTGACCTTGTGTAATGTGGTGTTCGGAGTTGGGTAAAGTGTTTGAACGGGAGAGTTCACTTGAAGATAGGTGCCGAGGGTTTAGTTTTATGAAACCATACGAATATGGTTCATCGCTTGTTAGTAAAATTTACTTTTATTATTCAGCTTTCTTCACTTTATCCTCTTTTTTACTGGGTTATTTTTTGTTTTAGTCATCTATCTATCTTGTTTCGGGTGGTTGTACCCTACTCAAAGAAGGTTGGTTACCTACTAAGGTTACCTATTCAGACTCTCGTACAAATCGAACAATATTTCTTTGAACGAATACCTACTTGTATCGTTCCCAAATTTATGGAACCACATTGTCGGCACACTTAGCATAATTATGCATACTAGAAATCGTCCTAATTTACAACTGACGAGAAGTTCTTGAGAAACGACACATTTCAAGGATACCTATAGGCTGATTGGACGAGTGAATACGGCGAGTCAACTCGTGCGTCCAAAGTTCCAAACGCCCTGAGTAAGTCATCGAGTCATATTTCACCATGATTGTTCTCCAAAAGGGAATGATCTAGCACTCGGTGAATGGGAAAAGGTTATTCGTCTTGTCGTGCCGTGTTTGTGGATTAATGGTCTCGTATTGTTATGAATGAGTGACGTGAGCGAAGTTTTTCGTAGAGATGTCGCAAAATGGGTCTAGTTTTATTATAGCTTTATGTAGGTATATGCGATAAGTCCGCCTGTTGTTTAAATATTTAATCTGTATCATTTCTGTAGGATGCGTGAAAAGTAGTGACAAATGTTTTGTTTTTAATTTCATCTTTGGTAGCTGCCATTTTTCTAACGGTATTCGAGATTTTGATGATGATGATGATCTATAAGAGGTGGGTGGCTTGAGGTGTTAGAAAATCCGACCAAGCGCGAGTTGGACTCGCGCAGGAAGGCCGTACCTACCGCATCATGTAAAAACGACACAAAAATCATGTCAGTTGTATGGGAGTCCCCTAATCATTTTATGCTGTTTTTTTAGCGGCAACAGAAATAATACATCATCTGTGAAAATTTCATCTGTATAACTATCACGGTTCATGAGGTACTGACGGACAGACAGACAGACGGAAGAGTCTCAGTAATAGGGTCCTTGGTCCTTGGGTACGGAATCCTAAAAACAAAGTTTTGAGAAGATGCAAGATAAGTAGGTTAATAATTGGCATAAGTAGGTTATGAACACTCTTTCTGCCATAGTTGACACTTGAACAAAGAGACCCAGCAATGCAAATTTATAATTTTGTCTAGGATAGTGCAGTATATTTTATGAATAACGATATTTTTTACAAGCGGAGCCTAAATCCGTCTGGATCGATAGTGCTGCCAGACCAAGTTCCCCGGAGATATGGGAAACTACAGCCTTGCAATGTTATCCAACATTGATCTATTATAAGTAAGGATTCACAATCAGCCCGAGAAAAATGGCCCGTCAAATCGGGTGCCCGGGCACCCGTTTGGCGCTCAGTAAATTTGACACTTAAGTCTTATAGTGTTAGGTTTACTTTTGTATAAAATATTTATCTTGACAGATATTATAAAGAGGCGTTATTAGCACATTGGGACTTATTTTCTAATGTCAGTTTGCTCCATATATTTTGACATATTCTGTTAGGCACTGTTCGTCCATATGTTATTACTAGCTTTTGCCCGCGACTTCGTCCGCGTGGAATTCGGTTATAGCATTCCCGCGTGCTGTAAGCGTTCTTCCGGGATAAAACACGTTGTTTAAACGGAACTTAATATGTAAGTAGCCGGTTTAGAAGATACATACAAACTTTCAACCCCCGTTTTACCCTCTAAAGGGGGGAATCTCTAAAAATACTTTACTAACGCTCACTTACGTCTTACGTTATAAAAGGAAGCCCTGCCAAGTTGCATGTTTTAAGCCTAGCGGTTTAGAAGTTTCATCATATAAACTTTCAACCCCCGTTAAGCCCGTTAAGTTTCAACCCCTTTAAGCCCCCCCCCCCCCCCCTTAAAGGGAGGATTCCAAAGATCCTTTGTTAGTGCTCACATAAATCATAAAAAAAATCTTTTAGCCAAATTTCATGTTTCTAGGTCTATCGGTTTAGAAATTACATACAAACTTCCAACCCATTTTTACCCCCTGAAGAGGGGAATTTCCAAAAATCCTTTATCGACGTTCACTTATGTTATAAAAGGAACCTCCCTGTTAAATTTCACGTTTTTAAGCTTAGCGGTTTAGAAGTTTCATACAAACTTTCAACCCCCTTTTTACCCCTCTAAAGGGAGAATTTCCAAAAATTCTTTATTAATGCTCACTAAATTTTTAAAAATAACCTCTCTGCCAAGTTTGATATATTTAAGCCTAGCGGTTTAGAAGTTTCATACAAACTTTCAACCCCCTTTCACCCCCTTAAAGGGGAAATTTCCAAAAATCCTTTATTAATATTTACTTACGTTATAAAAGGAACCTCCTTGCCAAGTTTGATATTTTTAAGCCTAGCGGTTTAGAAGTTTCGTACTTACTTTCAACCCCCTTTTTACCCCCTTAAAGGGGGAATTTCCAAAAATCCTTTCTTAGTGCTTACTTACGTCATAAAAGAAACCTTCCCGCCAAGTTTCATGTTTCTAGGCCGAGCGGTTTAGAAGTTTCATACAAACCTTAAACCCCCTTAATACCCCTTCAGGGGGGGAATTTCCAAAAATCCTTCCTTAGTGCTCACTTTACGTCATAAAAGAAACCTTCCTGTCAAGTTTCATGTTTCTAGGCCAATTAGTTTCGGCTGCGCGTTGATCGATCAGTCAGTCAGTCATTCAGTCAGCCAGTCAGTTTCTTCTTTTATATATTTAGATTACGTTATAATCACATTTTTTCCCGTTCCCGTGGGAATTTCGGGAAGTCCTTTCTTAGTGCTCCCCTACGCTCCCCAAGGAACCAGCATGCCAAATTTCAGATCCTTATGATGTTTCCCTCGACTTCGTACGCGCCTAAAAATTTAAATGTAAAAATCCCTTTTTTCCCCGTTCCCGTGAGAATTTCGGGAAATCCTTTCTTAGTGCTCCCCTACGCTCCCCAAGGAACCTGTATGCCAAATTTCAGCTCTCTACGACCAGTATTTTCGGCTCTCCGTTGATATGTCAGTCAGTTTCTTCTTTTATATATTTAGATAGATAGATAGCTGTTTCCCACGACTTCGTACGCGCCTAAACATTATAATGTAAAAATCCCATTTTTCCCGTTCCCGTGGGAATATCGGGAAATCCTTTCATAGTGCTCCCCTACGCTCCCCAAGGAACCTGCATGCCAAATTTCATCTCTCTACGATGATCCCCGCGACTACGTACGCGCCTTAAAATGTAATAAACCCATTTTTTCCCGTTCCCGTAGGAATTTCAGGAAGTCCTTTCTTAGTGCTCCCCTACGCTCCCCAAGGAACCCGCATGCCAAATTTCAGCTCTCTACGATGATCCCCGCGACTACGTACGCGCCTTAAAATGTAAAAAAAACATTTTTCCCGTTCCCGTGGGAATTTCGGGAAGTCCTTTCTTAGTGCTCCCCTACGCTCCCCAAGGAACCTGCATACCAAATTTCAGATCTCTACGATGTTTCCCGCAACTTCGTATGCGCAGAAATATTAAAATGTAAAATCTCATTTTTTCCCGTTCCCGTGGGAATTTCGCAAAATCCTTTCTTAGCGGATGCCTACGTCATAACATCTACCTGCATGCCAAATTTCAGCCCGATCCGTCCAGTGGTTTGGGCTGTGCGTTGATAGATCACTATATCAGTCAGTCAGTCAGTCAGTCAGTCAGTCACCTTTGAGTTTTATATATTTAGATAAGTCAATGTTTGGATGACGTCTTAAAGTGACGTGTGAGGAAGATAAACAATAAGTTATTTACAAGTTATCGGTGCACTTAGAGTTACCATCTAAGCAGAAGATGCATAATGTATATTGGTTTCAGATACACGATGCAGGTTAAGGCCGTAAACCTACTCGCAAATGTACCTACTCTGTATAGGTATTTACATTGTTATCTAGCACATGGGTGCTTAATTTGGGGCTAGCGCAATCCAGTTACTTTGCGTCATAAGGCCTGGCTGATGCCACAGCCTTTACAGATGAACAAAATTCAAATAAAGTTTTCTAAAACGACGGAGTAAATTCATGTTTTATTGGATAACGAAACGGACTGCGAAGTTTATAATAAATTTATATCAATCTTGGGAGCCTTTTAGCCTGCGTGTGAGTTCAGGGAGGCTGCTGATCAAATATTTATGGAACTCGCAACTTGGATTTATTAATGAGAGCTTATAGGATTACTGCGGACTCAAAGAGGTTGCACAGCCAGCTAACTGGGTTGACAGACTTGTAAAATTGTGGCAAATATGTAAGATCGTTTTTAGTTTACAAAAATGACTTTTTGTACTCGTCAATTGAAATATGTGTATTAAGATTTCATAGAGAATACTGCAATGTCACTCTTTTCATCGTTAAATAGTCATACTTCCGAAACAACCGAAATAAGTTATTTCGATTCGCTCTAGACGATCGAAATACTTTTTCACCTCAGCAGCTCGAACAAGTAGACTTTGCTGTCAGAAATTAGTGAGCAAAATCGTGTTTGTTTCACTCAGTGAGACAAAGTATTTTTTTAATTTGTTTTTTTTTTAATCCTTTTATCCCATCAGACAATCCCATAAGGCAAAGGCAAAGGCTTAAGCCTTGCAGCCACAGTTAAATCGTTCCCGCGCTTTTTCTTTTTTTTAATTTGATTACTGCGAATGGTCATTTCATATTGCGGCATCTAACTAGTAACTACTTCTTATACCAATAATTCAAACTATCTCGATTTTATCCGCTCTCTTCTTTTCATTTCTTTTAGAAAAGAGGTAGAAGAATTATACTAGGCAAGTCTTACTGCGAATCTATTTTCGTAGAAAAAAAAACTGAATAGAAACGTTCGGATACGCGCAACGCATCAGTAGGTACGCCGTATTTTAAGACATTAAAATTATACGTTGATTTAACTTCTGAAAATCTTACAATTTTCAAATGACTTATATTTCATATAATTATGTTATTTGTAATCATTTTAAACTAAAGTTTTAATTTAAAGTATACTAAAAGTTGTCAAATATTACCGAATAAATTCGAAATTTATCATTGTACTAGTTTCCGAACATACGTTTGGAAAATTGCCGCCATTGTCTCATGTCAAATCATGTCTTTCTTCTTAATTTTCGATAACTAACTTTAAAGTAATTCTTTTAAAACATGAAATTCAAGTTATAATTTGAGTGAAAGGAGTGAAGAAGAAATGTTATTTCATATTTTTCGTGTTGTAAGTATTCTTTGCAAGTACCTTTTATGTGTTCTCGCTACTGAGGTGAAAAATTGTATGTGCTACTCGAGAGCAATTTCTTTTACTTCTTGTGCCCTTGAGTCCTTCGCTAGCTCAAGATTCTAATTTAGAATCACTCGCTGGACGCTCGTGATTCAACTATAGAATCTTTCGCTAGCTCAGGACTCAAACATGGCACTCGAAGCAAAAAACAATTTTGCTCTCTTGTTGCACAAATAACTATTTCACGTTTCGGCATGGCCATCTAGATGCACGTCGTGACCAACTAGATTACAGGCCCTACCACGAAGAGCAAAATTCAAACGACATTTATTTTTCTTATATACTCGTACTAATGAGTTAAATTATTAATTTTAATGGACTCGTACAAAAAGTATTGTTCACAATAGTGCCATAATCAAGCTTTTCAATCTCGTACCTTACTTAGGCCACTCAGCAAGCTTCGTGGCCTAAACACGGTACTCGACTGAAAAGCTCTCTATTATGCCACGATTGCGAAAAATACTATTTAAATTCGTCTAACGACAATTCTACCCGAAAACACTGATAACAAAAACAATAGTTACTTACCTACTACTACAGCCTATTTGCGTCCCACTGCTGGGAACAGGCCTCCTCTCATCAACTGAAGAAATATTACTTAATCTGCCAAGTCGTGGTAAACAAAAAGTTTAGATTACTGAACTCAGAGAATCTAAACTTTTTGTGCAAATCCAATCAGAGTATCGCGACCGAATTTTATTTTCTGTCTTCTTTGCCGCCAAATAGCAGCAACTAGCAACCAACGTGATGTTGGGTAAATCCTTCGACAAGTTCAGGGAAAGAAATGCAGACACTCACCTGGCTCCTGGACCGTAGATACTCCAGGGGGCCCCCTTCAGCAAATCTCCACAGGTAATACTGGCTATCTTGAAATACGCGTTCGTTTCAGGCTAGTTACACGAGCACCTTTTTGATTGGGAATTTAATTCGATAGAAAATCGAGGAGCGCTAGCGCAGTTGCTTAGTGCTCGCACTGTTGTGTTCCGGTAGGGGGTTAAGGCGGCCGGTGAAATTTCTGGCACAGAGGCATTTCATCTTAGGCCTCAGGGTGGGCAACGCATTCGAGATCTTATGGTTTCTTAATGGGGTATCAAAGGATTTCGGTGTCCATGGGCCGCAGTGACCACTTACCATTATGATGGGCTGTGCGCTTGTTTGCCTATACCATCGACATAAAAAAATCAACTAAGACTTTAGTACACATTGACTAGCATATAGTCTGGTCTCAAAAGTATATATACGAACAAACAGGTATGTTTTCCATTTAATTCAGTACTTTTACTTTATCGAGAGCAAATTCTAGCTAGCTACGCGGTCTTCAAAAATAAACCAACAAAAATAAAACAACCAAGTATAAGTAAATTAACCAAAATAAACCAAAATAAACTACATATGCAGAGTTATTTTATTTTAATTCCCCAGCCAAGTGGTTTACCGAGCTCCAGTGGAAAACGTGAAATGAATTTTTCGTCTTACATTCCAGAGCGGAGGTTCAAAAAATTTCCAGTAGGTAAGCTAGCTTACTTACCTAAATTTAAATCGGTCCAGAGGCACACGGCGGACACGGCCTATATAAAAGCACGATTTCAAACACAATTCGAATGAAGTGTCAATGTTTGCGTGCGAGGATGTCTGTGTGCCTGCGAGGACGTCTGTACACTTGTAAATGTGTGTGTACCACTACACGGGCCAATGATTCACTCTCCATTTCCGAATGAAACAAATGACGGTAAGGGCGAGTTCGGCGCGAGTTGCGCGCCTGCCAGATTCAGGTGGGTGATTCCGTAGCCATTCTGTATATAGTAGGTACAGTCGAGTTCATTAATATGTGTACACTTTTGGACCTTATTACAACGTGGGAAGGTGCAAAAGTGTGTATATATTGGCGAACTCGACTGTACTATTAAATATTCTATGCCAGAGGTTGAACCATGAAAAGGTAACAGACAGACAGAGTTACTTTCGCATTTATAATATTAGTATGGATTTCTTCCAGGAAATTCCTTTGTTACGGAGTGGAAACATACTGCCCTAATTTTCAAAGCTTTGATGTGACTGAAATTTCACAATTGTGTCACGTCTATCTAAATTAATCCTGCCTTGAGAAAATTATTTAGATACAAAGATGTTAGGGTAGGGTTAACTAAGTGTAGTCAGTATTAGATAACTATGTAGTTATATATGTACTATAAAAATACATTTATGAATAAAAAGATCTAGGTGGTCATGTCATGTATGTACTTAAATATAAATGTAACTACTTTTTATGTCTAAAAATAACTGTCTAAATGATTGGTTCTCCCAGCTCTGCGTCTGTGTTATAGATACGAGTCATACACACCTTTTAGTATGAGTTAAGGTTACAAATCTTTCCTGTAGACAGCCCAAAGTTAAGGGGTTTTAAAGTCTAATTTCTTGCTGGGCCTTTACATACATGTATATACAAATCCTCTCTTGTAACCTGTATGATAAAACATAAGTTATGTAGGTATACCCATGCCGTTAGGTAACTATTGCATTGTCCACAGGAAATACCCCTGTTTTCCCGTTCTGTGTATGCACCCTTACGCACCTTGAATATTATAGAACCAGCTGTTAGGTAAAGCATGACACTATTACCTACCTAATACGGATTGCTATTTAAATGTAACTTTGCTTTTACTCTGCGTAAACCGAGTTAAATGCTGCGCCGCGCGCTAATAATATTTGTGCTTTAGCTACCAGCGACATGCCAGCGGCTTTATTCGGTGCTTTGAACTAGACAATCTTGTTGGGATACCCAAGTACCTACCCTATATTTTGAAGCAGCTCGTTCTCTTCAAACCCCTCTAGATTAGAAGCTGGGTAGGCGCCTTTTGAAGCTGGGTAGGCGCCTATGGGCCCTCGCCCACGGCGACTTTTTGTAGCGATGCTACCGCGCTTCTCATATTGCTGTCCTTTTTACTCTTTGATGTTAAAAAAGGATAGCGATATGAGTATGAGCACGACCAACTTCGAAGGCGTGTGGCGAACGCCGTTGTCGCTATTATTGTTCAATACATATTAATTAAAAGCGCCATGTGCGCCATTGTAATTGCTGTAAGTACAAAAAAGTTCGTGATTGTCTGTGATTATGTACTTTTAAACACGGTCTCTATTCGAATAAAAAACCGTTGAAATTCTCAAACGTTCCAAAACTCTAGAGTTATCGACGAAAATAAATCTCCTCCAAAAAATATTACCGAGACGTGATACGGATAAAGTCGTGTAAAGTTAAACACGGTGGCAGGATGTGCCATTTATAATGTGGTACCTAGTTGTATTTTTTTCATAGGCATCAAAGAAAATCTCGGCAAAGGTCTCTTCATGTTTTTAAATTAAAACTGTGCAGGTTGAACACTTCTTTATGTTTAATAGGTAACATTTTCGTACGGTCACAATATTTAATAGTACTAGGTACGTACGTTACAGAATGGCCACGGAATCATCCGCCTGAATCTAGCCAGCGCGCAACTCGCGCCCAACTCGCTTTACCGTCATTTGTTTCATCCGGAGACGGTGAGTGAATCGTTGGCCAGCAGCGTAGCAATACACACACATTTACAAGTGTACAGACGTCCTCGTACGCAAATATTGACACTTCATTCGAATTGTGTTCGAAATCGTGCTTTTATATAGGCCGTGTCCGCCGTGTGCCTCTGGACCGATTTAAATTTAGGTAAGTAAGCTAGCTTACCTACTGGAAATATTTTAAACCTCCGCTCTGGAATGTAAGACGAAAAATTCATTTCACGTTTTGCACTGGAGCTCGGTAAACCATTGGTTTGGAATTAAAATAAAATAACTCAGCAGCATCGTGTCCGCCGTGTGGTGTGGTACGGGTTGAATGTGACACAAGTTTATAAATGTGGGAAAAAAGTCTGTCTACTTATATTATTTATTTATTTGCACCTAACTATCTCAGAAACTGACCGCATTTAGACAAAGTTTACAATTATTATTTACAGGGGCGATAAATCGATCTCAAGCTAGGTGTCATATATCTAGAAAAACTAATTTTAGCCATTTTCACCCAAGCAAAACGCGGCTGCCCAGGCAATATACTTTGTAATATTTTTTGGTATTTGGTACTGTTTACAGTATACATTTACAGATCATACAGTTTACAGATCATTTTAATAAGTATTATAATTACTGGTCGGTACTTATGTCACGCTTTAAGGCCTCCAGCTATATTAGATACCTACTTTTGTCAGCCCGCAAATTATTTACATAATTGCGATAAAGTTTGAGAACCAGAGACGGAAGAACAAAATAATTAAATGAGAAGTCCTCAAGCCCGCTTTCTAAAAGTACCTACTTAATTCAAAGTGGAATTCAGCTTCCTTGTTGGGTATAATTCATACGTTGAACATTGTATTATTATGACGAGAGGTATTTTTAATGTCCCCTAAGATATAGAGGTAAAAGGGAGGCGTTTACATTGAAAAAGGTAAGATTTTTTTTTTGTGATTTTGTGAGCGACGGTTAAAATTATTAAATTATTTAAAAAAAATATTATCATTAGAGCAACTGATCTTCAATCCTGTGTGTATTTATTAATGTCGTGAAAGTTTGTCTATCTCAATAGAACCAAGTTTATTATACTTTAACATGAACATTTTTTTTGATGGAAGATGTCAGTTGTTACTCACCTATCTGCTGTTGGGAATAAACCAATCTATATAATTAGTTTTTCTACTTTTTTGACAAGTGTGCCTTAGAATAAAAAAATATGACCAAAAATGTGACTAATTTTTTTCTTCAAGGTAAAAAAAACTTACTTTTTTCTTATTGAATAAAATGACCGCCACGTCTAAGTTGATAGTTCTAAACTACTTTCGAATTTGCTGAAGTAGGTACTTAGTAATTAAGTCGTTTAAAAGCCCGTAAGTCTCTATTTTGGCTTAAATGTCACCTTAAAAGTTTAAGAGGCGTTGAGCTAAATGGACGAATCGTGTAGCAAAGTTTGAGTGAAGATCATGAAATTATATTCAGCGTTATAACTCTTTTAAACTGTTTTGGAGGTGTTAAGAAGTCTGAAGGTGTTATGCGCCTTCAGTATTTATTCAGATGTTACGAATTTTACAATAGGTACTGAATGCGACAAAATAATCTCTCGTGGCTAGTCGGGCGATGAACATTAACATTAATATCGCAGTAATAATGATCAGAATAGAAACAAAATTTGAATGCTCCATGTTCTCTAACTAGCTTCTGCCCGCGACTTTGTCCGCGCGGAATTCGGCAATAGCGTTCCCGCGGGAACTGAGCGTTTTTCCGGGATAAAAAGTAGCCTGCATGTTGACCAGTGTTATAATATACCTCCATACCAAATTTTGTTGCAATCCATCTGGTAGTTTTCGAGATAAATCCGGACATACATACATAGAAACCATTTTCTAAAACTCGATTTTTTGTTCAGTATCATTTACTTATAAGTCCCCTCGACTTGTCTTGTTGACTTTTTTAATTTTCAAGTTACAGACGCGACTTCTTCTACAGACTTATTTACTTATTCGTATTGAGTATAGATAGTACTAGACTAGTACGGGCAGGCATATTTATCATATAATAAGAAATTTATTCTTTAAAGAAATATATCATTTATATCTGTATATATAAAAGGCAAAGGTGACTGACTGATGTATAAACACCCAGGCCAAACCCGTAAAGCTAGAAACTTGAAATTTCGCACACGTATTGCTCTTATGACGTAGGCATCCACTAAGGAAGGATTTTTCAAAATTCAACCCCCAAGGGGGTGAATGTAGTGACAGTAGTGACTCTCCGAAACTCATATTTGCGGGGCACATTGCTCGCAGGACTGATGGCCTTTGAGGCCAGAAAGTTCTCGAATGACGTCCGCGCACCGGGACACGAGCTGTCGGTAAGCCTCCAACAAGATGGAGCGACGACCTCGTGAAGGTCGCGGGAGTGCGGTGGATGCGACTGTCACAAGACTGCTAATGGTAGGGCCTGGTGCGAGGTCCGTCCGGGGCGGTACCACCGTCTTTCCCCGCTAACCTGCCGAATAGCAGTGCTCGCACTGTTGTGTTCCGGTAGGGGGTTAAGGGAGCCGGTGAAATTTCTTACACAGAGGCATTCCATCTTATGCCTCAGGGTAGGCAACGCATTGGAGATCTTATGGTTTCTAATGGGGGATCATAAGATTTCAGTGTCCATGGGCCGCAGTGACCACTTACCATCAGGTGGGCTGTGCACTCGTTTGCCTATACCATTGACATAACAGCAGTGCACTCTTTCGGCAGTAGGTACTTACATGTCATTGGCGAAATGTCATGTTTTTTACCCTAATGTTTTATTAGGGTAAAAAACATCATAATCGAAAGTGTTTATCCGTGTTATAAGTATTATTAATAGTAAACAAACAAGATAGGCTGATAACGAAAAATTGGTGCGATTCCGAAAACCACGGTGTTAGTATCATCTCTCGAATAAAAATAACACTTCCAAAATTACTCACTCAATTCTACAAGATCACAAAAGTGATCAATAACCTAATAACTATAGTAGCTGTCAAATATTTCGCTGTTTTACTTGTTTTTCTAAGCTGCTGTATCTAATAATGAACCTCAGACAAATAATAATTATATCCATAATATACTACTACAGCCTACCTGCGTCCCACTGCTGGGCACAGGCCTCCTCTCATCACGAGAGGGTTTGGGCTATAGTCCCCACACGGGCCCAGTGCGGATTGGGGACTTCACACACATCTTTGAATTACTTCGCAGATGCGTGTAGGTTTCCTCACGATGTTTTCCTTCACAAAAAAAGCTCAGTGGTAAATTCAAATTGAATTTCGCACATAAGTAAACTTAGAGGTGCGAGCCGGAATCGAACCCCCGACCCTCGGCATGAGAGGCGGTAGGTCAAACCACTAGGCCACCACGGCTTATTATTACCTATATCCATACTAATATTATAAACGCGAAAGTAACTCTGTCTGTCTGTCTGTTACCTCTTCACGCTTCAACCAGTGGTCCGATTGCGATGAAATTTGGCATGGAGATACTTGGGGTTCCGGGTCATAGGCTACTTTGCATCCCGGAAAAACGCATAGTTCCCACGGGAACGCGATAACCGAATTCCACGCGGGCGAAGTCGCGGGCAGAAGCTAGTATTGTATATTATATAGACAGGCTTACATATCAGTCGCCGGCGGGTAAATATTAATTGCCTGTAACTCTTTCTGAAACGCTGTCTGTCTGTCATTGTCTGGTGAACAAAGTCCCACTGACCTCATTTTCGTATTGTATGTTGATATATCTCTGTAGTATTTCATAATAATACACGCAGTAGTCTTATGACGAGTCGGTGAATGTTATGTTATGATATACCTATTATTAGGTGATATATCTATTTTACTAGTTAGAAAGTTGAAAAAAAAAGGTTTAAAAGGAAATGTTTTTTTTTTCATCCATACGTTTTTTATAGTAAACCGCCCCTTACATTCTAAATTGTCTCTATTTCGTTTTTAATTGTAAGCTACTGCCGTACTTACATACCACTTTCTCAGACTGCCTCGCACAGCTCTGCTGTGGAATCAATTATACCCTAAGAGGATATGTGAGCTGAGCCCCTTTTCAGATTTAAGAAATTTAAATCAATGTTGCTGTCTCGCAGGCGTGGGCGGAGCGGAAAAAGGTGCGATAAGGACAACTGCAGCTCCATCGAAAAATCCAGCGTAAAAAACTCAGAAATCGAGGTTTAGTTCTCGACATTTTCCTCCTCCAAAATTAAACTAATGAAATTTTAGGAACTGGATAAGGTTTTTGTGTATTATTTATTGTTCACTACCCACCCATATGTAGCCCGGCCTGGTCCATAAAAATGCACTTCTTTATAGGTAATGAGGATTATTTGTCCCAAGTAATGAACATCCTTGACAGTTGCGAATTTTTTTTAAACTCATAGAATTTTCACATTATCGGATCATCATTTCAGCCAAAAACCGTCCACTGCTGGCCTCAATTATAGCATAGAGGTAAGGGTAAAGGTAGAAAATGCGTAAACTGTCCGAGACTTGAGCGTTCAAGATTGTGATTATTCTTTGTTAGGAAATCTCGGTGAATGATTCGTCTGGAACTATCCTCCCTTAGGTTTTAATATCTACAACAATACATGAATACTTTTGCAAGATAAATTTCAGCTTTTATTACGAGAATCGAGCATTGGAGCTATTCAGATCAGATAGGAAATATTCATTGGAAGACGTATCTAATCTAATCTATCTAATGTGTTTCAGTCCTCGGTATGTCTATGTCTATAATACATACATACATAAAATCACGACTTTTTTCCCATAGGGGTAAGTAGTGATCACTTCCTTCCATTTGCTGTGACTCTTAAATATATAAATAACGCTGGCTTCTTCAACTTTCATTCCGTTCCACACATACAACGCTCGCCGGTTTAGAGACTTTTGGCCTCGCCTTTAGTCAGATTGTCTTGAATTTGATACAAAAGAACATTCGCCTCTCTATCTCTTCCAATTACCTCCATTCACTGTAGCCATATTTCTTTTGTTTAATTTCTTGTAATCTCTATTGTGTCTTTTCTGTATCTTATGTATATGTCTTCAATGTGCGTAGTAGTGAATAAATGTTTTTCTTTTTCTTCTTCTTCTTTTTCCATATAAATACTTTTTGTCAGTCTTCTATCATTCATCCTTTCCATATGACTAAACCATATGTCTATAATAGATTTGACAAACTCTACGGGAGAGCGAAAAAACTACATTTTATTATTTTCATACCTACCTACTAATAGCCAATACAGAATTACATTTTTAGTACTTGTTTATAGCGTAAACATAGGGAAGATACTTACATGGTTTTACCGTAGAGTAGCGATTTCTTTATACATGGTGGGTCAGAAAATATGGCAAATAATTAACCCACAGTATCGGCTATCGATTCTAAGTATATTGTATAGGTCTTTAATTTTTTTTGAGTTGTTAAAAAAAAAATATTTTGTCTAGGATTCAGGCGTCGCTCACACAACCAATCCCATATACAATTATTTTTTTTACCAACTCGAAAAAAATTAAAGACCTATACAATATACTTAGAATCGATAGCCGATACTGTGGGTTAATTATTTGCCATATTTTCTGACCCACCGTGTATATACCTAATTGATTTACAGAAGTACCTGCATATTTTCAAAACAAATTATTATTTTAGATACAATCATTTTCTTTCCAGTCTTGAATTTCCTAAAGTAATAATAAATTATAAACAGATGTACCTACATACCTATCTATGAAGCGAAGCGAAGTAATTCAAATATGTGTATGAAGTTTTTCGGCAAAGGAAAACATTGTGAGGAATCCTGCACGCATCTGCGAAGTAATTTCCATAAAAAAGTCTCGAATTCGCACTGGGTTCGCGTGGGGACTCTAGTCCAAACCCTCTCGTGATGAGAGGAGGCCTGTGCCCAGCAGTGGGACGCAAATAGGCTGTAGTAGTAGTAATAGTAGTAACTACCTAATTAAAAACCCTTTTTATTCTATTACAGGGCCAAATGAAGACAAATATGATAAGAAACTGGACGATGTCAGGAGAGAGCTGACAAAGAAAATACGTGATGTCGCCCTCAACAATCATACACAGTTCGAGGTTTGTATTTCTCATAAATATACACTCAACAATGAAAACGGGTCACTTTGTTTAGGATTTTCCATCCATACAAAGTGATCTGTTTTATACAAAACCTACAAAATAATTCACTTTGACTTTGACTTTTCATTGCTGATGAGTTTACTATAAAATGTAAGTTATTATTCTGTATTCTACTGGATGGATTGGATTCCATCGGGCGAAACTTGAGGCCGATATGATAGTATATAAAATTGCTTTGTATAAGAAAATGTAATTTTAATAGCATTATATGCTAATTAAACATTACTTCATTGATTGTTTGTTGTAAAACTGAAACATAATTGCCATCAATATTGACGCCGGATGGGCTTAAAATCAGCATTAGTTGTGCCCATACTCTTTTTCCATAATAAATGCCTGTTATCTGTTAAACTACCTGTGTGATTTGTTAAGCTAATAAATACATGTTACATAATTATTATGGAGAATAAACGAATTTGTATTTGTATTTTGTATATGTATATGCATGAGCGCACTTTTCCTGAATCCGAATGGTGTTAATTCTTTAATTTTTATTGCTCAGTATTCACCACGTTATATAGGTACTGTATTTAAAGGCAAAAAAGATCGTGTATCGTCAACAAACATCAATTATAACCTTTTATTGTTTTTTGACCTTGCCGGTAAACTATAAGAAAACATACTGTTAATTCTCGTCAAGTAAAATATATTTTATGAATTTAGCAAAAAAAATAAGCAATCAAATATTCTTCCCTTTTCTCAATTTTTTTTTCGAATTAAAACGTCATCATCATCATCATCATCATCATTTCAGCCGATAGACGTCCACTGCTGGACATAGGCCTCCGCCAAGGCGCGCTACTCAGACCGGTCATGTGCCACTCGCATCCACCGCGTTCCCGCGACCTTTACAAGGTCGTCACTCCATCTTGTTGGAGGCCTACCGACAGCTCGTCTACCGGTTCGCGGACGCCACTCCAGGACTTTCTTGCCCCATCGGCCATCAGTCCTGCGAGCAAAGTGCCCCGCCCACTGCCACTTAAGGTTCGCAATTCTTCGGGCTATGTCGGTGACCCCAGTAATTAAATCGTACATAAAATAAATAAAGTGTTTTTTTCCATTTGCTTCCAGGACGACACATTCGACCACCTGCAGTTGATCGTCGCCGATTTAGGCCTGTACGAGGACGCTATGATCGAGTACCGGAGCCACTTGCCGGCCAAAAACTTCGTAGAGAACAGAACGTGGAGCTTCGTCAACGGCATGTTCTATGCGGGCACCATTTACACCACCATCGGTAAGTGGGGGTCCACAACAGTCTGTTTTACGGCCCACTGCTGGGCACTGGCTTTTTTTTCTCGTGGGGAAATCCTGACCACCCTGTTCTGTGGGGAGCAGAACAGGGACTTATGCCGGACTCTATTGTAACGTGGGGGCATACGGCGGACACGGCCTATAAAAGCACGATTTCGAACACAATTCGAATTAAGTGTCAATGTTTGCGTGCGAGGACGTCTGTGTGCGTGCGAGGACGTTTGTACACTTGTAAATTTGTGTGTACCACTACGTGGGCCAATGATCCACTCTCCATCTCCGGATGAAACAAATGACGGTAGGGGCGAGTTGGGCGCGAGTTGCACGCCGGCTAGATTCAGGCGGGTGATTCCGTGGCCATTCCGTATTTAGTACGATTAAATATTCTGTGGTGGGGGGTAAACCGAAGACCACCGTTATCTGTTTTATCCGTGTGGGAACGGGGAATAATAATATTATTTAACTCGAGTCTCGAATTGATCAAATAGTCACCGCAAAAATGAATGGGAGTGAATCATTGCCGCCTCAATACAATCAGGCGTCTGCTTAGTTCTGTAAATCTTTAGGTTTTAGTTTGATTTGTTTAAAAATCATGATTCATACATAATTTTAAGCTTTATTTAATTGAACAAATTGGATTTCTACACCGCTTCCATATTAAAGGTTGACTTAGTTTAGTAACTGATCGATGACAAAGTCGTATTCGATATCAATCTATGAATTTCCTTAGGTTCTGGATTGTGAATAAATAAATGAACAAAAATACTCGTAGACGACGGCCATTTTTAATTAATAAAAATCCATCGACGTCAAACAAAACCAGCCAGTAGGTACAAGAGACATTAATGCATAGGTACATATTTGAACTTTATCAAAATGGCATAAGGTATCGTTGACAATGACATTATTGTCACTGACTGTACAATATTCGAGCAGCCAACTCTGAATTTGATGTCAAATCCATTTTAAAATACACATCGTCTCCTTACATTTTGTTTTATCTTCAATCCACAATAAATATATACCTACCTACAATAAAAACGCTTTGAACGGCTGGGTTTGTTATCTATAGTCCTCCTTTTGGAAAGGTTTCGCTTCGTTGCTTGTTGCTTGAAGCCGTGGTAGCCTAGTGGTTCGGACCTACCGCCTCTCATGCAGAGGTTCGGAGGTTCGAATCCGGGTCGCACCTCTGAAATTATTTATGTGCGAAATTGAATTTGAATTTACCACTGAGCTTTTCGGTGAAGGAAAAATCGTGAGGAAACCTGCACGCATCTGCGACGTAATTCAAGGATGTGTGTGTCCCCAATCCGTATTGGGCCCGCGTGGGGACTATAGCACAACCCTCTCGTGATGAGAGGAGGCCTGTGCCCAGCAGTGGGCCGTAAATAGGCTGTTGTAGTTGTAGTAGTAGTAGTAGTAGTGTAAAAGTGCCCCTGTGTGGCCAATTTGCTGAATAATTATTGATTGATTGACTCATTGATCTATTATAAGTAAGGATTCACAATCAGCCCGAGAAAAATGACCCGTCAAAACGGGTGCCCGAACAACTCGGGCACCCGTTTGGCGCTCAGTAAATTTGACACTTAAGTCTTATAGTGTTAGGTTTACTTTTGTATAAAATATTTATCTTGACACATGTTATAAAGGGGCTTATTAGCATATTGGAACGTATTTTCTAATGTCAGTTTGCTCCATATATTTTGACACATTCTGTTAGGCACTGTTCGTCCATATGTTATTATAGGTCAATGGAATAACTGAATAACTTTTAAAACCATTGCATAGAAGAGACAATTAACAGTTCTTTGAAGTTAATCTAAACATAAACTTGTCTTGCCTTACCCTGTAAAAGAACTCTAGTTTCATCTAGTTCATTTATTTAGGAATAAAGTCAAATAAGTTTTATTTCAAAGAAGTAAATATATCACGTGTTTAATTATTTCACGTCATCTCACTTTCACTTAACTTTATAAAACTATGTTAGCATAAAATTGCTCATTAGCCTTACTGGCTAGATTGTAATTATAGTTGTGTACGATGACATAATTGTTCACCACAATAAAAAAAAAACAACTCACTTTCAGCATTTATTTGAAAGACAGAAAAGAAAATGTGTCAGTCTAGTGACATGTTTAAAAACGTTTTTGAAAATAACCTGCGCCCGCTGTTATCTTTGATAGATACTAACAATAAGCGAATCAGCAGAATATTGAATTTGTAGAACCAATCACGAAGTCCTCGCGTTGCTGTGTGATTTAGTTGATTTAGCAGAGCGTAGTTTGTTATTCGAATGTCGTAGTATGCTGGTTGGTCTTTTTTTGTGTTACAAACGTATACTTATAAACTGTAGAAGTAGGTGTTTTAAATTTGGAACGCCGCCCGGCGAGGTTGGCGCAGTCCCGAGCGAGTCTAGCGCAGTTTAAATCGCGATACGGTACTTGCCTCGCAAAATCAAATAACAAGGGTGAAAAAGAACAATCGAAAATCAATTTCGTACAAAGAGTGCCTCCAGAACCTTGATGTGACAAGGATGGATCGTTTATTATTCTGGAGTTTGTTTACGCGAGTGTGCTGTCTAAAATAGATTCTTTTATTAGATGTCGACCCGCCCTGATACCTACGAGGAGTTTGTTATTGGATTGTCGCAAACGGTGAGTTTCATTATGTTCATGTTAACACCTCGTTGAATATGTCATTCGTATTGGCAGTGCGCGTAATGCGCATTGCCAAAACTTGTTACACTAGTAGCAAATACTACCTATTGATCACTCTGACCGTACGCATTGCGTAAAATTAAAACATTTTCTCAATTTTCAGATCGACGAGTGCTGTAGAACGGTGTGGTGATGAGCGAAGGGGGTCATGAACATAAAAGTAGACTAACCCTGAAAATCCCCATTATCACCGCTGATTCCGAATCCCAAACCACAGGCCATTTAGTTACCAAATCACCTGAAAACAAAGAAGAAATGGATCCCTCGCAGAACATGTCCATTAAAAAGAGGAGAAACTTATCCAAAAATAGAGGGCAGACAGCAAGACAAAGGGAAAAGACTCCTGATCCAGGGCGAACACCTATACCCCATGAAGACACACCAACCTCAGAAGACGAGGAATACGAGCCACAAAGAAACTCGAGAGAAATAGAAGCTGATAATACTTATGAAGAAATGAAACGTTTGGTTCATGAAAAAGCTGCAAATAAGCACCCAGTTTATGATTTGGACCCAGAAGAAATTCTTGAAGCTAGAGCAATGGCAGCTAATGAGAGAAGACGTAGGAGTGTTTCACCCTTTGCAGTACCAGAAAAGGAAAGAGAGGAGTTCCCAGTTAGATTAGAACGCAAAGGGAGTTTCATAGACCCAAACAATAAGTTGCTGAGCACGACATATACACTTGGTCCAAAGGAAGAAAATCCAGAACGTCGAGGTTCACTTACCTTGGAGTCTACAACTGAGAGAAAACGTTCCCTGACCCCTACATCTCCTATAAGTGCATCACCTAAAGATAAAAATTTCCCCTACCCATTACCGTCAACGCCAAAAAAATTGGAAGAAATGGTTTACCCCGACACGGAGGTTACAAAAGTAGCCGATGACAAGCAGAAAACACCAAAAACACCAGTAAAGAAGGAAACTTTTACTTTTGAACAAAAATATGAAGAGAAGAAGCCGGTGGCGAAACCAAAAACACCCGAGACACCCGCGCCTGGCGAACTAGTGACTAAAGTATATCAAATTGAAAGAACACCGAGTAGAAAGACCCTTCCAGAAAATAAACCCAATGTTGAAGTACGAGAAAGGATCGTTAGAACTCCGAGTAGGAAAACAACAGGCGAGGGTAGGCCAATGGTGAAACAGGTGTTAAAGCCAAAGGACGAACCAACTCAATCTAAAGTGCCTCCCGTAAAACCAGCAAGGAGCAAGTCAGCAACAAGATTTGGGGTCAGTTTTTACCTTAAATTATTTTTGATTCTGTTAATTGCTTTGTTAATAGCGCTGTATTTACATTTCAATTAATGAAATAATGACATATGAACACCATGTAAATATTGAATAACATTGTAGTTTAGAAGAGAAACTAATACTTTGCCTGTAATGATATTTACAGGGTAAAACTAGTGAGAGTGAGATGAGTGAGGATCAAATTAATCAGCACAATACAGCAGCACAGGCCGCCCGGCGTAAAGTACAGCCCACACCTCGACGCTTTGTGCGGAATCGATCGCCCAGAGCGAACCGGTCACAATCCGTCAACAGAGTCGAAGACATTAAAGTTATCGATAAAACCGGGACAGGAATGAGCCAAACTAGCAAAGAAATAATAGAGCTAATGGAAAAGGCAAGGGCAAGGAGCCTGTCAATTCCTAAAGACGACCCTCGACTGCCTCTTGAGTATAAAAGGAACATCAAAAATCTTCAAACACCTAACAAGACCCCCGCAACACCACGACGTAGTCGAGGAATATCGTGTCCTAAAACTATTCAAATTATAAGCGATAGAGAAATTTTGTCCGGGTTGACTAGTGATCCGAAACCTGTAAAATCCGAAAAACAAAGTAGACAGAGTTCCGGATATATCGATGCCAGCCAATCTGAATACACGTCTAGCTGCTACTCAACATCACCTAGCGAAAACGAGTTTGATTTTGATCTATCCGAACGTACGGCAGAATTGACTCGCAAATTACATATACTCAGTCAAGAAGTAGACAAAAGGGAGAGCGCGAATAACATTATTTTAGCACGTGATACCACGCAGCACGGAGAGCATAAATCTGGTTTGCGAAAGAGGTCAATCGCCGAAGCTAAAAACGGGGTAAAAAAAGAAAAGCGAGAAGACAAGCAAAACAAGTCGAAAATTGGCAATGAGAAAAAGGAAACTGTTAAATCCAAGTGGAAATTAATCGCCAATTGGCAACAGTTTAAGGATGAACAGAAATCCGAGTACAACAAAATATTGAGGTTAAGGAACCAATGCATTTGTGACTTTATATTGTTGATCACGTTGTGTGGCTTGGGAGGGCTGATGTTCAAGTACTTTGAGGGATCTTTCGAGAACGCTTACAAATGTGGCACGAGGAATGTGAAGCGTGATTTCATTGAGAACCTGTGGCGTGGCAGCCATTATTTACGGGAAGATGATTGGAAGTCCATGGCGAGGAATAAGTTACAGGAATTCGAGAACCAGCTGTACGCGGCACACGAGGCTGGGGTGACATCGTTCAGCGGTCAGAGGTCGTGGAATTTCATGAACTCTTTCGTCTATTGTCTGACGTTAGTTACAACGATTGGTAAGATTATAAAAGATTTCTTTAGATAAAATATTCAAACGAATAACGGTATTTATTTTGTATCCCGTAAAAACTCAGCAAAACTTCCTTGGCTAAATTAGATTGAGAAGGAACCTAAGTTTTAGTTAACACCATTCAAGTTTATATCGTTTTCTTTTTTCAGGGTACGGTCATATCGCTCCGAAGACAACGTCGGGCCGGATAGCCACGATAGTGTACGCCATCATCGGGATTCCACTGTTCCTGATAGTGCTGGCTGACTTCGGCAAGCTGTTCACTCGCATCATCAAGTTCCTCTGGTCCTTCATACGGAGGTTCTACTACACGCGGAGCTGTAGGAGAGTGAGGAGAGCGACTCACGTTGAGGTTCGTAAAATATTACCTAATACACTAGCTTTTACCCGCGACTTAGTCGCCAAGGGATTTTATACTGTTTCTACCCCCTTTTCCCCCTAAAAGGATAATCCAGGTTGTAAATTATCTGTGTACAAAATTTCATCTAAATCCGTTCAGCCTTTGTATCGTGATTGAGTAACAACGATCCAAACACACTTTTCAGCTTTTATAATATTACCTATTAAGATTAAGATTGCGAAAGTAAACATTTATACGAAAGGCAAGAAAATATTTGCATACCTATAAATTGTTACTTTACTTTTGATTAACAGCCATTGCTGTAAATATACCGTATTGTTCAAATTATTTGTTAAATATACCGTGGAAATACTCATTTACTTTACTTTTATCAAATAAATATATTTTATAAAATGTCCCATTAAAAATAACAATACAAAATGAGAAAAATTCTGGATCTGTCGTAGTAGGTAACTCAAATGTAGTAGGTAGCTACTTAACGAAAACAAAACACGATGCTTGTTTCAAGGAATTCGATAATATAGCGATCTTTGTAATGATATAAGCATCTCACAAAGAACCGGCCTACTCGGTGAGATCAAGTTGTTGTCGAGAAAAGAATGCTTCAAATTACCGCTGTTCAAAACAAAACAACGCGAATGTTTCTCTTTATTCTCTACGTAATGATTTCGCTTCGAGCGTGTGTTGTCTTACATTTTTATGAGCCTTTTGTGTTATCTTGCTTTTCATAAAAATAACGAGGCATTTCCCCCAAATTCCAGGACGTTGTGAAGGGATTCAACATCGTTCGGGAAGTGGTGAGGAGGCCGTCGCAGTTGTTCTCTGAAGAGGATTTAGACACCAAAGCCGATAATGGAGACCGACCGCCGCCCGTCGAAAGAAAACCGAGCGACGTACCACCACCGTTGCCCCCTAAACCAGGGCAGGTTATCGAAGATGTAATAGAACCAGAAACGCCAGCACCGTCCGACTTTATCATAGACGAGGAGTTCAATCTCCCCATCTCATTAGCCATTTTCATATTGAGCCTATACATCGTCGTTGGAGCCGTACTATACAATTTCTGGGAGCAATGGAATTTCTTCGAATCTTTCTACTTCGTGTTCATCTCCATGACTACTATCGGCCTTGGGGATTTCGTGCCCAATCATCCAATGTTCATGATGATGTCAATTCTGTATCTAGTCTTTGGTCTCGCTCTTATGTCTATGTGCATCAATGTCGTCCAGGTGAAACTGTCAGACACTTTCCAGACGGCTAGTAGGAAGATAGCTGATACAGTTGGTATACAAATAGCTGAAGAAGACAGCATGTCTGGAGGCACCCCTGTGCAACCATCAGAAATAGTACCCGTCCATAAACATAAAAATAAAAGTGAGGAAGATAATAAAAAAGAAGACAAAGAAAGTGAACCAAAAGATAAATTTGTACTGATAAATAGTGAATGAGCTTTGTTAGTTTATACCGTCGTACGTGATATTGTTACTAATTCTGTAGGTATTATAGATTTTACACTATTGTTGCATGGATGAAAATGTTTTATACTAATTTGCGATCGATTAGGATTAGGTTACACTGTATTTAAGAATGGACATTTTTTTGTAAATCAGTTCTGTTTTAGATATTGGTCTATTCAAGGTTTACTTGTATTTGATGAGAAAAACTACAATGACAACTGAAGGTTAAATAAACTAATAAAACAAAATGGTGATTTGTAAAATAAAAAGTTGTCTATCTAGTTGCTTATTTACCTTTCCCTGCCTGATATGGATAGTTTTTCCACTAGAGCCAAGATATAGTATATAGCAGATACTAAGATAAGTATGTGAGAACTACCTTTCCAATGTAAGTATTAGCAGTCTAGATCCCGTAATTACGAACTTTGAAATCCGTGGTAGGTGGTAGGGTAGCCTATTAGTAGCTTGACTTATCTATCGCCTCTCATGCAGAGGGGGTGGGTTCGAAACTTCGAATCCGGCTCGCACCTCGAGTTTACTCGTGTGTGAAATTCTATATGAGCTTTTCGGAGAAAATATCGCGGTGAGGAAACCTGCAATCACCTGCGAAGTAATTGGGCCCGCGTGGGGAGTGTAGCCCAAGACCTCTCGTAAATCCTGTGTCCAGCAGTGTGACGTAAATAGACTTTTGTGGTGGTGGTAGTGTAAATGTAAAAAAAATACGCATTCCCCAAGTTTAGTTAAACAGACCAGTGATGTGCCAGTAAGTAGTAGGTATCTGGTATCTATCCATTGGATTCCCGTGAAAATTCGCCAGAGCCACCCAGCATCGTCACAGGTACAGTCGCTATAAATATGTGAATGCACTTTAACGTCTCGACAGTAAAATTCTGATCAGATATTTATGTTTACCTTGTTCGCTTCCATCTACGACGGTACATCTTGTTGAGACACCGTCTCAAAGCTCGTCTTCCGATACGCATCCGCCTTCGAAAGATAATAATAATAATATCTTGGGACATTTCACCTAGCCCCAAACTAGGCGACGCTTGTAGTATGGGTGCTAGACAATGATATAAATACTTATAAATAGAGAAATACACATATAGACATATAAATACTAAACATCCATGGCTCGGGTACAAACATTCTTGCTCATCACACAAAGTTTGAACGGAGCGTGAGCGTGACTCGAACCCGCGACCATCGGAACAGAAGGCGTGGTCTCTACCAACTGGACCAATCCGGTCGTGGAGAAATTACCAATATCCCAATACTGCTCTAGAAGACAGGGAACACTGGGGTAGGGAGATGCGAGGGTACGATGCCTATGCTACTTTGCCACTAACCATAGCCAAATACCTTACTAAAGATCGGACTGGCCCAGTAGTGACCATGCTAACTGTTCCGAAAGTTGCGGGTTCGATTCTCGGTAGGGGCAAACATCGTGTGGAGATCATGAATGTTTGTTTGTACCTACTCGACTACACATGGATGTATTCATGTGCATATCTATTTTATTTATCTAACACCAATAGCAGAAGCTTTGCTAAGTCTCGGTATTTCTTTTTTGGGGACAATTTTATTGTGTTATATGGATTACATGAAAGCTTCTTTTTTTCGGCTCACTAAAGGCCAAATAAACCGTCATGCAAACAAAATGTTTTTATTTTTTAACGCGCAAACTACGGAAAGTATGGAAAATATTCTATATTAAAAATGTGATAATAGGTATTATATTTGTAACAAAATGTTGTAAAAAAAACAATAAGTCGAGAATAAGGGTGAGTTGATTCATGTATAGTTGACGGACTCCTGGTCGTTAAATATGGCCGCCGAGCTGTCATCCCATACAGAAACGTCATTTTATCGCATAGTAAAATATTTAACGTTAACGTTAACTTTAACCGACGGTTTGAATCAACTCACAGACAAATACAATTAAGCACGTTGGTAAGTATCGCTGAGAATCACTGAAGAGTATTTTCCACTGGACCGTCTAACCTGACAACAAACGGCCTACGTTGCCAAACTTTATCATTGGTAATGTTGCTAATTAGACGCAGGTCCTTCAAATCCTTCTTCATCCTGCCCAGTTTAAACGCGACATACTCCTCGATAAAATATTTATCGAAATATTTCGACATTATCCTAATCATCTCAGCTTCTAGACTTGATACTTCTTCCTGGACAGATGAACACCAACGTGCCACCTGTGGTATATGGTTCATATTGATATACCCTTGATGTAAAAGTTCTAATTCCGTACCATATTCTGGGTGTCTTTCCTCGTATCTGTTGCCAATTTTTTTCGAGAACTTCTCTTTATAATTAATATATTTATGAATAAAGACGTACAAATCACATCCCGGGAAGTGGCAGTTGGTGCTGGGTTCATAAACAAAGTTATTATTATCACACCTAAGCACCTCATTAAACTCTCTCTGTATATGATTAGTAATAAATTTATTTCGCAAGCTGTTCATCTCAATTTCGCTTACGCCATTTCGAAATTTCTGGATCAATATGAGATTGAGCATCAAACTGGGGATCGAGACAGGTAACAACTCGCAGGGTGCCTGCATGTGGCTGTATCTAGACCAGCCCGTGAGAATCATACCTTCAAAATTGTAAAGGTCAATCTCGCTGCCGATACCATATTTCAAAATAGCCATCAACCAGTTGTAGTGGTTCATAAATCTATTTTCCATGTTTGGTAGGTTCTCTGTGGAACCGTCAGCTCCTTTGAAGGCTGTTGCCACCCAAATTCTGCCGTACATCCATTTTTGCAGATACATCATCTTGTGACTTCCATCAAGGATGTCATGCGCACTGTAATCCCAATAAACGGGAATTAAGTTTGCAAAACTTGAATAGGTGTTGCTATCTGGTATTAACTGTTTCAACATATCACTCCAAAAGAGAATCTTTGTACGAGGGATTAGTTGTTTTATGATCCTGGAAACTTCATTGATATGTGCTATGAAAAGAGATCTGAAAGCAAACGGTAGATAAGTCATTGTTAGAAGCTTTTATAGAAATTGATATTATTTAATCAAAATCGACGGCCCTATACTTACATATCGGAAAGATTGCGCTTAGAACAATGTTCACAGCTGTTTATGTGATAAACTTCGTCACAGCCTATATGGATGTGCTTCAATGGAGCGATTCTTTCGTGGAAAGTTATCACCTGAAAATTCGACGATGATTCATTAACGTATTCACTGCCACCGACGCATATGTGCGTTTTGCTGACTTTCCCGCAGTGCCTTGAACGCACATGTGCGTTGCAATGTTCCCTTAATGACAGATGGGGCACCTGGCGAAAGTTCGTAAAACAGAAGTGGCAGTGAATGCCTTAACGCATTCACTGCCACTTCTTTTTACGAACTTTAGTTGAGAGCCGGTAATTATCCTTTCAGTATACTAAAAATTCAAATCCCGTTTTTTCCGTTCCCGTGAGAATTTCGGGAAATCTTCTCTTAGTGCTCCCCTAAGGAATCTGCATGCCAAATTTCAGCACTCTATAACCAGTAGTTTCGGTTCTGAGTTGATCGATCAGTAAGTCAGTCAGTTTCTTGTGTTATATACCTATATAGATTTGTAAGCGCTGAGAAACAATTATAACAAAATTTGTCAACCCGTAACAGAAACATCTCCGTATGGAGAGAGAGGTAAAGGAAAATAATCATCTACGTACTTCAAGTTAGTGTCCGCCGGAATCTGTTGATTGGTGACGCTACTGTACTTATGGCAGTATAAATTGAAAAAATATATATAGAGCCCATACAGGTAGTTAAAAAAGCTAATTTAAAAAACAAAAAACCCGACTATTAAAAATATATAAAAAAAATACAAAAACAAGACTAGTAAGTAGCCGCTAAGGACGTAAGGCCTAACGATTGCTACCAGTCGGGACTCGGGCGGGACCCATTATTAGAACATTAAAAACAGTGTAGGTACCTAACCTAACCTTTTTACATTTAACGAAACACGAAGCTGTTTAAGGTGAATTGACGAATTATGTTACTTGAGGCCGTTTTGGACATAATTTTTTTAAATAATGTTTTTAGTCCTTTTTTGTATTAAGTTTTATGTCCCAAATATATATATTTTCTTTCTTTCTTACTTTCAATATTTAGTTGTTTTATGTAATTAAAATGTAACCTACATAACAGGAGTCTGTATCTATTGGCTAATAGTAAAATTAAATGTTTTTTTTTCAGCAACAACTTTATTATTTCTATGTTAATTATATTCATGACATGGTGCTTGGAATGAATAAATGTTTCTCCCTTCTTTTTCTTTAATTTATAGGAGTATCTTTTTTTATATAAAATTATTCTGTTGAATTACCTGGTCCAACATCTCTCCAAGAAACTCTATGCTCTCTGTCTTGCTTGGACACATCGAGTCAGGAAACTGGGGTATTTCCCTCAGATGCTTGAATTCAGCCAACTTGAGAGCGTACTCGAGGTGCCCAAACGTTTGAATCAGTGGAATGATCTCGAAGCTGGAGTTGACTGCGAAGCGGAGGAAATCCCCAAGCTGAAAAAGAGCAGTAGGCCTTTGAACCAAACAGAAAAAGAGGAGCACAACATGACAGAACTTAGAAGGCACTTAAGCCGTTGATGCAGAGTCTATTTTTGCCAATACTACTTTACCAATCCACGTTTTTTCTAAGTTGTGTAATCCTGTAGGTCCTGCTTTTTAGTCTGGCTTGAAATTACAAAAATGTATATAGATAAAAAAAAATATGGATAAGGACAACTGCCTGGTCGCAGTCGGGTAAATAAATACTCACATAGAGAAACCCGTGAATATATGAATACTAAACATCCATGACTCGAGTAGGTTCAAACGTTCGTCATTACACGAAGTTTGCCCCAACCGGGATTCGAACCCGCAACTTTCGGAACAGTTAGCAGGGTCACTCAGAGACGATCATACACCGCTGGACCGATTTAAAGGAAATTATAAACTCATAGTTCCCGCAGGAATGCGATAACCGTATTCCACACGGGCAAAGTCACGGGCAGAATCCAGTGTAGGTATCGATATTTGTTAACAAAGGGGAACCTCATAACAATCACTGACTGACTTGATTTACAAAATACAATACAAAAATATTTATTGGTTACACTTTTATACATAACACTGAATAAGTTTGAGAAGTTCCAGTGAGTATAAAAAAATATCGACAGGCTTTAACTTCTACTTGCTTACCTCATCTTTACCGTAAGCATTTCGTGCACTCAAATTCGCGAGTTTCCCTTCATAAGGAAACATATCCTCGTATTCCATAAGTAGTCCATTTACGTTATATTTTTTGAGCATTGGCAGCAAAGACTTCAAATACGACAGCTTTGGAGGTGACCCTTTGAAGTCAAAGTGGACAAATATGTTCTCGAGGCTGACTTTGCTTATGGGTGTTTCTGTTTGCTTTTGCAAGTAGCGCCGTGACATCACGGCGTGGACCACGATTAAAAATGCCATTGCCAAACATATTACAGACAGAAACAGCAGCTTAATTTTCGAATGCGGCATTCTTGGGATGTTTATACCTCTAAAATTGGTGAAACTGAAATATTTTCGTGTGCTGTCGGTTCGTTGAGACATTTTTGGTCGAAGCGTGCACTCAAAGCCAAATGGACATGACATTGACGTCCAAATTTGTCATCTTTGTTTGAGATTAAAAAGTTTTATTCATAAGTAATTCAGATGTCAACGATTGCTAATGAGGTCTTTTCTTTATACTTATTTGTCTCCATTGTTCCATGATTCCAGTGAATTTCAATGGTACTCTCGTTTAAAATAGGCTTAGAAGTATTTTTCACTGTCACTGTCACTGGCCCGAATACAGTAGATGATGCACCATAACATACTTTATCTACACTCATATCATGAACCCTCCATGATGCGTTCAAAAACCGCAAATTATGACCAGCATTAAGTTGAACTGTTTAGTTAGGACAGATTTCTTATCTGTGAAAATGGTCTAATAGCATTCAAATTTCGATCAGCAATGCCCGCCTATATTCTTCAGTCAGACAGAACGAAAGTTTGTTCTAAATTCAAATGTTGGCTGTATTTTAGTCTATGCTTTTTGAAAATCGAACGTGGGACACTGACGTATTCGAATTGCCGCCATTGTGGACAGATTTTGAAGCATCTTAGAGTTTTTATAAAATAAGTGTAGATAAAGTTGTGTATGCAACTGTACATAATTAGGCCTTAAAACACTCGTGCGATATTATTATGAAACTCGCCAGACGGCTCGTTTCATAAAACCCCATTTGTGTTTTAAGGACCTTTATTATGTAGCAGTTACATAAACTACTATTATTAAATCTATACTCAATACTAATATTATAAACCCGAATTAAAACTCTGTCTGTCTGTTACCTCTTCATAACGGCCTACTGATTGAAATGATGATGAACTTCATGAGCCTATTGATTGAAATTTGGTAAGTATGGAGACAGTTCGAATCCCGAGGAAGGACAACTTTGCATACTAGAAATACGCATAGATCCCGCGTTATAACCGAATTCCATTCATATGAAATGTAGTAACTGTATGTAAATTTAAAATTTAAAAATCCCTAAGGTTATACAATCACTAAAGAGCCCATAACTTTCAAACCTCAAAACCGATTTCTTCCAGTAATAGCTAAAAACACTCTCAATCAACTGAGCTATCAAACAAATAAAACCAAATCAGAATCGGGTCACCCGTTTCGGAGCTACGAGGTCACAAAGTGGCGCGAAGACCTTCGTGAGATCGCCGGCAAGATCTGGATGCCAGTTGCCGAGGGCCGTTCTCATTGACGTGCATTGGGAGAGACTTATGTCCAGCAGTGGACAGAGGTTGATGATGTTGGGGTCACAAACAAACACACAGATATGTCACACACGTCATATAACACCACCTAGTCGGGGTTAAATATGATTAATATAATTATTTCTCTATACATTTGCCGTCGGGACTAGTTTTCTTATTCGATGTCTTAAGAAAACTAGTAGTTTTTCTAGACGCCGAGCAAAGGCATGGTAATAACGGCTTAGTCACAGAACAGCTTTGCAGCTAGATCACTCGGTTTAGTCCAGTGCTAGTTCCTGTTTCCCCAATCCGCTCTGGGCCCGCGTGGGGACTATAGCCCAAACCTTGTTGTGATGAGAGGAGGACTGTGCCCAGCAGTGGGACGCACATAGGCTTAGTAGTTAGTAGTAGTAGTTCCTGTTTCTGGAAGGTCAGCTGTTTCAAATCAACACATAATAGGGGTGTCAGTCCGTAGCTTTGTAGCTCCTCAACGGATGAGCCAATTTTGATTAGTTTTTTGTTTCATTAGTGAGTTAATCGAGAGTGCAGTGATGCAGCAGCTACAAAGAATTGAAATAATGTCATCTTACTTTTATAGTTTGTGAACAATCTTTCGTTTAATACTCTGTCCAAGTTGGAACTACATAAGGCTTCAGTTCGGGTAGATAAATTAATATAAACTTTCATCGTCACGTTTCAACTCTATGCCATAGGAATAAAGAACAAACTGCAATAATAAATATTTTAATAGGTGTACTTATTTCAGGTTTCATTTAGCAATATTCATAAATTAATGAAAACAATGAAATATCTGACAGCTATTTGCGACGTTGCCAGCTTTGGGAGTAAACCCTCTTAATGACTTTAAACCATATATTAAGTCCATAAGACAACCATCGAGACAACCATGCTATATCTAATATATAAAATTCTCGTGTCACAGTGTTTGTAACCAAACTCCTCCGAAACGGCTCGACCGATTCTTATGAAATTTGGTGTGTATGTTCAGTAGGTCTGAGATAGGACGTATGCTATTGCGGCTAAGCTAAGGCGGTACGAAGTACGCGGGGTTAGCTAGTTTTATATAGTGAGACCAGGTCCATGATGTTTTCGTCTTTTAGCAAGCGATTTAGACTGCACTGCAGGTGGAATGCCTGAAGTCTATTAGTGTTGAGGTAGGGCTCGACGAGTTTTGTTGCAAAAGTATCTTGAAAAATTTGCTTGAATAGATTAGTCTGTTGAAGAGTTGAAGACAACCTTCGTCGTATTGACGGCGACGTTGAATGATGCTGGCCATGTACACCGCGTAGTATTAAGTTTTTTATTTTCTTTTGTGATTCGAATTGTCATTCCGTTTTCACATTAAAATAAGTCTACATTAAATTATATTTCCTTCAAGTCAATTACGCATTATTTACTCAATCTCCAATAATTATTTCCCCAAACATAGTCCAAAATGTACCAAACCACTGAAAAATATTCGATCGTTGTTCTAATCACTGCACAATACATTATAATTAGGATTTTTATGTTTTTAAATGGCTTTGCAAAATGCAGTATTCGTAGTTTATAGGATTATTTTTCTTTGTAAACGTTATAGATTTTAGTATCAGGTCGGTTGTGCACTCGTTTGGCTATATTATACCATCGACATAAAAAAAAGCGCCACTCGTATTGAAAAACTGCCGGTCGTAATCCACATCGCAAACAGATGGTCAAACGTAATGCCACTGCTGCTAGGCTGCTAAGGTCACAGGTTGTAATTGAATACACACTACAAAAAGTCCGAAACTTTTTTATTGAAACCTTTACACAGAGACATCGAAATGGTTTTCGAATTACGCCTTACTAAAATTTTGAAATGTTGTCAAATGTAAGGAATCGTATATGGAGTGTGGAATGTGTCTTGGTAAGGAGCGCAATCTTAAATGGCGAAACAGTTGAAAACGTGTCCAGCGGATTTGATAAGCAACAAAACAAAACACACTCTCCTCACAACCGTTTTCGCTGCTATTTTGCCTCAGCAGCGCCATCTTTAACCCTCCATACTATAGAGGGTTGAAGTAAAGGAGCGCAATCTTTATAGTTCCAAAAGTGGACACCAAATCGGTTAGACTGGGGGCGCTGCGGTCGCCACTCCAATGAAGGCACCTAGGCGTATATTCTGCAGTAGCGCCTTCAGATGACGCTGCTGAGGCGAAAACGCTACGAAAACGGTTGTGAGGCGGCTGGACACGTTTTCAACTGTTTCGCCATATACGTAAGATTGCGCTTCTTACCAAGACACATTCCACACTCCATACTCTATAGAATCGTACTTAATTGATCGTAAAGTGAACGATTTTGCGACGTACCTAAGTAGGTTCCTACCTAATATAAAGTATTAGGTAGGAACCTACTTAGGTATGCGATTATTTCCATTTCCCCTAGTAAGGTGCGTTACATCATTCACTTGACATTATCTTAAAATATTGTTATTTCTCGCTATCGTATGAAAAATCGTTTTGCACAAACCCGCTGAATTGCGTCACTTTTTAGGATATAAGAAGAAGAAGAAAGACATTTATTCGCTGCACAGAAGACACAGTTTACAGCAAAAAAATACACAAAAAATTCACAAAAATAAAAGTACAAACACGACAAAAAAAAAAAAGAAAAACATAGGAACAAGTGTGTGTGTGTGTCTTCACGGCAGCGGAGAGGTTGCTGGCTCAGCATAAATGCTGAGGTGTCAAACACCTGCAGCGCTGATTTTCAGCCAACACCTAGGTGACCCACGGAGCGCTATACAAAACCTAAAAAATATAGGTAGAAACGGTTAACGAAAGCCGATTATTTGCATTCCATTTGTACTTCAAGCTATAGGCCGCGAGCCACGAGCAGATTTCATGACCAATACTTACTTGGGAAATAGTTAATAGCCTACTGAACGTCAGCTGGCAAGCTGTTGGTGGGTTTAGGGGCTATTTTCCCCCCGAACATGTTATTTTTTTCTTTTTTATTTGTTATTTCCTCCCGGTTGAAATTTCACCAGATGATAGTTTAAGGGTACCTAACTGTTGTGACGATATCACATACAATCTTTGCTTTTTCAAGAGGTATTGAACTGTATTTTCCAGATGCCATCTATGCTATCACTTCAAAACTATTACGGATAAAAGTTAGCTACGTATGTTTTGACATTAACGCCATCTAATGCATTATCTTAAAACTATTATGGGTACATATTGGTTAAGTGAAGGGTTCTTGCGGGCCTCCTAATGTTAAAATTTGAATAATTAATTTAGTACATTAATTTTATCACACTTCATTTTCAATGTTGCTCTTGAAAGGTGAATAATTAATTTCCTATTCAGCTGTGAACATAATTGATGATCATTGTCAGCGCCATCTATGACGGGATCACGGAATTACCTCCACAGACTAATAGTTCAATCGTGTACCCTTTTTCGGTACTTCATTAACTAATTTATGATAATGGAAAATTAATAGTAGATTTGGTAAAATAAAACAAGTTTATAAATCAACATTATAAATAAAATGATGGCAATAGTTACAGAATGAATGGTAAACGGATTACTACAGAGCACACACACTGAGAAGGAGCGGAAGTGCTTAATACAGTTCTTGTTATACTTATTATTTAAGCTATGCATCTTTTGGGATTGGATCTAGTGTAATTTTATTAGTAAGACATAAACCCTTTATAATTGAGAGAAAAGTTTAAATAAATGCTTATTCGGATACTAATTGGAATGTATTATGCGTATTTTGGCTAGGTGATTGGTCATCGTATTAGATGTTGTCTGTGTGCGTGTGCGTGTGAAGACCGGAAACCGTAGGGTTGCAAATTATTGAATGATCCGAGTGATAGGATTGCTAATCTGCATAATCGATTATTAAATGTAAATAGAATATGATGCCATTGTTGAATAAAAAGTTCTGTAGATTTACGGAATTAGTGATAAAATAATATTTACCTAATAATTAATAGTATTGATAATAGTCTACTAGCTTTAATTTCTAATTCCATAATATATGCTAGATCGAAAATCGAATGTCCATTTAGTCGATTCGGGGGGAACGATACACTGTGAAGGAAACCAAGATGTCAGCTGGTCTGCCTGGGTGGAAAAGTCGGCAGCTGAGCCCTAAAAAGGTCTATCAAATGAAAATGTAACTTTGTAATCCTTTCTATTTAATTCATCATCACGACACTTCTAGCAGACATAGAAGCTTTAAATTTAGAATACAATTAGTGTTTAGTGTATAAATCAAGGATAAACATTATTTTTTTTGCAATTTAGGTTCCGTTGCATAACATCACACCAACTGCATAAATAAATCGCGGGCAAAAGCTAGTCTACTCATAAATACAAAAAAAAATCACCTCCTTAATTTAGGTACTGCTTTATTTGACGTTAAGGAGGCAAGTAATACGACCGAGCACGTATAGCACACTGGTTTATTATTTGAATGGAAGAGTAGCGGTGGACGCAGCCACCGATAACTACCTACTAACCTATACTTATATCTAACAATTTCTCCCCTCTAAAAACCTATGTAACCTAAAAGTACTGTCTATAATTGACTTCAGGCCTGGTGCGGCGAGGTCGCGGTGAGAGACCGCGACCTTCAGTTTGGTTAGGTGCCGGTGCAGGAAGGCGCGAGTGGCGGCGGGTGAAGCTGTGGGTGTCGCGAAGGCCGCCGCGTCGTCTGCGCCGCCCTGGGCGCGCGGTGGCGTAGCCGACTTCGATGTCGCGTTAGGGGGTTCCACATTTGAAGCCGATTCCTCCGCCTCGTGATGCGATACTGGATTTGAACCTTCCGAGCAGTCTGAACCCGCCACTTGCTCTCTTACGTCTTGGTCAGCTAGATTCGGCCAGAGCTCGAAATCACTGAAGGTGCCCCCTGCACGTTCCTCCCTTCCTCCCGCTGCAACGTCTTCCTCTCCTTTATATACATATATCTGATCTTTGTGACGGTTGACATGTTGATCCAAATCTGGGAGGTAAATTTCAAACATCACTTCTCCAATCTTCTGTATAACTACTCCTTTACTCCAATAATATTTATTTTTATTAACGAAACGCTTCACCCAAACATTGTCGCCTTTTTGAAAATCTTCCCTATGTCTACCACCGTAGTTTCTGGCCTGTGAGGACTGTTTGCGATCAATCAGGGCTGCCAGCTCGGACGACGAGGGCGGCTCGGTGTCCGAGATCAAGTCTAGACGAGAACGCAACCTACGACCGAACACTAATTCTGCAGGCGAACAATCAGTGGTGCTGTGCCGAGAGTTACGATAGTCAAAGAGGAATTTGCATAAACGGTTTTCAATATTGTCAGATTTACTCTTTGACATAAAAATTGCCTTTAAACCCTTTTTAACAATTTTCACGCAACTTTCCGCTTGGCCATTGCTGGACGGGTGGTAAACGGGTGAGCAAAGATGCGTGATACCGTTCAATTTACAAAATTGTCTGAATTCTTGTGACGTAAACGACGTTCCGTTGTCACTAACTATAATTTTAGGGATACCGAATCGCGACATGAAACTATACAATTTCGATATTACAGCCTTGGATGAAGTCGTAGAATTCATTGCCTCGCATTCTACCCATTTAGAGTAAGCATCGACGATAATTAAATACGATTTATTATTTACTGGGCCAAGGAAATCTATGTGTAATCGGTGAAACGCATGAGGAGGGTACCGCCAAGGCGCGAGGGGCGCGTGCGGCGGCGCAGGCCGCAGCGCCACGCACACGCTGCACGCAGCGGCTACGCGCTCGAGCTCCGCGTCGATGCCCGGGAACCACAGCCGCGCGCGCACCTCCGCTTTCATTTTAACTACCCCAAAGTGAGAACTATGTAGCTCTGCAACGACTTTATCTCTTAGCGATAACGGAATCACGACCTTGTGACCTCGCAACAAAATACCATTTTCCAGTGATAACTGATTACGACATAAAAAAAATGGTTTTATGGTTGCGTCGGACACCTTCTTAGGCCAGCCGTCCAGTACATAGCGCGCGACCCGCTGCAGCTGCGCGTCGGCGGCGGTGGCGGCGCGCAGCTCCCGCGCCGTCGCGGGGAGCGCCCCCTCCACTACGAAGTTGACGTACGCGGCCACCTCCTCCGACGCCGGCGCCTGATCTTCCCCTCGCTGAGCCGGGACCGCCCGAGACAAAAAATCCGCGCTGTTGTCCGCACTCGCAATGTACTCTATGTTATAATTATATGCGCTTAAAAATAACGCATACCGTTGCAATCTATTAGCGGTTACTTCCGGGACTCCGCGCTTATTGCCGAATATTACTGTAAGTGGTTTATGGTCCGTACGCAATGTGAACGGATCAGCACGACCATATAAAAACTGATGGAAGCGCCTGACGCCGAATATGATAGCCGTCGCTTCTTTTTGTATTTGGGAGTACCTTCGTTCGGCGGCGCCGAGCGCTCGCGAGGCATAGGCCACGGGCCGCTCGGCGCCGTCCGCGCCCGCTTGTGACAAGATCGCCGCCAAGCCTGTCGGCGACGCGTCAACGGTTAAAATCATTTTAGCATTTTGGTCAAAATGAGCTAGGATCTGGTCGGACGCCAGCAGCTGTTTTATTTTTTTAAAAGCTTGCGCTTGGTGCTCCGACCAATGCCACTTAACCCCTTTTTGTAACAGCGAATGAATAGGACTTAAAATAGCTGACGCGTTTGGGATAAACATCCTATAATAATTTAGCAAACCTAAAAATGACTGTACCTGACTCACATTTTGTGGTTCGGATGCTTCGAGAATTGCTCTTACCTTCTCTGGGTTTTTTCTGAGACCATTCCCGTCAATTATGAACCCGAGGTACGAAATTTTATTTTAAAAAAATTCGCACTTATTTTTCTGTAAAACCAAACCGGCGTCTTGTATACGTTTTAACACGTTTTTGACCCGGTCTAAATGTTCAGCAGTGTCCCTTCCTGTTATTAAAATATCGTCTAGAAAACATAAAACCCCGTCCATGTTACCTATAACCGACTCCATCGCTCTCTGAAAAATGGCGGGTGCGCTGGAAAGACCAAATATTAGGCGCGTATAGTTAAAAAGACCGCGGTGAGTGTTTATACACGTGAGACCTCGACACTTTTCATCTACAACAAACTGGTTATAAGCCATAGATAAATCCAGTTTTGAAAATTGTTTTCCACCATGTAATTTGGCAAATAACTCCTGTACTGTCGGCAAAGGATATTTTTCAACGAGGAGTTGCTTGTTAATAGTTCCGGAGGAATCGGCACAGATCCTTACATTGCCGTCGCGTTTGAGCACCGGCACGATGGGCGAGGCGTAGTCAGAGTGCGTAACCGATTCCAGTACCCCCAACTTAACTAGTCTGTCAATTTCGGATTTTATTTTCTCCCGCAAGGCGAAAGGTACTGTGCGCGCTTTGTAGAACACGGGTTGTGAACCTGGTTTTAACTTTAATGTCACTGTATATTTGTTGAAACATCCTAATTCATCTGAAAAAACTAACGGGTACGTTTTTTCCAAGTCCCTAACTAGCTCAGCGAGTTGGACGTTCTTATCGGGCACAGTGGGCGCGACGGGTGAGGCGGTCGCGGCGGTCTTGGAAATCGCGGCGGTCGCGGCGGGCGCGGCGCAATACTGCACCGGGGCTAACTGCAGCCGAAAAGCGTGAATGAAATCGCGGCCCAGCAACGGAGGCCCGCCGTCGCGCACGACGTACACGGCCAGCGTCGCCGACCGGCCCGAATACCGCACGATCAACTTAACACAGCCAAGTATACACATTGTACCACCCGTATAGTTAATTAGCCGTTTTTGAGTAGGCAACAACGGAATGTCAATAAAATGTTTTATATAAGTTTTCTCTGACAGAACCGTCACCGCAGAACCACTATCGATCTCGCATAAAATGTTTTTGTTTTGCATAGAAACAGTTTCGGTCATAGGTTTGCCCTCAAAACAACGGATGTTATAAATGGACTTACCATCATCGCCCTCGCTGTCCGAGCCGTCGTCCTGTTCTACATAATTCACTTTCCTATCCGGGCACATTCTACGAAGGTGACCTTTACGCTTACATAACCTACACGTAAAATCTACGAACCGACACTCGGATTTATTATGGTTATAATAACCACAAATCGCGCACTGTACACTATCCGTAAACCGTCGGTTGTTCTTTGATTTGACGCTCTTTTTGATGCTGCAGACGGCGTCGAAACG
>OZ020294.1:4814617-5016466 GCA_963971205.1 Aethes cnicana
TAGCCGGTGGCGGCGCCAGGCGAGGCCGCGCCCGTCGAGACGCCAGGGAACGCGGGCTCGCGCGCCGCGGCTCGATAGCCGGTGGCCGGCGCCAGGCGAGGCCGCGCCCGTCGAGACGCCAGGACACGCAGGTTCACGCTCGTAAACAGGCTGTGACGGTTCCATCTGTGCACTTGGATAGGGGTGGTTACGAGCCGAGCCAGCTACCCAGCTCTCTATCATAGAGCTCTTAAAGGAAGATTGAATGCTGCCTGATGCGTTTAAAGCCGCTAGTTCCGCTTTAAATCAAGATCTGCGGTGGTGCGCTCTCGCTCCGCGGCAGCGCGCTCTCGCTCTGTTTCTAGGTCGGCGATGTGACGTGCATGCCGAGCTTCGGCCGCGAGACGCTGAGCTTCTAAAGACGCTGTTGAGCGTCGAGACCGCTGCGAGTTTGCGATGGACAGCGGTGGTTCAACCAGGCCGGCGGTGGGTGCTGGACTATTGTCCGAATAATTGGCAGCCGCGGCCATGGCTCGAGTTTTTACCATATTTAAAAGAATTTTAAAAATTTTGAATTTTGAATAAAATACGTATATTGTAATGTAACTGGTATATTTTTTTTATGGTAGAAGGACCAATAATAACGATGAGAGAGAATAGATATAATAATAAAGACTTACCAATGGCTAATAATGTTTTCTAAGCAGGAAACGAGGAAAACCAACAAAAATCACATATTATTTCTTTCATTTTTAAATAGTGACTGACAGATCATAAGAAACAAAGCACAATAATGAGAATAGAAAAAAGGTAAAAATAGGTTCAAAAGGTACTTAAAAGAGGTCTGTCGCCAACACCCTGACAGTCGCCAATTGAACTCATATGAGTTGGGCTAGTCACGTCTGCCGTATGCCAAGCGAATTGTGGGCCAAGTCATCCACAGAGGGGTCCCAACAGACAGGCTTCGGCAAATATTTTACAGATACTTAAGCCTACCTAAAAGAGGGTCGGGGTTCGAATCCAGCTCGCACCTCTAAGTTTACTTATGTGCGAAATTCATTGAATTCACCACTGAGCTTTTCGGTGAAGGAAACCTGCACGCATCTGCGAAGTAATTCAAAGATGTGTGTGAAGTTCCCAATCCGCACTGGGCCCGCGTGAGGACTATAGCCTAAGCCCTCTCGTGACGAGAGGAGGCCTGTGCCCAGCAGTGGGACGCAAATAGGCTGTAGTAGTGTAGTAAGCCTACCTAAAAATTTATAAAAGGTCATAATATTGTTGAAATCCAATATGAATAATGTATAGTAGGTACAACTATGTCGTTTTGTTTGATACATTTATGAGTAGGTAGGTACGGGGAAAAACGCATGAGTCAAGCCTGATATCAAAGTTATTAGAGTTCCTTAATATATCTACGAATTTACTTAATTTATTAATTATAATTATAAATTAATGCATATTACGTACGTTGAGTTCAAACTTTATAAATCTAGTTATACTGAGTTTATAAATTAAACTATAGCTTCTGCCCGCGACTTCGCCCGTTTGGAATTCGGTTATCGCACTCCCGCGGGAACTATGCGTTTTTTCGGGATAATAAGTAGCCTACTTGTGTGCTTTCCAGGGACTCTAACTATCACCAAATTGTATCCAAATCGGTTTAGCAGTTGAAGTGTGAAAGAACAGACAGACAGAGTTACTTTCGCATTTATAATATTAGTATGGATTATCGATGCACCACCAACTGACACTTTGGACCAGTAACGTAATAAGTACGGAATCTAATTCCTATAAAAAAACTTAATTCGGGGGTTTCAGTACCTACGCGAATAATTATTTTACGCACGGAAGGTCACTTCCACCGAGACGCGATAAAATGTAATCTGTCTGTTTCAAACTATGATGTCACTTCTTAATTGGTTCGATGGACTTGAATTAAAATTCATTATGATTTATTTTATTAGTGCCTAGGCCTGACCGATGTAGATTGGCTCCGATGTGAAACTACGGCACTGAAAATTCAGTGTTTTTTTTCAGTAAGTACCATAGAAGAAGTAAGTTAAACTGAGAATGACAACCTTCAGACAAATCAGCGTACGCCCAAATTAAGTGTTAAATAAATGCGATAATAGACGTCGCTGCCTAGGTAGCCTGGATACAAATTTGAACTCCATGAGCTACATCTAGATGGCGCTGTACAGGCGAAGTATGAAAATTTGAGGCTCTCTGGCTATTTATTTATTTATTTATTCAATGCAACCATATAAATGTTTTTTAATGTAGGAACATTAGATCTTAAATAACTAGTAAATATAGTAGAGTACATGGACCCTGGCAGGGTATGGCATATATTGGCAAGTATGTACCGATCTTACCAAAAACGACACAATATACGATACTCTTAGGTATACATATCAAACTTAAATTATAATAACCTATATAGTATCTACATTATCGTCTTCCATAAACTCTAAAATTGTATAATGACATTTTTTAAATAAGAGTCTCTTCAATTTCGCTAGAAGGACTTTGTCATTAATTTCTGCTTTCAATGTTGTCGGGAGTTTGTTGTATATTTTAATTGCACTATAAAATGGACCTTTTTTATTTATTTCCAGTTTTGGTTACGGTAAGTAAGATTAAATTTTCTTTACGACGGGCACTTTTGCAAGGCGTTTGACAGTCTTATATAATTACTAGCTGACCCAACGGACTTCGTACCGCCTTAACGCCTAACTACCGATTATGCAACAATAATTATTTTACGTACACATACTTGTTAAATATATCTAGTTTATTTTCGAAATTGCTCATTTCAAGCGGTGTTAACTAGGTATCAATCAATCAATCAATGATTTATTCAGCAAATTGGCCACATAGGAGCACTTTTACACGTCAGAAATGAATTTACCAGCGCTTCCTAGACCAATTGCTTGAGAAGAAGCGCCGCAAAAAACTCAGCAGAAGGCCTTTATACCTATATCCTGTAATAATGTTTAATAAATAAGTATAATTTGGATTGCTAACCCGTTGTGAAAAAGGTTTGAAAGGATGGCAAACAATGTATTTCAGCATAAACCGCAAACATCTGCTTGTGCCTAATTTAGCAGCCAGATTTAGGCCAACCCGAGCCTGTTAATATTCTCGTTGGTATTTGAAATACATTTTAAAAGCAACAGAACATTTGAAAAGTTCTGCTTTTCTTCGATTTTAAACACCTACGCTTTTACACAAAACTTTACCTACACTCCCTTTTGTATCACGGAAATGTCAAAAGTTTTTTGTAAAGTATTTTTTTAGTAAAGTAAAGTTAAAAATAAGTGTCATGATAATCATTACGCTATAGCTCTCATTGCGACGTTTATATGTTTATAATAAGATAACGAAGCTCAAGGTCTTTTTTTTCGAATTTATTATCACTGTGGACAGTGAGTAGACTTATTGCAATAGCTGGATTTTTATTGCCTTGGATAATTAAATAAGCGGCCTACCTAATGGAAAAATTATCTTCGGCTTTGGAACACCATCTCACCTTATATACCTTTCACCTCCTGAGGCTGTTTCATAAATTATAACCCACTCAAAAAGTCATCAGTCACCCGTCATAATACGATCCCATACATAATGATAACAAGTGCGTGTCGGGCCACGCGCAAAGTATAGGGTTCCGAAGTTGAGGATGCCCACAGTACCTTTCTAAGACTTATTAGCATCTAGCTAGCCCTGCCGCTCGAGAAAAATCATTGGTTTTTTAATCATTTCATAAGTTACTCGTAAGTTTGTAGAGCTTTCTTAGCTGTGATAGTATTCCTTTCAACTACGTTATACATGCCACAACCGTGTTTTTTTCAGCAATCCAAATACCACCATTTAGCTGGCAGGGGGGGGGGGGGACACGTGACTCTAACAAAAAATATCACTTTAAAGCTTAATATTTCACAAACGCATCACTTAATCAAAAAATAGTTTTAGCAAACCGACAATCTTTTTTCAAGACCTATTCAACGATATCCCGCACCATGGGGTACGCAAGAAAAAAAAATTACATCCCCACTTTACGAGTAGGGGAGGTAGGTACCCTATAAAAAAACATATTTCAAAATTTTATTGTACCACTTTGTAACTAATATTTGTATATTCATGCCAAATTACAGCTTTCTAGAACTAAGCATCTCCGAGCAATAGTGCGGACAGACGGACGGACGGACGGACATGGCGAAACTATAAGGGTTCCTTGTGGACTTCGGAACCCTAAAAATGAAGGATTCAACGCACCAGATACCAAATAAGTAGAGTAGGAGCAGTGGGCGGGCGGGGCACATTGCTCGTAGAACTGACGGCCGATGGGGCCAGAAAGTTCTCGAATGGCGTACGCGAACCGGAAGACGAGCTGTTGGTAGGCCTCCAAAAAGGTGGTGCGATGGCCTGGTGAAGGTAGCTGGAAGTCAGTGGATGCGGATGGCACAGGACCGGTCGGAGTGGCGAGCTTTGGGGAGGCCTATGTTCATTAGTCGACATCTATCGGCTGATATGATGATGATGACAGTAGGTCGACGCTTTTGTTTTCGTGTTTTATTTTGTACCCATGGTATAGGCAAACGAGCGCGCAGCCCACCTGATGGTAAGTGGTCACTGCGTCCCATGGACACCGAAATCCTATGATCCCCCATTAAGAAACCATAAGATCTCGAATGCGTTGTCTACCCTGAGGCCTAAGATGGAATGCCTCTGTGCCAGAAATTTCACCGGGTGCCTTAACCCCCTACCGGAACACGACAGTGCGAGCACTGCTAATTAGCGACAGGTTAGCGGGGAAAGACGGTGGCGGGGAATTCCCGTACGCCACCGTTCGAAGTAGGTCGGGATCGCACTTCCCCCTTCTCGTTCCTCACCCCCGCATAATTACTCTGTCAAGAAGGCTTCGACGACCGACTCGATTGTATCATTTAGACGATTGTATTAGACTGCAATTCAACGTAGTATAGCAAGACACAACGTAGAAGACGCGCGGATTGAGCAATAAAAGACTCTGTGTCAGCTGCTTAAGTGCTTTACCGCGCGCCTTCTAAATTGTGTCGTTATACATTGCTATGCCGGTTTCGTAGCAACTTGTTATGATTCCCACTTCGACATTATTATAGGTCTCGAACCTGTTAGTTCAACGTGGTCACTGCCATGTAACAAACGTGTCTCGATGGTTGCGCTTATCACCTGAACGATACAGTCGAATTTAAATGTTATCACTTATCAGGCGCTTTGGGAATAAAAAACAATGGAATAGACGCGGTGTAAAGAATAAATTTGCATTTAAATTTTTTAACACAGTGTTTTGATGATGTTTGTGATTTTTTTCGTGTAGTTTTTTTATGTACCATTTAAAATGACTAAAGGTGAGTCAATATTGCTTTGTTTACATTAATTTTACCTTAATTTTATGTTTACTGCTTTAAATTAAATTAAATAAATTTATTTATACATGGTGGGTCAGAAAATATGGCAAATAATTAACCCACCGTATCGGCTATCGATTCTAAGTATATTGTATAGGTCTTTAATATTTTTCCAGTTGGTAAAAAAAATAAATTGTATATGGGATTGGTTGTGTGAGCGGCGCCTAAATCCTATACAAAATATTTTTCTTTACCAACTCAAATAAAATTAAAGACCTATACAATATACTTAGAATCGATAGCCGATACTGTGGGTTAATTATTTGCCATATTTTCTGACCCACCATGTATAATAGTTTACATTTTCTAAAAGTGAATCTCAACATAAAGTGCAGTATCAAATAGTTATGCCTGAGCTAGGAAATTCCTGTGTTTCAGGCAGATGAAAAACTTACATATTATAACTTATGTATAAACAATGACTTATACATATACCTAATAATATTATATTACTACTACAACTACTACAGCCTATTTGCGTCCCACTGCTGGGCACAGGCCTCCTCTCATCACGAGAGGGTTTGGGCTATAGTCCCCACGCGGGCCCAGTGCGGATTGGGGACTTCACACACATCTATTTACTTCGCAGATGCGTGCAGGTTTCCTCACGATGTTTTCCTTCACCGAAAAGTACAGTCGAGTTCGCTAATATATACACACTTTTACACCTTACCACGTTGTAATAAGGTCCAAAAGTGTACACATATTAATGGACTCGACTTGTACTAATGTTCTTTACTGTTTGTTGAGCGTGATTTTTATTACAACATGTAAATGATTTCTGAACCATTGTTTGTGTCATCTTAAGGAAAATGAACTTTCATAAGTGACACATCGGAATTACTACACACCATATTGGCACATTTACCTAATGTTTTTCATCCTTATTCATAGTAATGTCGGGACTCCCAATACTTAGTCACATTTATTTTTAAAATTAATATTTACTCTTATGTACCTATTTATTTAATAGCTTCTGCCCGCGTGGAATTCGGTTATCGCGTTCCCGCGGGAACTATGCATTTTTCCGGGATAAAAAGTAGCCTTTGTCCTTTCCCGGGACTCCAACTATCTCCATACCAAATTTCATCTCAATCGGTCCAGCGGTTCAAGCGTGAAGAGGTAACAGACAGACAGACAGACATAGTTCCTTTCGCATTTATAATAGTAGTATGGATACCTTTATTTATTTATTTAAACTTTATTGCAAATTAGTAAAAACTAAAACAAAAGGCGAACTTTAATGCTATAACGCATTCTCTACCAGTTAAACCTTTACCTTTTATGTCGAATTCTAAAGACCCTCTGCATGAGAGACGGTAGTTCAAACCTCTCTGCCACGGCTCACACCGCTACTACCGCTTACAAATAAATCCGTATTTCCTTAATATAATCATTCACTAATAATCACCGGTCATTGACACGGTACGATAGACACACTTGTTGAATCAGTGAGTAATATAAACCTCAAGTCACACTCACACCGAACGCGTTCGCATGCGTTGTATATCTAAACACGGCGGACAAAAGCACGATTTCGAACACAATTCGAATGTTTGCGTGCGAGGACGTCTGTACACTTGTAAATATGTGTGACCCAGTACCCGGGCCAATGATTCACTCACCATTTCCGGATGAAACAAACGACGGTAAGGGCGAGTTGGGTGCGAGCCGGCTAGATTCAGGCGGGTGATTCCGTGGCCATTCTGTATGTAGTACTATTAAATATTCTGTCGTATAACGTTAGGTAGGTAGGTAACTAGTTCTCGTAAAGCATGACACATCTCCATGTCAAATTTCATCTCGATCAGTCCAGCGGTTGAAGCGTGAAGAGGTAACAGACAGGCAGACAGACAGAGTTACTTTCGCATTTATAATATTAGTATGGATTACAACAGAGAAGGTGCAAAACTGTATTCTTTAGTGAACTCTACTGTACTAAACTAACCTATTTATTTAATCTTCCAACAACTATTTACCTAGTTACCTACTATGATATTACTCGTAAGTTAACAAAATCCGGAAGGGTTGGAGTAAGTTATGAGAAAATGATTAAATAAAATTGCTGATTTTTTGTAATTTATTGGAAATCATTAGGTGTATCGACTGACTGACTGAATGACTTGACATTGTATCTGATATTTAATTCTGTTATTTAATAGTACAGCAATAATATGATCAAGCCCTGCAATGTCGAAAACTACCTATTTCCGCAATTAACACCTAGAAGTAGACCTCAATTGATAGGTGCAACCAATTGATCCTAATATAATGTAAGCCGTGGTAGACAAGCGGTTTGAGCTAACGCCTCTCATGCAGAGTTCATTTATATTATGTATAGTTACATTCAATGTACTGAATTTTCCGGTGAAGTAAAATATCTTAAGAAAATCTTCAAGTATTTGCGTCCTCGGTCAAACGTGGGGACTGTAGCTTCCCTTGTGATGAGATGCCTCGGCCCAGCAGTGGGTTGTAATTGATTGTTTGCGGATGTTACAGACGTAGAAGAAGGTCTGCTGGAGGTGACGAAGAGTATTCCTCTAATCCCGTTGCCGACAAGGAACTCTCACATCTTCTCAGGACCAGATGAGATCGATCCCGAAAGGTACATTTTTATTACACACATGTGATTCTATTGTGGTACCTACTCGATTTCGGCTCGCGCCTGTAATGACCGACATAGCAAACTTGCATCTTTCAATCAATGTACATTATTCCATTACATGATAACACCTAATTATAGTTATAACTTATTATTTATATAAACAAAGTTGATGTCTGATATTTATGTTTGGGATGAGTAATAGAGGAGGAGAAAAGCATCATGTTCTATGAGCTCATCTGAATCTTTCAGGGGAGAGTCTTTGGTCCCCTTTTATTCTTCCTATAGTCACACGGCGGATACGGCCTGTAAAAGCACGATTTCGAACCCAATTCGAATGAAGTGTCAATGTTTGCGTGCGAGGACGTCTGTACACTTGTAAAATGTGTGTGTACCTACCGCTACGCGGGCCATTTTCACTCTTCATCACCGGATGAAACAAATGACGGTAAGGGCGAGTTGGGCGCGAGTTGCGCGCCGGCTAGATTCCGGCGGGTGATTCCGTGGCCATACTGTGTGTAGTACTATTAAATATTCTGTCATATGGTTGAGAGTATTCTAAATATTGCTTATTTTTTAGGGAATCACTTCTCGTATCGCAACGTGGTCCAGTGTTCACATGCCAACCCACCACCCCGGGGCAGGATAGCGAACCTACCAGCCCGACCGAGTCACAGTTCACTGAAATTGTAAGACGAAGGTAAGGGAAAGAGATTGACATTTTCTAGGCAATAGGAAATCCATATAAATTGCTTATTTAGGACTAGCTTCTGCCCGCAACTTCGTCCGCGTGAATTTCGGAAAAAACGTTCCCGCGGGAACTCTGCGTAGTCTATATTGACCAGTGTTATAAACTACCCCCATACCACATATTGTTGCAATCCGTCCAGTAGTTTTCGAGTTAAATCCGGACATACATACATACATACACACATACATAATTACCGACAGTTTTTCTAAAAATCGTTATTTTGTGTTTATTATCCTTAGTCCCCACGACTTGATAGTTTCTTTTAATTTTCAAGTTTCAGTCGCGACTTATTATTAGTACTTATAGATTGCTTTCAGATGAAATCCTACTGTATTATCACATATCGTCATTACTTTGAAAAAAATATATTATAAAGTTTATATATATATTGTATAGTTTATAAATATGTTTACATCGCCCTTGGCCATAAAGTGGGATTTTCTAAATTGCATTCTCAAGTGTGATTCGAGTTTTTACCAAAGTCCTATTTTTAAACGACCGATACTTTGTATGTCATACCAAACGTTCCAATAGCTCAATACTCTCATGTTTAACCTCCCGGGGGATACCACTCGATTACACACTTGGCATGCCGTCTCGGGTTATCCCCGCGGAATTCAAATACCAGTCCAGTGCATTCTGGCCATAAATATAAGCACAGACAGGTATGCAAATTTCGTGGCGTGTTGTTATTATTTTACTTACGTATAATCGTCTATATATATAAAACTATATAATCCTGGTCAGTCTGTAAGTACAAGAAACTGACAGACTGACTGACTGATCGATCAACGCAGAGCCGAAAATACTGGTCGTCGAGAGCTGAAATTTGGCATGCAGGTTCCTTAAGGAACGTAGGGGAGCACTAAGAGAAGATTTCCTGAAACGAAAAAAACGGGATTTTAGGTATATTTTAATATTTCTGCGCATACGAAGTTGAGGAGAAACGCTAGTTTTATAATATTTTTTTCGTGTAGTTAGGTTGGCAAGCGCGCACACAGTCCACCTGATGTGATGGTAAGCGTTCTTTGGGACCCATGGACATCATGAATCATAAGATCGGTCAAATGTTGCCAAGCCTGAGGCCCAAGATGAAATGCCTCTATGATTGTTATTTTTAAACTTTCGCGTTTACTATACATTAGCCTATTTCACTATAGCCTTTTTAGAGTGTTTATCGCGTGACTACCCGTCATATAGTGTGTATAATGCCTCTATATAAGTCATTTTGTCGGCTCTCTTATCCTTTTATCGGAACACAAACAATGCACGCACTGCTGTTTGGCGACTTGTTAGCAGTTAGGATGGTGGTTCCCATCTAGACGGACCCTGCGTTGGGTCCTTCCACCCGCAAAAAAGTTTTAGTTATGTTTTAAATTATAGACGGATTATGAGTGTAATGATGCATACCAGATTTAGAGCTGTCGACACAAAGTAAATAAAATAAATGTTTAAAATTAAATATTCAGCAATAGCACAGCGTACCATGGTCATCTAAAAGCTTTAATTAATAGCCAGCATCTCAAATTCTAATCCATGCGACAAATTGAATTAGAAATTACTTGCTTGGCTCGGGTTAATATTGTACGCATCTGTGAAGACATTCTAAATGAGTTCAAAGTTGCGTGCGAGTCCCAAATACAAAATTATGCGATGTGCTTGTGGGGATAAGAACAGGCTTTCTCGTTACGACGTCAAACCGTAACACGTTATAAGGTAAAGTGGTGGTTCAACAAAAAGTTCATCTCCCATAACCCCATAAAACTTGACACTTCTATGGTTACCCATTGTACTTTGAAGGTTAAATTTTAAATCCTTTTTTCCAGCCACCTGCCTCGCTATCAAGCAGGATGGACAGAACTTCACCACGCCAGTGCCATGAACCTTGGGTTCCGTATTCGAGTACTCCTAAATTCAGGTATCTATTTAGGTTTTAAGAGGGATGTGAGTAAATATTCTCTATACCTTAATTCCAAAGTTTAAAAACATCATTATTTTTTGTGCGTCTGTTTTATGAGGCCTTCCGTGATTTCACTCTTGTGGTCCGGCGCAAGACCAGTTGCTGGTTCCCAACCAGTGCCATGCTGAGCCGGGACCTTTTTCATGGCATCAATTTTTTACGTCCTTGTTTTTATGTTTATATATTATATTTTTTTCATGTATCTACTCATTATTGTTGTTATGAAATAAATGTTTTTCTTCTTCTTCTTCTTTTCAAAGTGATTGAAGAGATGATGTGTTACTTACTACATTCCATTTTAATATCTGAGTCCAATTTCAGGCCATGACCCGAACATCTGCGATGACCGAGGAAGGACGGCTCTCGACGTCGCAGGCTACGCTTATTATCGTAGAAAGAAAATTGTCGAGTAAGTTTGTACTACGACTTACACACACACTAACCCTGGTCATATGAGTTCAGTTACTAAGGAGAAAATAACTATAGTTAACTAGTCAAGAGCTGGTAGACTAAAATTTTTACCAACTCCATAATTTAACCACGCTTGTAGTTTCACCAAAGGGCGGACACGGCCTATAAAAACGCGATGTCAAAAACAATTCGAATGATGTGTCAATGTTTGCGTGCGAGGACGTCTGTACACTTGTAACTGTGTGTGTACCAGTGCCACTACGCGGGGCAACGATTCACTCACAATCTTCGGATGAAACAAATGACGGTAAGGCAAGTTGGGCGCGAATAGCGCGCGGGCTAGTTTCAGGCGGACGATTCCATTTTGTACGTAGATATTATGTGGTTTCACGACTCGCTGCTAAATATTACTTTACTATGTGGTTTCAGTCGGGTAATCGGTCCGCTACTTCAGCGCTGCAGGTGTTTGACACCTCAGCATTTATGCTGAGCCAGCAACCTCTCCGCTGCCGTGAAGACACACACACACACTTGTTCCTATGTTTTTCTTTTTTTTTTTTTTTGTGTTGTCGTGTTTGTACTATTATTTTTGTGAATTTTTAGTGTATTTTTTTTTTGCTGTAAACTGTGTCTTCTGTGCAGCGAATAAATGTCTTTCTTCTTCTTCTTCTTCTTCTACTTGGGACTGCTTAAATAAAACATACTACTTAAGTACTTTCTACGTGCTTAGATAAAAGCCACCTGCAAGAATGAAAATAAAACCGAATCCATATTTTCATTCCACTTTAGTTAGAATTAGAAACCAGGAATTCATAATCACCTTGATTTTAGCCGAAAGCCGTCCATTGTTGGACCCTACGCAAATATCCAGTAACTAGCCGTTTGCCCGCAACTTCGTCCCGCGTAGACTTAGAATTTGCGTACTCGATGATACTATACATACGAGTATAGGTAGTTACAGTTATAAAAGTATTGAAAAATCTGATTTGACCCATAGAAAAGCCGTTCCCGTAGAAATATCAGGATAAAAAGTATCCTATGGTATCCCCAGGATCTCATACTATTTCTATACCAAATTTCAGTCAACTCGGTCCTGTCGTTGCGACGTGAAGGAAGGACAAACAAACAAACACACTTTCATATTTATAACATATCCAGTAATTAATCAACAACATTTTTTAGCTTAGCAGACACGGTGAGGATGCTTCTGGAAGCTGGTGGCACGTTCAACACCATGAGAGGAATCATCGATAATGTGGACACTCCTCTTCATACATCAGTGGAGATCAGATGTCTCCCTTCTATCAGACTACTTCTGGATGCTGGAGCATCTGTCTCCTGCATCAACGCTGCTGGGCTCACGCCTCTACATCTCTGCGTGAAGTACAAACTTGATGAGACTTTCAAGGTACCTAATGTTGATGTTCATATTTAGGTAAAAGTGCGAAAGTAACTCTATCTGCCTGTTATCCCTTCAGACTTGAAATTTGGTATAGAGGTAGTTCGAGTCCCGGAGAAGGAAATAGGCTAGGTAGTTTTTATCTCGCCGCAGATGAAGTCACTGGCAGAAGACTTGCCACGTCTGTTCTACATAGCATAAATAGTGAAATTATACTGATTGATGACTAAATATTGATAACATAACAAACATAAGTAGCTAAACAGTCAAAGAGCTTAACTCTTAAATTGGGAAGGAAAATAATAATTAAATGCACTTTTTTGACCCAATGCTTTTATTGTCCTTATTTTATTTGGGCACGTATAGATTTCAGCTACTGGTTGCTGACTTTACCTATTGGTTCACTTTAGCACCGCTAGTTACCATAGAATGAGAAAGAATTAACGAGAGATTGCTACAGCGAGAGGTTGAGAATCAATTCTTTCAATAAGTGGCGACGACAAGATCTAAGATAAATTTGTCTCAGGAGACCCTTGAGTTGTACAATAGGAACTGAAATTCAAGGCCCTGTAATAATTAATCCTTCGTCTATCACCATTTCAGGTTTTGCTAAACCATAGATGCGATGACCTGGAGTCTTTGGCTGAAAGAGCAAATACAAGAGATCGCGACGGCTTCACACTGCTACAAGCAGCTGTGGTTTCCGACTGGATGCCAGGAGTTTGCGCTTTGTTGGATGCAGGAGCGGATGTCACCGCATCCTCAAATCTGCCATTCCATCGATATAAAAACGTCACGCTGGATGATGACCAGAGCCTCACTTATCGATTGGATCAGGTTTGTTGGTTTGAAATCTTTTAATTCGAGTACTTACTATTTATCAACTTTTTTTAAAAGGAATTATTGAAACTTTGGTTAAGTATGCTTTATGGGAATCAAATGGCCTAGTTCAAAAATGAAAGCCGATAATATATCCTACCCTACATAATAATATTGATTTCGACTTTAAGAGATAATCCTAATGCACCATGTATTTCCTTATATTTATTAAAAACATAATTGCATTCTCCAATGACAAGGATAATAGAATCATTAAAGATGATAAAAGCATTTTCTCACGATTACTGACTTTGTACCATAGGAACACTACACTAATTACCTGCTCAAGGTCTAGTTGAATTGCACATTTTGCATTGAAATATAATGCATTGTTTATTATTTACTTATGTACATCTACGTATCACTCTATAAGGTGATCTGTAGTGGTTTGACTGTTAAGTATGTATATTATTTTTCAGATACACGAGACACCAATTCATCTAGCAGCCAATCGAAGAGACCAGGAAATACTGGAGATACTCCTAGGCACACAATTAGAGTCAGTTGACATCTTGAACAAAATAGATCAAACTCCTTTATTTATAGCACTGCGCAATGGACATTACGGATGTGTAAAGGCATTGATCCGTAAAGGTGCCAACGTGTACAAAGTATCGGCAGATAGAAACAATGCATTGCATGTAGCCATTCAATTCGGTCACAACGCAGTTGTAAATTACCTCCTCAACTATGACGAAGATACAACGACCGCCTTGATAAACTCAAACAACACACAGGGCTACGCTCCTATTCATGTAGCTGCAATATACAACCGATTAGACTGTATCAAACTACTGTTCAACAAAAATGCATGTTTGAAGCAAAAGACTAAAGGTGGATTCATCACAGATTGGACTCCTTTACAAATAGCCGCATCAAAAAACTGCCACGAAGCAGTTGCAGTAATACTAGACCTCGATCCCAATACCATAGATGACGAAGACGATAAAGGTCGAAGCGCCTTGTATTTAGCTGCGGATAGATGTCACCGGGAAGCACTTTCGACGATTCTACAAAAAGGCGCTGTCTTATGCAACCCAACAGCAACAGATAAAAAGAGAAAGACTGTAATAGAAACTATATCAACCAAACTTCCTAATTCCACCCAATTTTTTGAGGAAGTCTTTGATGGGTTCATCGAATCTACATTACCAGTGATGGGTGAATCTGGGTGTGAAATCAGTATAGACTATGGAGTTTTGATAAGAGACCACGGGACGAGTCAAATTAAAGTTTTAGAGGAACTAGTCAGATGCGGACAGAAAAAGATACTAATGCATCCATTAATAGAGAGTTTAATTTTCTTGAAATGGAAAACGCTTGTGCCATTTTTCTATGTTGTAGTATCCATTTATGCAATATTTGCTTTGACGTTGAACTTCGTTTTGATAGTTTGCTTTTGTGATAAAGATAAAGAGTCTTTCATTAGCGCTAATATGATTTATGCTCCATTACTTCTCGTTATAATACTGGTAAGACAGGAAATATACTGCGTCGCGAAAAAATTGGCCAACATTTTTATGGTTCTGGGCTAATTTCTTTGCCGCTTAGTATAGTTTTGATAAATTATCATTATGGTAATTTTTGTAGCAACTTATTTGAGCATAAAGTTATAAAATTAGATAATTTTATGTACCCATTTACATTTCAGGAACTTCTATTTATGTACGTAGAAAAACTTCATTACTTCAAACGATGGGAGAACATAGTGAAGCTGGGTTCCATAATCCTGGCCGTCATTCTTTTGAGCACCGACCAGGAGTTGTGGGTGGAGGACGAGTGGCTACGCCACGTGGCCACTGGGGCGTTACTGCTGACTTGGGCCCACATGACTTTTCTACTCTCCAGATTCCCATACTGGGGTTATTATCTGCTCATGTTCAGCAAAGTCGCCAGTAACATCTTCAAGGTACTTCATGTTTTCTTTTTCTTTTTTGTTATATAATTGTTGCCAGAGTACCTATCGATCGTCAGTGTGAAATATCTTAACAAGCTTGCGTTACGCTTAGGTTGACTTGCACCAGCCCCGATAATCTTGTGCTAGCCTCTAATTATATTTAAGTTGACACACACAGCTGAATTAGCGGCTTGGTGTCTTATTAATTTACCTATTTTGTTTTTGTTACAGATACTACTCACCTGTATGTTCCTACTGATTGCCTTCTCATTAAGTTTCATGGTCCAGTACCACGCCTACCCTCCCTTTGACGGACCTTGGGCCTCCTTCGTCAAAACCATAGTGATGATGACTTCAGAATATGATTACAAGGACTTATTCGGTGCCAGTCATTCAAAAGAGCTCGCTTACTCAAAAATGATTGTACATGTACTGTTTGTACTGTTTTTGATTCTCGTTTCGATGGTTTTCATGAATTTCATGATCGGAGTAGCGGTCAGCGACGTTGCTGATTTAAAAATGGTAGGTGACGTGAGACGACTGAAAAAACAAGTAAAATTTTTAAGCACGCTTGACGCCTTCGTGTTTGGTGGAGTCTTCAAACGTCTGGTGCATAAAAAGTTCCACTCCAGGAGATTTATTAAGAAAATACACATAAGACCCTGTGTTATTAAACACTGGGAAGTATTTTATGAAGTTCAAGCTGAAGCCGATGATCCTTATTATTTTGCAAAGGAACAACCTTTGCCTCCGCACATATTAGACTCCATACTGCACAAGGTAAAGACTAATTTCCAGCAACATGAACGGGAAGTTAGTAAAAAACAGTACAGGGATCAGATGAACTTACTCTTCAAGACCATAGTAACAGATGATAGATATTCTTTGAGTGATTTGATAGAGAACAAGATTGAAAAGGGAAAAGAGATTAGGACAAAGTTTGGGGATATAATGGATCGTTTAGATTCGTTGTCAGCTGCCATTTCAGACGTTAGAGACCAAGTGAGGGATGTTGGTAAAAACCAACATAGTATCTCAGACAAAAGTGTTCAGACCGATCAAGCGGATTCGAACAATTTTTTTCAAAAATTAAAGAAGAAGACTTAAATTTTAACAAAGACAAAGCATTTCAGACTGACTGAGTTTATTCAGATTATTCCTTAATAATTTATACATAAGACTAAAATAATATTTTTGTATGTTTTTAATAAAACGAATTATCAAGTTTAAATTGAGTTTTATTTTAACAAATACAGAAATAAATACAGTTTCACAGACGCCATAATTAATACTAATATTATAGATGTGAAAATTAGTGTGTTTGTATTTCCTTCCTTCACGAGAAAACAGCCACCGATTTCACCGGTCTCAAAAGGAGACGATACTTCAGAAGCTGAAAAAGAAACATGAGATAAGAAACAGTATGGTATTCTGTAAGTGAAAATATTTTATTGGATACAACTGAACTGAGGACAAAGGAACTAAAAAGGCTTCGTACCTACTGAAGATCCGAGTAACTTCAAAGAGCAAGAGTTAGTATCAGTGAAATCCGAAATTGACGAAAATGGCGCTAAAATGATTCAAATGTAAATATACAAGACGAAAAAGATGGATATATAAAAGATTTTATATAGGTACTCTTTTGCAATAAAGAAGGTTTTCGACGAACCAATTGTTATTATATGTAAGTTTATCGTGTGTGTCTGTGAATCTGGTGACTCATTCAAGTTTGTAAATAGGGATATAATGATCTCTTTTATCCCGATTTACGTCACATTAGCTCCCTTTTTATATTATTATAGCTCTAATCAATAGAATCTGCGTTTAATATGGAGATAATGTATTAATTTTGGTTATAGTTTAGGGACATGGGATATCATATGTCCCTATTAATAACTCGAATAAGGCCCATGTATGTCGGTCTGTAGCATCGTAGCTGCTGCACCGCAACGGATGAACTGATTTTGATACGGTATTTTTATTATTTGACAGGTCGTTAAACCGAGAGTATTCTCAGCTATGTTAGAAGACATCAGCTTAGCGGTTTGGAAGTTCATTGCATGGATTTCTTAAATTTTCAATTCATCCTTATTTTCTAAACGTACTTAAAACGGTAGATGTCTAGACAAATAAAAGAAGGAATAAAATGACAATGTTACCTCAGAATCTCACGACAAAAACACTGCGGAGAACCCATAAAGTTTAATCACTGAACGTTCTGAAGTTAACAATTGCTGACAAAGTTGCCGCTATTGCTTTTAATTCCCGGCTGTTTAAATAAGCACATATTAAACTGGGTTCATGTTGGAAATACTAAAGCGACGAAACGAATGCTTTGAATTTTAGGGGCGCTCAAAATTTCAAGCTTGCTTTTATACCGTTGTGCGTGCACGTCAAAGCGTTTGAAATTACTGACTACGGAAACCGAATAAAATTAGATGCGTACATTTTAGAGGCTTATTATTATTACCTTGTTAATTTAATTTAATTATACATTGAAAATTAAAATACCCTCAACGGAAAATATGTCGATAAGTTGTTTAAACACATACCTCAGGCACACACACACACACACCTGAGGCCTGTGCCTCCTCTCATACCGAGAGGGTTTGGGGTAGCTATAGTCTCCACGTGGACTCAGTAAGGATTGGGGACACACACACCCTTGAACTACTTCGCATATGCGTGCAAGTTTCCTAACGAGGTTTTCCTTCACCGAAAACCTCATTAGGAAATCCTCATAGGAAAAAATTAAATTTGAATTTCCTCACATAAGTAAAAATGACCGAATTCCTTGCGGGCGAAGTCGCGGGAGAAGCTACTAAAGCAGAGCTAGTAAGGAATAAATAGCATATTGCCAGACTCAATTACACCCTTGGACTGCTAGCACGTCATCTAGGCCCACTGATGGAAGCGGCGGATTAGTCGCCGCGAGCTGAGGTTAATCTAGCAATCTACAGGCTCCCTTAACTCAAGCTACATTAATATTAACTGGAGTGGAGCTACCCATTTCAGAGATATTATAGACTAAATTATATACAATAATGAGTAAGTATTAAGTCAACATGTAGATATGTCAAATTAAGAGGATGAAACGTGATATGGACTTCAATCTTTCGCATCAGTCACGGCACTTAAGAAAACGATGTTTTAAATTGTATTCTTCATATCGTCGACTTCAATTTCTTTGTTTACTTTTGTGATTGGACAACTTTCATAGCAGAGAAAAAAATGATGGTTTTCAATGGGGATAGTGTGATTTGCGAGTAGCACAGGACTGGTCTGAGTGGCGAGCCTTGGGGGAGGCCAATGAGCAGCAGTAGACGCCATTCAGTTAAAATTATGATGATGATGGTGAAATTAGATGGAATTGGTATATATGGCTAAACTTAATCTAATTATGAGTTGTTATTATAGGTAATCATTATGACGAAATTAATGAGCATCTAAACCGAAATAAGAGCGCCCAGTCGCAGAACTCCGCGTCAACTCAACAGTAACTTAATCAGCTTCCGAAATTGTTCCAAAATTCCCTTCGCAAAGGGAAAATTCGACTGATAGCAAATTTCGGAGTTGGCAAGTACTTTTGTCGAAATTTTTTGAGACATCGAAATACGCGGTGGCATTGTGCAAAAGTTCGTTGTAATTATTTTAGATATTTGATTCGAACAAGCCACATCGATGTGATTACGAATTGAAATTGCAAATGGATGTCGAACGTGTAATCAGATGATTAGATGAACGGTGAAATGGTTTTGATTGTGAATGTGGTGTTTGGGAAAAGGCTGATTTGAATGGCGATATAGTTACCTAATGTGAATTTATTTAATACAAGCTTCTGCCCGCGATTTGGCCCACGAGAACTAAGGGTTTTTATTTTTTAATTAAATTTAGGCAGGCACCAATTCGCTGATGCGTCTAAATCATATTTTCACTGTTAGAGTTCATTTTGGTAACAGTGTTTATATAGTTTTTTTGTGACGCTTTTAGAGTTAACTGTGTTCTCTTACTGTGTTAACTTTTACTCCGGAAAAACTCATAATTCCCGCATGAACGCTTAGCATTTAGATTTAGAATCCTACGAAGTTCTAAATCTAAAGCTAGAAAGTTTATTTACGATGCCTGCAGCGAATACGAATCAGTTTAGGATTTTGAAATTGTAGGCAGAAAACATGCGCTCTTTTTGATTAACAACTCTTATTGCTTTGATCGCAACAATGTCTGAATTATGTTAAAGTACAGTGGCGAAAGATTCAAGTCCGAGATATTATTAGAGATATTCTCAATTGGAAGTCTATCTAATCGTGTCTTACCCGACTGCGCCAGAAGGAGGGTTAATTGTGTTCTTCAAGTGTATGTTTGTTTTGCATGTATATTACTATGGCGTGTAGCCTAAATGGCTTGATGGATTTTAGTTTGTGGGGTGTCATAAGATGCGTGTTGATAGTGAGAGTGACACAAGGTATATGAAAAAATTGTATGTAGTCGGGATTCTTTTATTTTTCTGATTTATTGCCAATATTACTTATTAGTCACACACGTGGTTCAAGTAAACGACCAATATATTGTACACATACCTACATACAGGGCTTGTAACCGGTTAATTAAAAAAGGGTGCCATCTATTTGGCATAATTCTTTTTGTCCGAAACTGTTTACGCATAACAGGCTTCGCATAATTTATTTACGCCGAATCTTGAGTTTGCCGAATTTTTATTAAGCATAATTCTTAATTGGCCGAATGGGTGTTTACCCGAATATTGTGTTGGCATAATGTTGACTTGGCCGAATTTTATTATGCATAATATTGTTTGGCATACTAGTAATTTAGCAGAATTTGATAGGCCGAAATATTGTCCGAATTTTTGTCCGAAACAACAATTAATGTTCATATAAAATTGCTAGTCCGGAAACTGGAATTTCGAAAATGTATGTCATAAACGATTTTAGCTAAGTATAAAATTTTGTATAATTTGATATAATTTGTTCAACATACTTATCTTTATTAGATAGAGTTCGGCAGTTCACGGTGTGCGGTAACACCAAAGTTTGGAGCAAAGTCGACTCGCATAGGTTAGGTTAGGTTATTTTTTATATAAGTAAACGAAATTATCATTTAGTAAAAATCCCCCCTTTCCCTATTTAGATAATCATCGATGTTATACAGGATACTCATTTCATTAAATCGGCGAAAATAAAGGTATGCGAAAGTAGTTTTCGGCGTAACAAATTTCGGCGAAAGTAATTTTCTGCCTAAATAATATTCGGAATTCGAAAATTATGCGTGAATACTATTCGGCGTAAATAGATTATGCATAATAGAATTCGACGAAAAATCGTTATGCGAGATTAGTTTCGGCGTAAACACTATTATGCCTATACTGATTATGCAAAATCGAATTCTGCCAAAAAAAATTATGCGTAAACAAGGGGAACCATTAAAAAAACCCCGAAATAGCCAAATATTTAGAATTATTTTATACTCTTTATGTGGAACTCCATAGTGTATTTAGATTATTACTTCGTATTATTTTATAGCCTTATTAAACATGAAATAGTAAACGAAAGAACGATAAGTAAACCGGTTTATTTGTATGGGGGAAAAAACCGGTTTCAAGCCCTGCCTACATATACCCAATGTAGAGATCTTCTACTATCTAAAAGTCCCGCGCCTTCACATTTCAAAACGCTTCCATGTATTTAAAAAGCACCACCAACACTCTCAACACATGCGTGCGTGCTGAGACAGCCATTAACTATGCGGTGAGAGTATTGGTGGTGCTTTTTAAATATTAATTAAAAAATTGAAGCGTTTTGAAATGTGAAGGCGCGGGACTTTAGATAGTAGAAGATCTCTAATCCACAACACGGCAGCTACATCGACATATAATAAGTAATATCATATGGACAAACAATGCCTAACAGAATATGTCAAAATATATGGAGCAAACTGATATTAGAAAATACGTTCCAATATGCTAATAACGGCTCTTTTTAACGAAGGTCAAACGGGTGCCCTAGCTGTTCGGGCACCCGTTTTGACGGGGCCATTTTTCTCCGGCTGATTGTGAATCCTATGGGCAGCTAACATGACACGTAACCCGATAACTCCAGAAACGGTATTTATTGAGCGCCTTCAGTTCCAATGTAAATGTCAACTGCCATCCACTTTGGCCGTAACGTGAACCGAGCCGAAAGAAAGTGGGCTATTGTGTGTCAGTCTTGATGGAGTAGGTACAAATTGGTTGGCGGTAATAAGGAGAAAGAAAGGTCAAATCTATTCCATTTTCGACTTGAATAAATTCAGAATCAGAATCAGAAGTAATTTATTTTCGTGGTTATTGGTACAATTTTTGTCCTTGATCCCGTAGAGATCTTCTACTATCTAAAGTCCCGCGTCTTCACATTTCAAAACGCTTCAATGTATTTAAAAAGCACCACCAACACTCTCAACACATGCGTGCGTGCTGAGACAGCCATCAACTATGCGTTGAGTTCTGGTGGTGCTTTTTAAATACTAAATTTAAAAAAAATGAAGCGTTTTGAAATGTGAAGGCGCGGGACTTTAGACAGTAGACGATCTCTACGAGTTTCAGGGGTGTATCAGCTCGCTTAAGTCTAGGTGTGATTTGAATACATTCAGTTGGTTTCGAGCGTTTTGCGCTGTCCTAACAATAAGGCAAGCAATTTTCAATAAGTACAAAAAAATATGGCATACCGAATGTTAGCGTTTCGGTGAAGGGAAACATCGTTAGGAAACGTGTACGCATCTGCAAAGTGATTCAAAGATGTGTGTAAAGTCCCGCTCCCTAAACTAAACTTTGTGTGACGAGCACGAATGTTTGTACCCGAGTCATGGATGTTTAATATTTATATATATGTAATAGCCGTTTGCCCGCGACTTCGTCCCGCGTAGGCTTGGAATTTGCGTACCCGATGATAATTAAGAGGGTTTACTCCCAAAGCTGGCAACGTCGCGAATAGCTGTCAAATATTTCGCTGTTTTTATTAATTTCTCAATATTGCTGAATTAAAAAGGAAGATATCATTCTATGGTTGAATGACGCGTCTCGTTTTATATTTGTTGGTTAGGCATCCAAATGATAAGATTACATTAAAATGCATGGAAAATGCGATGGAAAGTATTCAAAAGATAATACTTCCATAATCATAAAAAAATCGTGTTCCTGTGATAATTGTTGCAATCCATACTTAACGTTTTATTCAAACTACAACTTATTAAAGAACAGTCCGAAAAAATATTTCTATTTTATTTTTATTTTATTTTATTTTTCACGACCTGGAAGTCAAATCAAATAAACCTTAACATAATTTCAAAGAATAATACCTTGAGATACATAATCAATCATCATCTATGTAACTTCCAATAGGAACATACCTACTTAAAATTAGTTTCAAACTTCTTTTAACAATTTCTCAAAAGTGCAATTTTAACATGCGTAGGTCTGTTTTAAAAAAAATAGATATGGGACTTAGGGTCGTGATTCTTTTTGTATTAGATAGCTCATTAAACGTAGATTTAGAGGATCCTTTAGGCATGGACGGCCACATATATAAGTATTTATATCATTGTCTAGCACCTAGTACAAGCTTTGCTTAGTTTGGGGCCAGGTCAATTTGTGTGAAATGTCTCAAGATAAATTTTAAGATTATTAAGATTATAAATTAATGGCATAAATATAATATATTTTTTCTCATCTATTCCAAATGAGAATTTAATGAAAGAATCGTATGTTAAAGCTCAAAGCATTTATAGAATTAAGAATAATGTCGTCTGTACTCGAGCGCGCACAATACGGCGAGATGTAAGCAAATGCAGCGATCGCAGTAAAGTAAGAAGCAGTATTACAACGATATTTATTAATATTAAAATAACTAGCTTCTGCTCGTGACTACGGCCGAGTGGAATTCCGGGATAAAAAGTCATATTTTCTTCCCCGGGACTCGGACTATTCAGAATCAACAGACGGAGCAGTTAGGTAGTTTTGCATTTTATATTTAAAAAATTAAACGCTTAAAAGGACATTTTATCCACTTAGAGCAAATTTAATGTAACTTAATGATTATCAAACAATGAACTCAATCAAAATCTCTACTGTTTTAATAAAACATCAAAACTAGTAAAAAGGTTCTAAACAAATTATTTCAATTTAAAGTTGTGTAACTTTCTTAATTAAAGCGCTTTGAATTTGTGAAAATAATTGGATGCTTTGATGACGTCATTAATGAATGTCATTTTACTCTGTTATTACCCGTCTGGGTCGACCTCACGGAATTTTACTGCAGTGGTCTTAAGTTCTTTTCGTACATTCTTAACGAATACTTCAAATTAATGCGTACAAACGATAATCGTTAACCAAAAGAGTTAATTAAAAACGTTACCTATTTAAGTATTCTCATTTTCCGAAACTTGATAAGAATCTTACCGTTATTTTGAACGGCCCTACTATTCTATAGAATAACACCATTTCCCTTAAAACAAAGTGTTGTGTGGTGGCAAAATGGCCCGATTTGATGCTTCTCAACTCAGAAATATAATACTTACTTGACTTGTTGCATAATAGGGAAATAAAAGTAATAGTACATTAGAGACCTAGGATGGTGAATTCGTAAATGTCCCAGATCGCAAGTTTTTGTATGCAATCTGGGGCTTTACGAATTACCGCCCGTGGTTTGTCAAAAGTTTTACGTCTTGCCTTGGCCAAGAAGTGAGATTTTCTCTCCGCGTAGCGGGCAGAAAATCCCACTTTATGGCCAAGGGTGATGTAAAGAACTATGAATAGGTCATATTCATATTCATATTCATATCATTTATAGCGAATCATGTAGAATGTGTAGGTATATGGTTGCATTGGTTAAAATTGTACCTACAATTAAATTATTATGCATTAGCTCTATAGTAGATTGTTTATCAAGGGACTAAAACAAGCCATTATGACACGAGATGTTTAGCCACCCGAGCAGAGCGAGTTGTTGAGCTTGTTTAGTCACGCGTTAAACACTCTGCTTTTCACTTCGAATGCGAGGAAAAAAAACGAAGTTCCATACAAAATTACGATATTTATTATAACAAAGTAGATAACCGGCTACTTCCCGATGACCTAGAATCATGAAATTTGGCCAGAAGCAAGGTCTTACAGAACACGTACAGGAATAAATCTGATAACCGTAAATATTATATATTTTGGTGCAAAAACAGCCAATTTACTAATACAAACTTATCATTTGCGGTTGGCGCAGTAGCCGTGTCTACTTCAGCAACCGCAAATAATAAGTTTGTATTGTTAAATTTGCATCATCAAGTTTGTAGGTACGGAACCCTCGGTGCGCGAGTCCAACTCGCACTTGACCTGTTTTTTTATCACGTGACGTTTTGAATGATATTTAGCCAACAGATTCAAAATATTTTAAAACTAATTGGGTCATGCATTATTAAATGTATTCACTTTAAATAAAACAAGATTCATAGGTATTCGTAATCATTAAATCGTGTTTCACGAAATTAAATCGTTTTTTCACGCCCTAGAAATTCTCTAGGTTCACTGGAAATGGGAATAATCCTCCTTTCACAAACTCTGTGGTTGGCTGTTTAGGCGGGTTTCCAATGTCAATTAAAAAAAAATTACTTTAGTCCCTAGAGACTAAAAAAGAGCTTTAGTCCCGATGTGCAGAGACTAAAGTAACATTTTAAGAGCATGAGAAGTGAAAAGTCATTTTACAACCTTGTGGGCCGGTCAAGCCATGGTAGCCTAGTGGTTTGACCTACCGCCTCTCATGCAGAGGGTTGCAGGTTCAAATCCGGCTCGCATATCTGAAATTATTTATGTGCGTAATTCAATTTGAATTTACCACTGAGCTTTTCGGTGAAGGAAAACATCGTGAGGAAATCTGCAGAAATCAGAAATCAGAAATGTTTATTTGTGATCACAGGTGCATAGAAAAGGATATCAGATTACAATAATTAGTGCACGCATCTGCGAAGTAATTCAAGGATGTGTGTGAAGTCCCAAATCCGCGCTGGGCCCGCGTGGGGATTATAGCCCAACCCTCTCGTGATGAGAGAAGGCCTGTGCCCAGCAGTGGGCCGTAAATAGGCTGTCGTAGTAGTAGAAGTAGTAGTATTGTATTGTGTCTAAAAGATTTTAACCGACTGCGCCAAAAGGAGGGTTATATTTTTCGAGTGTATGTATGTTTCTTAGACATGCTAAGTATGTAGCCTAAAATTATGGCTCAATGGATTTTACCTTGTGAGGTGTTCTTGATTTTGAGAGTGACACTGAGTATATCAAAATTTGGTATGCAGTCGGTTTTTTTTTATATAAAAAAAATGAGTTATTATAAATACAAATTGCTAACATTCTGTACGGCATTGAGGCATCGCGTAGCGATTTGAAATCAGTCTTAAAACTAAGTTCAGGTAAAATTGTTTTTGTACTAGCTTCACTAAACATCTAATGTTTTGCAGTATAGCAAAGTTGCGGTAAACGATGTCGTTATAAAGCCGAGAGAACGAATAAGTTACTCATACTCATACTCATACCTACTCATTTATTGCTATGCCATGGTGTTTACAAGATGTTACATTTCACTTAAGTACTATGTCATGGACCCTGTTAGGGTGCAGCAAATATTAGAAACTATACCTTAAATACTAGGTATACATGGGTATTGCACCTTATTCTCTTCTTGTCTCTCGTGCGCGTGTGTTTGTGTGTGTGTGTGTATATGGGTGTGTATGCAGGAATAAAAGATAAAATTTAATTGGGTATTATTAGTTTTAAATAATTATTTTGTCCTCTAAGTATTCATTAACTGTATAGTATGCCTTACTTAATAAAATTCGTTTAAGTTGCTGACAGTTAAGGTAGTTAAGTATACGCTTCATTGCTTATCGGCCATTTTGAAAACGTCTTTGCATTCCCCGTCCCGGGTCTTACCTTTGAGAGGTTTGTTTGCGTATACATTGGCTGAAAATTGACTGAAGCTGAAAGCTGTTCTGAAGATTTTTATAGTCTTCTAATTTCATCTAAATCGATCGAAAAAACAGCGATACTTTCGCGTTTATAATTTTTAGTATGGATAAATGTAGATTTAGTTGATTCCACGCTGGGTTACTGTTAAGATGTAACTATGACACTGGAAGCTTGCATTTAAAATGAAACTATGTCGTTTAAATTAATTTACATCTGTCGACAGTTTATGAAGATTCAGCTTTTATTTTTACCCGACTACGCCAGAAGGAGGGTTATGTGTCACAGTATAGATAATAGGTAAGTAGTACGTTCGTTATGATTTCGAGTGTATGTAATGTAGGTATAGGTATATTTCTATTGCATGCTTTGTAGCCTAAACGTTTTCATGGGCTTTTAACTCGTGAGATGTCATTAGATTCGTCTTGATTGTGAGACCTTTATAAAAGATAAACATGTATATATCATAAGTGCTGTAGATTTTGTGAAATAAAGAAAAAAAAAAAAACTAGTAAATTCTTTTTCTGACGTGTAAAAGTGCCCCTATGTGGCCAATTTGCTGAATAAATGATTGAATTTTGATTTATTTTTGAATTGAGTGTGTATGCAGCCTTTTTTTTTCCTCGAGCTGTTATTATTGTGTCTAATCTACTTGGAAGGAATGGAACAAAATTTACCGGAACAGAAAATAACATCTTCATCGTACACCGTTCTTTCTCCCTACCTATTAGAGTCTGTACCTATAACATTCGTAAGATTGCGTATATTTCGCCAACCTTGGGTATTAGCTAGGACTAAAATTATCAGCATAGAGGAATCTGTTTATTCCAACGGCTCTCTTACCCTGGACTGGAACATAACAGTGCGAGCCCTGCTGTTTAACGGCAGGTTAGCGGGTAAGATGGTGTCATACGGACGTACCGTGTATCATGTCCTAGCACCTAGAAAAACTGTAAACGTTGGTCAGTAAGGTCTTCAATAAGGTTGAGAAACATGGCAAAGGAAGCCAATAGCAGCGTGTGGCATAGGACCGGACATACACACCGTGCAGGTTCAATGGTAATTTTTATACTTATTTTATACTAGCCGTTTGCCCGCGATTGCATCCCGCGTAGACTTAGAATTTGCGTACCCGATGATACTATACATAATAATTATAGATGGTTATAGTAATAGAAGTATTGAAATAACCGGTTTGACCCGTAGAGAACCCGTTCCCGTGGAAATATCGGGATAAAAGTAGGTACTTATCTTACGTTATTCACGGAGTCTCAAACTATCTCCATACCAAAGTTCATCCAAGTCGGTCCTATCGTTGCGACGTCATCATCATCATCATCATTTCAGCCGATAGACGTCCACTGCTGGACCGGTCTGAGTAGCGCCTCGGGGGAGGCCTATTCCCCCAAGGCGCTACTCAGACCGGTCCTGTGCCACTCGCATCCACCGCGTTCCCGCGACCTTTACAAGGTCGTCACTCCATCTTGTTGGAGGCCTACTGACAGCTCGTCTACCGGTTCGCGGACGCCACTCCAGGACTTTCTTGCCCCATCGGCCATCAGTCCTGCGAGCAATCGTTGCGACGTAAAGGAAAGATAAACAAACAAAGAAACAAACACACTTTCACATTTATAATATTAGTATGGATTTATTTGAGGTTACAAGATGGACAGATGAGCAACTTGATAGAAGGATATGTATGTGCATTTTTACTAGATTTGAAGGCCTCATTCACTCCATATAATTATTAAAGCGCAAACGAAACACCTCGGGAGAAGGAATGATTTGGCAATAAAGAAAAATATCAATGTAATGTTTCAGGTGACTTGTAACAAACCGCACTAGACGACATCAAGGTCTCTGAAAACAGAAATGTCTTCAGGTTTGCACCAATTTTTCTACAAACCTAAATACCGAGGAAGTCCACTTAAGTGTTGGAACTGGCAGCCCGAGGCAGCGTGTTACCAACTAATGTGTTCAGGTGGTGAACATGGAATTAGCGATGTTACGAAGAAAGTTTGTTATAACAGTTGGAAGTGGTGCCATCGTGAACTGCACGAGTAAGTTTGTAGCACCTTATTAATGTTCCCGATAGGGGAACGTCGAACGCCAGCATTCTGGACAGCGACATGAGGTAGGATTTATTTGTCTCTTCCTTGGTTATTTATTCAATATTTACTTCCTCTTGCGGCTGTGGACAGTATTCTATTTTTAAATTCCTTTTTTGGACTAGAGCTGAATTAGACAGTCCTCCTCAATTTTATTAGAATTGTCTTTTATTAAAATACACTTCATTGTTGTAACCGCAAAATTAGGCTACACTTTGATGACAAATTCCAAGATGATAAAAGCCATTTATTTAACACAGTAGAAGACGAATAATAATAACAAACAATAGAGTTGTTTTTCCTCAATCGTTTCTTTTCACTGTAGAAAATGTATCATAAGTATTTCTAGCAAGAAACATTTTCGGAAGAAAATTGTTACGTAGGTATTAATAATATTGATTTTGATACATAGTGGCGTTTTCAAACCTCAAGACAAATTCTATTTTAACAATAAGTCTGTTAAAGTAACGTGACAGTATTTATGTATGTACCTATGTCAGCTTTTAACTAGTAGTCGCATTGCCACAAAATTTGGTAGATACGGGGTACATTGTAACACGGGCGAACAGTCGTTACTTTTTATCCCAGAACAACGCATAGTTAATGCGGGAACGTTCTTACCGAATTCCACGAGGACTAAGTCGCGAGCAAAAGCTAGTAGTAAAGCAGTTTTTCTGAGAATTTTACATTCTACCTTCCAGAAACTCTTTTCTAGATAAAATATCACTCAACAATACGTCGACAAACAGCGAAAAAAAATCACTTTTGTTCTCCAATTTCAAAGAACTTTGTATTTTAAAGAATGAATATAAGTAATTCACATTTACAAAGACTTTATACATAAATCAAGTCGTAAAATATCACAGACTCCGCTATATACAAAATATATCAACGTTAATGTTGAATGTCATTACATAAAATGAGTTTTGGTTCAGACCTGAGATGTCGTTTGAGCGCCTATTCGGGACTGTCCCTTAGTAAAGTGGTGTGTTGGGATTGTAATGGTTACATTGCGTTTTGCTCATCTTTTAGTACATTACAGACCTAGGGTGGCCCGTGGTTTGTCAAAAGTTTTACGTCTTGCCTTGGCCAGAGAGTGAGATTTTCTTTCCGCGTAGCGGGCAGAAAATCACACTTTACGGTCATGGGTGACGTAAAATTTATTATTAGCCGTTGCCCGCGACTGCGTCCCGCGCAGACTTAGAATTTGCGTACGATGATACTATACATATAGATGGTTATAGCTATACATAGAAGTAATTTCAAAACTGGTGTGAGGCCTAAAAACCCCGTCCCCTTGGAAATACCGGGATAAAAAGTGTCCTATGTTATTCACAGGGTCTCAAACTATCTACATACTCATTTAAATCAGTCCTTCCGAAAACATTATGGGTTTTAGAACTAAAACTAGAAACAGATACAAAGTTGCGTTGCAGACTGAAAGCGCCGAAAGTGTTGTTAAAAGCGCTGAAACTTTGTTATAGATTTATATATATATCTCAATTTCAGCACTAATGTATCGTAAACTTAATAAGCTATCTATTACCATGATTAAAAACATAACAATTATTATTCACAAATAGATGATTTAGGCATGTTCAAAAACAACTTTTTGATTATCTTGTTAATAAGGCTTATTATTCACTTAAATAATTCTTCGACGACCGTGTTTGATTTAAAGATGTGTGTATTATTGCATGCTGCTTCATAGTTTTGAAAAATATTTTGTATGCCTGAGGGCTAAGCATAAGGATTCTAAAACTTTGTACTATAACACCTTTAACACCCATGCCTTGACAAAAAAAAAAGATTGATTTATCAAGCTAGCAATGTACGTTAAGGAAGGTGACAATTCAGTTCCACCGCCACTTACAGACGGCGCGACCACCTTCTGTTTGATTTTATGATGGCTTTGCAATAAAGCCTTCCGCCATTAGCCCTAAAAGCCTCGTAAATTATATGCTTTATCTCTCACTTGACGCGAGATAGCAAAGAAATTCCGCGTTTTATGAATATTTTTCGGGAGGTCAAGACTGTTTTGTGATACAGGTCGTTATGGAAATGTAGAAAGCAAAGGGACTGCTTCGGGTATTCTGTGTACCTACTGATGTTTATCATTATGACATGAAGTCCATTCGTATGGAGAAAAGGAAGTTAATGGTTGGTTTTTTACGAGAAAATGTTCAAGGAAGGTAGGTACCCATTTTGTATTCAAACACTAAAACGTATCTAAAATATCTTTAGAAACTCACTTAACTACCAATCTTACTTAATTTACACTCTCAGGATTTCATGGAATAAAATGGAGCCTAAAGTGAACTTGACTTGGAGATACGAAGTAATATTTTCACGTATTTACGTGCCCACTGCCTAATTATAACCTAAGGACAAAAATTGAAGTTCATATTACGTGAAGGAGCTTCTGTTCTGGCGTAGACACACACATCGCAATACACAAAGGTACACGGGCTAAACTCTAAAGTTACGTTCTGCGTTGGGCAATAAAAAAAAAATCATCACAGTGTAAATTAAACCGTTTCACGATTTAATCATCACCTCGCCGTTCGTAACATTAACAAGTAGGTATAATGAATTCGATGTGATGCAAAGCGCACTCGAGCCGGAGGCAATTTGTTTGAAAAATATGGAGGCCCAGTTGAGAGTAATGTATCCGGGCGGCGCGGCAGCGTAATGGCAGAGTTCCTTGAACTGACAATTTATTAAATTGGGTATTAATAATGTCGTTTTTACGTTATACTTAATGAAAATAAGTCTGGACGAAATCTGCCAGTTGGACGTAATAAGTGTGTTAGTAGAAGTCTTAAGGTTAATGCAATGTAGGTATCCTGGAATAGGTATAACAACGGATACCTGCCTACTTTATTTTCCTGCAATAAACATTACCTGACAGTGGCTTATTAAAAAAATCATCATCAAGCATCATCACCATTACAGCCGAAAAGTGTCTACTGCTGGACATAGGCCTCCCGCAAGGCTCACCACTCAGACCGGTACTGTGCTACTCGCATCCACCGGTCTCTCGTGACCTTAACGAGGTCGTCGCTCCATCTCGTTGGAGGCCTACCGACAGTTCGTCTCCCAGTTCGCGGACGCCACGCGATGTGATGTTTATTAGAAGTTTATTACTTAAAAAAAACTGTGTCCTTTACACTGGGATATGCTTGTATCGATACATTTAGAACACATTTATTGACACAAAACAACAATTAGAACAGATCCCTGCTTAAGGTGCGTAAGGTGAAAACCCCAATTTGGGCACGTTTAGAGATATAAAACTAAAAATTAGGCCGAAATAGGTCTCGAAAAAATAAATTTGAGAATTGATATATGCTCTTCAAAAGTTGCGGTGGGTACGTATACAAGCATTGTCCGCGCACGTACCCATCGCAACTTTTATGATGGAAATGGTAGTTATTTACGGTTTTTGACCAAAGTAATCATTATTTTTACATATCACAATTTCCGCAGCTCAGACTAAAGATGACATATCAATTCTTCATATATATTTTTTCGAGACCTATATCTTGGGCCAATTTTTAGTTTTAGGTCTTTAAAAGCGACTAAAATGTGGTATTTCACCTTGACGAAATTAATTCTGTATTGAATCTCGGATAGTTCTGAAATGAAAATATATGTACGGTTTTACGAGTTAGTCCTTAAAAATACTGGATTAATGTACTGTGGAGTTTTATTCGGTATCTGTAGCTCGTTTGCGACTTTCAGCCATCGATGCCACACTTAAATAAGATGATTGTGCGAAACAGCGGGTAGAACCCCTATAAGACTTGCTATAAAAAATGCTATTAGTCATCTATTTAGTAGAATAATTTTGAATGGATAGTTTGAAGCATTATGTAGAGCTCTAAATGAATGTCTAGAAACTATAGTACCTACAAGCTTTGATTTGGGGATACAACTTGCGTGAAACGTCCGCATATATTTATATTTATTAATAAGTATTTTGGCTTAACAATCTGAAGTAAAACAAAGAAAAAAATAACGTCACTTTTTATTGCTTTCACTATTTATTGCTTTGGCTTACGCACAAAAGTTTCCTTTATGTTTTCTTCCCGGACTTTGTCCACGTTAATTTCCGAGCTTTAAATTTTAAGTTATTAACCTAATTAGCGCTTCCAAAGAAAAGTCACAAATAATACAATGCACAGTAGGACTGGCTGTCTTTATCCATAAGTACTTCATACTAATATTATTTAAACGAAAGTACTAATCCTATATGTAAATTCTTCACGCTTAAACCGCTGGACCGATTCAGAATAAATTTGGTATGGACATAGTTCAAGTCACAGGGAAGGAAATAGGCTACTTTTAATCCTAGAAAAAGGCATAGTTTCGCGTGGGAACTCGATAACAGAATTCAAGAAGAAGTCCACAATAAAACATGCTTACTGGCAGTGGCAGATGAAAAAAAAATAAAAAACACTCACAGCCAGACATTCTGAAAGTTTGAAACTTTGTAAACCGGTACCTTTCATGATGCTTGATCACCATTGGTGTTTTGTCATTTTTTAAATATCAAAACGTGAACGCGATCTGTTTTATTTCAATCTTATACTAGACTAGCTTTTCCCCGCAACTTCGTATGCGCAGAAATATTAAAAAGTAAAATCCCGATTTTTCCCATTCCCGTGGGAATTTTGCAAAATCCTTTCTTAGCGGATGCCTACGTCATAACATCTACCTGCATGCCAAATTTCAGCCCGATTCGTCCAGTGGTTTGGGCTGTGCGTTGGTAGATCACTATGTCAGTCAGTCAGTCACCTTTGAGTTTTATATATTTAGAAGACTAGAACCTCTAGATGTGTGATATGTCCGTACAATTTTATTCGCCGGTGGAACGACTGCAGCGGACGTGAGACGCGACGATTACGGAAATTGAAACCTATATTTCTTTGGTGAGGATTTATTCCCGTTTCTTTCTATTCTATCTGTATCCAAAGGGTTTCTCACAAATGTTTCTATGCTTTAAAATCTGGATGATAAATTAAATGTACTTAAGTATCTGTCTTTAGTTATTTTTTTTTAAGTAGTTTGGTATGTCAAAATTTAAGCTCTTCTCAGCTCTAGGGTTTTCTCGTGTGGATTCTATTTAAACGTTATTTAAATAGAATCCATTATGGCACAGAATAAATAAATTTAGGCCTTCTACGAGATGGAGCGACGACCTGGTGAAAAATATTCAATAAGTTGGATGAGCGAGCGAAGCGTGTCAGTTTCAACTACAATTAATATAGTATATCCGAATGTTTGTTCTCCTTTACATGTCGCATTTCTCGACCAATTCTCAGCTTATTGAAACTTTTCAAATTGGTGTTCAATTCAAAATATAAAAAAAACGTTTTAAGCTATGCAAAAATTTGCGAAGAATTAGCGAGGTCTACAACTCTCAGAACCCTTATTATAGTCATTATGAGGTTTTCATGTATTTATACGAATATAGGTTAGGTATCTACTTATATTCAGTCAGTTCGAATTGTCCTTTCTTAAAAATAAAAGTAAAGTCCCCAATCCGCACTGGGCTCGCGTGGGGACTATAGCCCAAACGCTCTCGTGATGAGAAGAGGCCTGTGCCCGGCAGTGGGATGTAAGTAGGCTGTAGTAGTAATAGTAGTAAATTAAAAGTGAAATTCTAAACAAAACCTACTGTACCTTTATCCCATTAAGCGTGTCTGGTTCAAATTAATTACCTGCAAATGGAATGGTTTCAAAGACCTTTGTCCCCCAGATTAGGGTGAAACTCAAAAAGATAAACAAAATTCTCCTCTTGAAATTCTGAGAACAGAGTTATCACTGAAATTTGTTACGTGGAAAACTGAAGCTGAGAAAACGTAGTAGCGTCTAGAGTCAATTTGCAGTAGACATTGACAAGATGACAAGTGAGCAACGAAAGACATAAAAATAGACCATTTCGTGGATTTCAAGTTCTGTAATTTCAGAGTCAAACATTAAAATGGAATGAAGGGAAATCAAATAGTTATTTTTTTATATACTTACATTTATTTATTACAGTTTCTTGCATTGCACCTTCTTTCTTGAATTCTATTTTATATGGCTCTAGTGTCTTTTTGTTTTGTTATTATGATTTGATGGGTTTTGTAAATTGTGTATTTTTATTTTTATTTTATTTTTGGTTTATCTTTATTTTATTTTTCCTTTTTATGTCTTAGTTGTAATGTTTATTTTTTGTGAATGTTTCTGTTTGACTGTCGTTCGTGTGGTCACCTAGGGGGCCACTGAAAATCAGCGCCGACGCTTTCGAGCGCCACGGCATAATGCTGAGTGGCTCCCTATTTGGCACTCCGACACAGATTTCCATGTTTCTTTCTTTTTAGTTTTTAATTATGTATATCTGTGCCGATTGTCATCATCATTATCATCATTTCAGCCGAAAGACGTCCACTGCTGGACATAGGCCTCCCCCAAGGCTCGCCACTCAGACCGGTCCTGTGCTACTTGCTTCCACCGGCTTCCCGCGACCTTCACGAGGTCGTCGCTCCATCTTGTTGGAGGCCTACCGACAGCTCGGAGACGGTTCGCGGTTCGCGGACACCATTCGAGAACTTTCTGGCCCCATCTCAAAGATCAGCCATTATCTAAGCATTTTTATTGCGCAATTTTTTAAACTTTAATGATTTTTTTTTAGGTATTCATTCGTTATTTTTAATAAAGCTGCTGTATTATGTTACGAAAGGTAAAACTAAAGTGGACTCGTTAACAAAAATATTTCTTTGGAAATACTGTACAATCTAACTAAGCCGTTCTACGAGCATATTTATAGATACTACGAAAAGTAGCCTTATTAAAATTAAAATTTCGATTTGACGATCGTTAGTGCTATGCTTACTTTTCCGACGGTTGCGGGTTCGAATTCCGCTAGAGGCAAACATTGTGTGATGAATGAGCACGAATGTTTGTACTCGAGTCATAGATGTTTAGTATTTTTAATTACGTATGTCAATGTCTAGCTCCTATAGAACAAGCTCTGCACTGCTAGGCTAGAAATATCCCAAGACACGATAAAAGTATTCATTTTAAGTATTTTACCAGATTATTTCTTCACAGCGACACCATCAGATCGGGAAAACATTCTAAGTAGTATTAAGTCATATATGTTTTCCAGTTGTATCATCCAGTTTGTAGACCTTTTAATTAAAAAAAAAAAAAAAAAAAAGTGTAATTATTTGAGCTCATTGATGACTTACTTTGAGCGCATCGATCTAAGTCAAAATTTACCCTTGCTCATATTACGCACTGCACCCTCGTGTGAAGCTTATCATGTGACGCTGAGATGAGCATGTCTGAATATTGCATATGCACGCGGTCGCTCGTGATGAATTCAGGGTTGCCATCTGTCCGTATTTAGCAGAACATGTTTTTTTTGGAGTTGTGTCCGGCCTGTCCGGCTTTTGTTTGGCTTTTTGTTAGCGCCTCAAGCAAAGCAATGATTTGCCGAAATCTATGTCTTTAAGGACGAACGCCAAACAATTATCAAATTCAATTTTTTAATCATTTTCTTATACCTACCAATAATCCAATTTTTAAATCATTTTCTAGTACCTTTCAAAGCCCAGCAGAAAATACTAATCCTAGGAAGCTGAAATTTGGCATGTTGGTTCCTTGGGAAGTGTAGGGGAACACTATGAGAGGATTTCCCGAAATTCCCACGGGAACGGGGAAAAAAAAGTGCTTCATTATTTTAAAGAAGCTACGTCTGGCTTTAGAAAGGCATGTTTGGCTTTTAGTCGTGGTTATGTCAGGTACTTATAGGGTAAAATGTCCGGCTTTCTTCCGGCCAGAGTCCGGCTTTTTCATTTTAGGAGAGATGGCAACCCTTCTGCAGATGCTTTGCCCAGCGCAGCGCAATGTGGCAAGTCGGAGTTTGGACCTTGCTTTGATCTGGCTTGAGGTTAGAAACGTATACATGACTAATTTAGATAGTAGTTGCATAGGGATTGAAGAAACAACTGCAATTTGGCTGGTGGTTTGCTACATAGGTGCTACATTGCCCCGACTGACCTTAATTATCTAAACTTCAGCGATTTCACAAAAAGCACACGAATTCTAAATTCCTACTGGACCAACTCTTTCAAACTTTATAATTATAATTCACTAAATACTCTTTAAATGGCAACAGGTAGGGCTCGTTAAGAAAATCTGTGCAATCTGTATGCAAAACGGAGTCTTGTTTTCTGAAATGGTTTTAGTTTTAAAGGTTATTTTCCTTTGCAGAGAACCTTGATGATGTTTACCGGTCATTGAACTTTTGAACATTACAAACCTTAAAACATCTTTTGGTGTTTTCGGAATCTGGAAATCAATCGGGCATGTTTTTAGCTAAAATTATAGGCTCTTACTTCTAATGTCGGATATTGTTGAATTTTGAATTTATTTCAATTATATACACGGTGGGTCAGAAAATATGGCAAATAATTAACCCACGCTATCGATTGTAAGTATATTGTATAGGTCTTTAATTTTTTTTGAGTTGGTAAAAAAAAAAATTGTATAGGATTCAGGCGTCGCTCACACAACCAATCATATATACAATTATTTATTTACTAACTCAAAAAAAATTAAAGACCTATACAATATACTTAGAATCGATAGCCGATACTGTGGGTTAATTATTTGCCATATTTTCTGACCCACCGTGTATATGTATATCATTTCAATCAAACCATGCACCTAAGTAAGAACACATGATGGGTCTTAATCTTAAATGCTTTGGCTTTGTTAGCTTAGTTCATCCCTACGTTTATTACACATTAAATAATGAAAATGGTTCGTGCTTTTGTGAAAAGCAGGTGCCGGATGCAGAGAGTGAGTAACAGGAGGTGTTAACTTCCGGTTCGAGCGGAAGTGACGTCATTTGCACGCACCCGTGTATAACGGTATCTAGGTTAGGTTGGCAGCACTGCTATTTCTGTGTGGTTTAAGCTAGTAATATGCCTTTGTTATTTATAATGCAAATTAATTTACTACAGACAGTGCGCGCAATACATTTAAGGATAGCAGTCTATTATTTCTATTTCAAAGCTGAGTTTCGACTACTCTCATGAACTCATGAATAAACCATCAAAAAATAGTCCAATAGATTAGAGTCGAAAGTACAGCAGAAATACAAAGCATTTTCTTACAATCCTCAATAAGAATTAAAGTTCTTATTTTTGTTTTTGCAATGTGCACTTTTTGTGATGGGGAAAAAACTCGCAACAGATCGCCGGTGCGGCGTAGGAGAGGAATTGTAATTTTTGTAATTACCTAGTAGTATTTCATGCGATTTTCAATCCTGACCTCTCTATCAATCACTTTACGAGCACTCGCGCCGAACAATTTTGCAGCCTTGTTTAACAAATAGGTAACTATTTCTGCAATTTTCCATTGACTTACATAGGTAACATAAATAAATATAAGCGCTTACTTTTGTTACAGTTCCAATAAAGCGAAATTTTGGTTTGGTATTTTTTTTAGTTCTTAGAAGTATTAAAATGTCAGCTTTATTTTCATTTCAAGCTCATGATTCATACCGGATTACTGTATTTTAAAGGCTTAAGGTCCGTGACGTTATTCAAGATTACGCCCCTCTTGAGTGAATTTACGCTGGCTAAGCTGTAAATTATCTTAAACTTAACGAAAATAAAAGGATTTTCAAGTTATTTGTTAATTATGTTTGAAAGGTGTTTGTCCTTGCTTAGCAGTTCAGAAAATACAAAATTCATCAAAGAAGTAACTTTGTACGTAGAGATCTTCTACTATCTAAAGTCCCGCGCCTTCACATTTCAAAACGCTTCAAATTTTTAATTATCATTTAAAAAGCACCACCAACACTCTCAACGCATAGTTGATGGCTGTCTCAGCTCGCACACATGTGTTGAAAGTGTTGGTGGTGCTTTTTAAATACACTGAAGCGTTTTGAAATTTGAAGGCGCGGGACTTTAGATAGTAGAAGATCTCTAATAAAGAAGAATGTTTTCAATAATCCATACTAATATTGTAAACGTGAAACTAACTCTGTCTGTTACCTCTTCACGCTTCAACCGCTGGACCGATTTGGATGAAATTTGGTATGGAGATAGTTGGAGTCCCGGGAAAGGACATATGCTTTTTATCTCGGAAAAGCGCGTAGTTCCCGCGGGAGGGCGATAACTGAATTCCACACGGGCGAAGTCCCGGGCAGATGCTGGTATACCTATAATGTCTGGAGATTTGGGGTCCTTGTGGATACACTTCGACCCATTGGGATCTTTTGTACGAGTATAACTATCGTAGAGTAAGAATTTCTTGATGAAACTGCAATTATTAACTGGAGTGTATTGACTTCAATGCTTTATTATTATTGTACTAGCTGACCCAGCGGACTTCGTACCGCCTTAGATTTTTATTTTGGTGTGGGTATGAAAAATAGCTGACGTCCTATTCTCAGACCTACTGAATATACACCAAATTTCATAAGAATCGGTAGAGCCGTTTCGGAGGAGTTTGGTTACAAACACTGTGACACGAGAATTGTATTATTATTGTATAAATTCGGTAAACATCAAATTTAATCCAATATCTCGAAACAGCTCAATTAATAAATGCGCCAAGTTCAACAAAATAATCCCCCAACAAAATAAAATCCGACTGACGGAAATTTCGTGAAAACGACACACTTCAGCGCCGCTTCGCGAAAGTTTTAATTTTAACGGCTCTTTAATGTACTTATTTCAATCGTGCCGAAGCCGAATGATTATTTCGACTACAAATTGAATGAGACTTCATTTCACTTATTGCGAACTTGATTCAATTGGTTTATTGGTATGTATAATCTTGGGATTTTGAGCAATCACATTATTCAGTCAGGCATATGGGAGTTTATTATTTTATTCAACTAATTGGCTACATGTGAGCTCTTACGCGATTGTTATGGATCTACCAGCGAGTAAAATGAAAGGAATTAGATCAGCGCAGGTTGCATGAAATGAGGACCAACTCAGGGACCTTTGGCAAACTTAACATAATATTTATGGTTCCCCTTGTTTACGCATAATTTTTTTTGGCAGAATTCGATTTTGCATAATCAGTAAAGGCATAATAGTGTTTACGCCGAAACTAATCTCGCATAACGATTTTTCGTCGAATTCTATTATGCATAATCTATTTACGCCGAATAGTATTCACGCATAATTTTCTAATTCTGAATATTATTTAGGCAGAAAATTACTTACGCCGATTTTTGCTACGCCGAAAACTACTTACGCATACCTTTATTTTCGCCTATTTAATTTAATGAGTATCCTGTATAACATCGATGATTATCTAAATAGGGAGAGGGGGGATTTTTAGGAAATGATAATTTCGTTTACTTAAAAAATAACCTAACCTAACCTATGCGAGTCGACTTTGCTCCAAACTTTGGTGTTACCGCACACCGTGAACTGCCGAACTCTATCTAAAAAAGATAAGTAAGTATGTTGAACAAATTATATCATACAAAATTTTTATACTTAGCTAAAATCGTTTATGACAAACCATACATATTTTCGGAATTCCAGTTTTCGGACTAGCAATTTTATATGAATTTTGGCGCTCCCTACATTAATTGTTGTTTCGGACATAAATTCGGACATTATTTCAGCCAATCAAAATTCTGCTAAATTACTAGTATGCCAAACAATATTATGCATAATAAAATTCGGCGAAGTCAACATTATGCCAATACAATATTTGGGTAAACACCCATTCGGCCAATTAAGAATTATGCTTAATAAAAATTCGGCAACGTCAAGATTCGGCGTAAAAAAAGTATGCGAAGCCTGTTATGCGTAAACAGTTTCGGACAAAAAGAATTATGCCAAATAGATGGCACCCAATATTTATTTAGGGTATATATTTAAGTCTACTTTAAGTCAATTAATCATTGTAGTATTAAGGTATATGTAATATAAGGTAAGGTAAGGGGAGAGTTACTCCTTGGATCTTTTCAAGTCGAGAGTGAACATTACAGCTATGCACGCACAAGCATGTATCCTCTTCAGCTACATCGTCATTTATGAAAAGGCGAGATCATAGTCTAATCATAATGCGAATAAAGAAAATGCATGGTCCCGGATGAAACGAAACATAAGCATATTTTTAACCGACTTCAAAAAAAGGAGGAGGTTCTCAATTCGTCGGAATCTTTTTTTTTTTTTTATGTATGTTCACCAAAAATAAATGGTAAACGTGAACCGATTTCGATGATTCTTTTTTTGTTCGAAAGGTGGTACTTCCAAGTTGGTCCCATATTAATTTGGTTCAGTTTTGATGATGGGATCCATGAGAAAATGAGGGAACTCCTCCAAATTTGCTAGCACGTAGATTTTGGTGTCAATTTCGAGGACTTCAGAGTTACTTATGTACTTCTATAGTAATGTTTGGAAACTGTAGCCGAAAAAAAATTTTTAAATAAAAAAATAAAAACCGCCTTCAAACTCCGACAGACTGCGAAGTCGGTGTCAAGTGAACCGACCCAAAGAAATGATAATCATATTGTGAACTTGACATTGACATCGCAGTCTGTCGGAGTTTGAAGGCGGTTTTTATTTTTTTATTTAATTCAGTTTCGAATGCCATGCCACCCACCTCGACAGTTCTTGCAGGATTTTTACGCTTGGCTCGGCAAGTTTATAGGATGCACGAAACATTTAGTTACTATTATAACATACAATAAGTAATCCTCAATTTATGTTGCACTGATGTGTGATGTACCTCTTTTACTAAATACCACCACAGTATAAGGATAAATACAGTAGGTCAACGCCTTTTATCTCTAGGAACGAGACGGGGACAGCTACAAGAGATGGCAATACAAGTCAAAATCCAAACAAAAGGCTATACAATGAACTCAAAACATTAAATTTCAAATTCACAAAAAAAGGGAAAAGTAATTTATTACACAACAATTAGAAGGCTTTTCAGTTCGCCTCCTTATGTTTTAACCGACTTCAAAAAAAAGAGGAGGTTCTCAATTCGTCGGGTTTTTTTAATGTATCAATATTAATAAACCGAACATAAACTGCACTCTAAAATGTTATGGTGTACAAATGCGTACGCGTGTATACGTGATCGCCCGTGATGACACGCATGTTCGCCGCAGGTGGTGTGAGGTAGAGATCTTCTACTATCTAAAGTCCCGCGCCTTCACATTTCATAACGCTTATTTTTTTATTATTATTTAAAAAGCACCACCAACACTCTCAACGCATAGTTGATGGCTGTCTCAGCACGCACACATGTGTTGAGAGTGTTCGTGGTGCTTTTAAAATACATTGAAGCGTTATGAAATGGGAAGGCGCGGGACTTTAGATAGTAGAAGATCTCTAACTTGTGTTGGTGCGGGCGGTAGGTACGATCGTTACTGGTACGATAGAAGTTACCTATTAGACATACAATACAGATTAAGTACTGTGTTAAGCTGTGGTACCTATGCCGGGATCAATATCCTTCTTTCTCGCCCCTCACGTCCCACATGATTTCTGTACCAAAGACGGCTTCGTCGTTCAACTGGTAAATCCTACTTCCTACTAATATTATTTGTGTGGGCGGGGCACATTGCTCGCAGGACTGATGGCCGATGGGGCAAGAAAGTCCTGGAGTGGCGTCCGCGAACCGGTAGACGAGCTGTCGGTAGGCCTCCAACAAGATGGAGTGACGACCTTGTAAAGGTCGCGGGAACGCGGTGGATGGGAGTGGCACAGGACCGGTCTGAGTGGCGCGCCTTGGGGGAGGCCTATGTCCAGCAGTGGACGTCTATAGGCTGAAATGACGATGATGATGATGATGACTAATATTATGAACGCGAAAGTTTGTAAGTATGGATGAATGTTTGTTACTCTTTCACGTAAAAACTACTGAATGGATTTTAATGAAACTTTACAATAATATAGCTTATATATCAGAATAACACATAGGCTACAATTTATAAAGATATTGAGTACCTATATAAGCTACTCGAAATACTAATCCTGCGCAGACGAAGTCGCGGGCACCAGCTAGTATCCTATACTATTAAACAAGCAATATTTGTAAATATATACCTATGTGTATATATTTGTAATCGCTTTCTCGAAAACGGCACTAACGAGATCAATGAAATTTGAAATATAGGGGCGTACGGGGGTGAGACATCGATCTAGCTAGGTCTCATATCGGGGAAAGTTCGTTTTTAGATATTATCACCCGAGCAAAGCTCGGTCGGCCAGGTACGGATAATAAAACGGTGTAGCACTACTACTACTAGGTACTACAGCCTATTTTGCGACCCACTGCTGGGCACAGGCCTCCTCTCATCACGAGAGGGTTTGGGCTATAGTCCCCACGCGGGTCCAGCGCGGATTGGGGACTTCACACACACCTTTGAATTACTTCGCAGATGCGTGCAGGTTTCCTCACGAGGTTTTCCTTCACCGAATAGTTCAGTGGTAAATTCAAATTGAATTTCGCACATAAGTAAACTTAGAGGTGCGAGCCGGAATCGAACCCCCGACCCTCTGCATGAGAGGCGGTAGGTCGAGCCACTAGGCCACCATCACGGCTTCAGTGTAGCACTACCCAAGTTCAAAATTAAATGAGAAACTTCTCACATGCCACCACAGTTCCACGAAAGTTTTAATCGATTTGTCATGTAGTTGCATATTTACTGAGAATTCCACGCATCACAGGGTTACATTTTGTCATCAAAGAAATACTATAGTTATAAAAAATATTTTGAGAACATCACAGAAAGTGGTTACTGTCAGACTGTCACTTTGAAGAAGCACTTACATCCTTTGTAATATTTTTGACGTAATTTCATGAAACGATAAAAAAAATACAATAACTCAAGTGTTATTGTATTTTTTTATCGTTATGTGTTCTACTCTGAGACGACGATCAGCATTTGCTTAGGTAATAATAATAATCTGGTAAGTTAACACAGTTAAAACTATCCCCATCGTACTCTTCATCTACTGGTGTTATTCTGAAAACCCTCCACACGTCTCTCAGCACACTAAACATCCACGCTTCCACATTCAAACTACTACAGAAAGCAGTTATCTTAAACACATGTCGTATAGTCAGAAAGTTTTTAAATTTATAATTGCCCTTTTAAGCATTTGACTTAGGCCCGGGCGCAAATAACCTCCACGGAGAGAAAAAATATATCTACATGGTGGGTCAGAAAATATGGCAAATAATTAACCCACAGTATCTGCTATCGATTCTAAGTATATTGTATAGGTCTTGAATTTTTTTTGAGATGGTAAAAAAAAATCTTTTGTATAGGATTCAGGTATCGCTCACACAATCAATCCCATATACAATTTTTTTTTTACCAACTCGAAAAAAATTAAAGACCTATACAATATACTTAGAATCGATAGCCGATACGGTGGGTTAATTATTTGCCATATTTTCTGACCCACCGTGTATAAATAAATAATAATAAAGTTGTGATGTAAGTATCCTGAACGCACAGGAGGAGGCCGTGCCCAGCAGTGGGACGCATAGTGAAGTCTCAATTTAACTTCGTCATAGTGCTGAAGACCTTGATTATGCTTTGACAAAGTTTGAAAAAGTCGAATATATTTCGGGCGTGTTTGGGGTCTTGCCTTCTCCGCAATGATACGGCCTCCTTTACAATGTGGTCTATTTACGCGGATTTACACACTGTACTCGAATCAGTCTGTTTGAATACAAAAATAACCGAACTATATCGGGATTGAAGGAAAGAGATCGGCTATTCATGATCGCTGGCTGGCATAATCTTGTTGTCACAGATGAAAGAAAATAACAAATCCCATTTGTAACGTTGGGCTATTTAGTAACCTATTCAGTAGCATTAAATAATAATAAAAAACCGGCCAAGTGCGTGTCGGGCCACGCGCAAAGTATAGGGTTCCGAAGTTGACGATGCCCACAGTACCTTTCTAAGACTTATTAGCATCTAGCTAGCCTGTGGTATGATGTGCCCGCCCGACGCCCCTGTCGCTCGAGAAAAATCATTGGTATTTTAATCATTTCATAAGTTGGTCGACTATTACTCGTAAGTTTGTACAGCCTACTTAGCTGTGATAGTTTTCCTTTCAACTACGTTATATATGCCACAACCGTGATTTTTTTCAGCCATCCAAATACCACCATTTAGCTGGCAGGGGGGGGGGGGGGACACGTGACTCTAACAAAAAATAGCACTTTAAAGCTTAATATTTCACAAACGCATCACTAAATCAAAAAATGGTTATAACAAACCCACAATATCTTTTTAAGACCTATTCAACGATATGCCACACCATGGGGTACGCAAGAAAAAAATATTACATCCCCACTTTACGAGTAGGGGAGGTACCCTATAAAAAAAAATATTTCAAAAATTTATTGTACCACTTTGTCAGCGTAACTAATATGTATATTCATGCCAAATTACAGCTTTCTAGAACTAAGCATCTCCGAGTAATAGTGCGGACAGACGGACGGACGGACGGACGGACATGGTGAAACTATAAGGGTTCCTTGAGGACTTTGGAACCCTAAAAAAGTCTAGCTGAGAACCTGTCCTTTTTGGTCATCGTCATCGTTTCAGCCGAAAGACGCCCACTGCTGGACATAGGCCTCCCCCAAGTTTCACCGCACCATAGGATTCCCGCGAGAGAATTGCTCTTTTTTGGGGTAACCTTCAGTAAATGCGCGGCCGCGATATCCGTCATGAACGAATGTTTTTGACATGCATTTTGAAACTGGCGCGTAATATCGGATAGATGCACTGACTAACGACAGCCAACATTATAATATCAGTACCGCAATGCGTCGTACTCATACCGTAACCACAATGAACTCCCACTCGGAATAGTAGGTCTAGTGTATTTTTTACACCAAAAATGCAAAACGATGTCACGAAGTTATTCGAGTAAACTATTTACGATCAGTTTTGTTTTAACACGCGAGTGTAAGCTTCAACTTCGGGCTCGGTTTGTTTTTACCTCTTCTCACATGTAAATCTTTATGCGCGCTAAACGCATCGAACGCGTTTGAGTTTATTCATCATTTTTGTATCAGAACACAAACAGCACCCCTAGCGGCAAAACATGGAGTCAATTCAGCGAGTGACATTTACTTTACGAAAACGAATGCGAATTCGTTTACACGTTTTTCGACTAACTGCGAGTGTAAGCTCGTATTTGACAGTTTGAAAAGTAAATTTAACGAAACGCAAGAAGTAAAGACACTCACTCGACTTTATCACGTGAAAACGTGAGAACTTAGGTTTTCCAACCTGTCGGATCCAAATTTAGTTCAAAATTATAGAATTTTTTAAGTGAAATAAATGATATATGTATGTATTCTATGTCTTAATATGCTTGCATTGTGTTCTTGAGATAATTTTTACTAAGTATGTTATTTATTTATGCTTTTTTGCATACATATAAGTGTGTCTTTCTTTTTTATTTAATGTTGAGATACTCCACGTTTGTGACGAATATACCTATAACTATGTACTTCGATTTGGTTTAACAAAAAACTAAATTACATAAATTACTCCGGGTTGCCTAGAAATTTTAGAAAATGTAAGTAACTTGGCAACACTTATGGCCATTTTGACAATTTTGACAGAAAAAAAAACCTGAAGAAACGTAAACGCGCACGAGACGTTTTAACTCACTACCTTCCGTCACAAATTTGACATTGTCGTGATTGACGTTTACCAAGTCTCCTCAAATTTGATATTTATGATCATTTGAATGTTTATTATTGAATAATTGCCGGCCTGAGACCAATATTTTGATAATGGCGAAGTGTCCAAGACAGAAACCATCAATTTTATAGTGTATAGCGGATGTCGCAAAGTGATGGTGACAATACATGAACGTGTGCGAGAATGGTGTTGACATATGCACTCAAAGGTTAAAGATGAACTTTTTACGAATAGTTTACTCGAAGTGTTTTGAGTTGAGAAAGAAGATGGACGTTGACGTTTGTTGAGCCTCACCAAGTTTACTTGATTTATCTTTTATATCGTACATTAATTGTTTACTCCATACAATGCTCGACCCGTAGGTCATACTTGAGATTGGCAAAATTGTCTTGCATGTAGAAAGAAGCCATTATATAAGAGAAAACCGGCCAAGTGCGTGTCGGGCCACGCGCAAAGTATAGGGTTCCGAAGTTGACGATGCTCACAGTACCTTTCTAAGACTTATTAGCATCTAGCTAGCGCACGTCATACCGCTGGTATGACGTGCCCGCCCGACGCCCCTGCCGCTCGAGAAAAATCATCATCATAAGTTGGTCGACTATTACTCGTAAGTTTGTATAGCCTACTTAGCTCTGATAGTTTTCCTTTCAACTACGTTATATATGCCACAACCGTGATTTTTTTCAGCCATCCAAATACCACCATTTAGCTGGCAGGGGGAGGGGGGGGGGGGGAACCGTGACCCTAACAAAAAATAGCACTTTAAAGCTTAATATTTCACAAACGCATCAATTAATCAAAAAATGGTTTTAACAAACCCACAATATTTTTTTAAGACCTATTCAACGATATGCCGCAACATGGGGTACGCAAGAAAAAAAAAATACATCCCCACTTTACGAGTAGGGGAGGTACCCTATAAAAAAAAATATTTCAAAATTTTATTGTACCACTTTGTCAGCGTAACTAATATGCATATTCATGCCAAATTACAGCTCTCTAGACCTAAGCATCTCCGAGCAATAGTGCGGACAGACGGACGGACGGACGGACGGACGGACGGACGGACGGACGGACGGACGGACGGACGGACGGACATGGCGAAACTATAAGGGTTCCTTGTGGACTTCGGAACCCTAAAAAAGAGAAGAATCATACTTTAAGAGCCATACTTTGAATCGAGCTAAATTTCCGGCACCGTAAAAAGAATTGGCGCAGCGCGTGGTTTGTTTATCAAATACGAGGGAGAATGCGTGCATACAAGCAAAATACAGTAAGTATTAGACATAATATTATAGTAGGTAATTATTTTTACTTAACATAATATGCAATACCTATAATGCACACCCACAACAGTCTATTTACATCTCACTGCTAGGCACAAGCCTCCTCTCATCACCAGAGGGTTTGGGCTATAGTCCCAACGTGGGCCCGGTGCAATTTGGGGACTTCACAAACATCTTTGAATTACTTCGCAGATGCGCACAGGTTTCCTCACGATGTTTTCCTTCACCGAAAAGCACAGTGCTTAATTCAAATTGAATTTCGCACATAAGTAAACTTAGAGGTGCGAGCCGGAATCGAACCCCCGACCCTGCATGGGAGAGGCGGTAGGTCGAACCACTAGGCCACTAAGGCTTATCTTAAATACCTATTGAAACTGTTTCTCGTCTGTCTACTGTGACCTCAGTTCAGTAGGTATCCGTACTTTGAAGTCCGTGCCAAATGCAAATGCATCGATTCTCGGAATGGCGACCCCGGATCATATCGAAACTGGGTTCAGGAGCGCTAATAATATTACACACTGACACACACACACACACACATACACACACACACACACACACACACCGAAGCAATGCTTCACCGAACATGAACCTGAGACAATTTACAACATAATTACGGTTCTGTACCCAAATGAAAATGAAAATGAAAATATTTATTCAGCAAATAGGCCACATCTGGGCACTTTTACACGTCACTTTTAAATGAATTTAACAGAAATGAATTTACCAGCGCTTCCTAGACCCATTGCTTGAGAAGAAGCGCCGCAACAAACTCAGCAGAAGGCCTTTTTTCAAAATTTAAACATATAGATTTACATTAAATTTACGTTAATATGTATAAAAATACATATATAGGTACATACTAAAATGACATTTAAGGGATGTATAGTCCCTAACTTAAACTTAAATCTAAGATCTTAGAGATGGTCTTATATTAGGTACAAATTCATGAAAATATTAATTGAAGTACTTATCTAAATATGTATACTAAAAATAATAATAAAAATCGCAAATGTTTAGAGATTGTATACGTCTCGACAGAAAAAAAAAACTATGTACCTGATACAAATAAATGGAATTAAAAAGATAAATTTCAAGATAACGATAAAAATAGATATATAACAGCAGATCTATATAATAATAATAACTAAACAATAAAACAGCAACAGGTGGCGCCAGCGATAGCCGAGCATACATGACCGCCCGGAGCCAGCCAGTCATACATTCTTAACAACAGGCCACGCCTCATCATCATTGATGTAATCATCAACTTTATAATAACCTTTCTTTAAAAGCGCATTTTTATGTACTTTTTGAACGCCATTAAAGGTAAGTTCCAAGCTTCCATTGATATTTTATTGTAGAAACGTACGCAATTCCCTAAGAAAGATTTACTAACTTTTTTCAGGCGGAATTTAGGAACTAGAAGCTTATGTCTATTACGTGTGTTGAACTGGTGGACATCTGACACCTTCTTAAAAGAATCTATATTTTTATGTGCATACATGATGACGTCATGTATATACTGCGAAGCTACAGTGAGGATGTCAATCTTTTTGAAGCGTTCACGCAGTGATTCACGGGAACCTAGGTTGTAGATGGACCTAACTGCTCTCTTTTGTAGAACGAAAACGGTTTCAATATCAGCTGCTTTTCCCCAGATCAATATCCCGTAAGACATGATACTATGGAAATAGCTGAACTAAACAAGACGCGCAGTTTCCACGTTGGTAAATTGTCGGATTCTTCTTACAGCATAGGCGGCAGAGCTCAGTTTATCCGACAGAGTATTAATATGTGGACCCCATTGCAAACTACGGTCCAAAGTTAGTCCCAAGAAGACTGTATCGTTTGCAAGATTTATTTTCTCTCCGCCTACTTCAATAACAGAGTCTACTTGCCTCACATTAGGCAAAGAAAACTTGACGCATTTTGTTTTATTAGCATTTAGCAAGAGATTGTTCGCCGTGAACCAGTTTAGCACTTCCTTTAAAGTGTCATTGACCTGAGAGTAGTCTTCCTGTTGCCTATTGACCTTAAAAAGCAGTGAAGTATCATCGGCAAATAGGACTATATTACATTTTTTCTCTACGAGACACGGTACGGCCCAAACGGTAAAACCCTATTACTAAGACTCCGGTGTCCGTATGTCTGTCCGTCTGTCACCAGGCTGTATCTCATGAACCGTGACAGTTGAAATTTTCACAGAAGATGTATTTCTGTTGCCAGCGGCTTCGCGCTATAACAACAAATAATTAAAAAATAGAATAAAATAAATATTTTAAAGGGCTCCCATACAACTAACATGATTTTTTTGCCGTTTTTATACATACGGAACCCTTTGTGCGCGAGTCCGACTCATACTTGGCCCGTTTCTTTACACCTCTATTTTATTAGCTAGTTAGAAAGTTGGAAAAATATAAACACCTATGTAATTTTGTCTCTTTTTCGTAAGCAGTAAATTACATACATAAAATTGAAAATAAAAAAACTCCTCATTCTAAAAGCATGCAAGTAAAAAATTGCGTAGAGTATATTCGGTTATCGCGTTCCCGCGGGAACTATGCGTGCTTCCAGAATACAAAGTAAACTATGTTATTCCGCGGGACTCAAATGATCTCTATCTATACCAAATTTGGTCCAAATCGGTTCAGCGGTTTGAGCGTGAAGAGCAACAGCAAACAGAGTTACTTTCGTATTAAATACAATACAATACAAATTCGTTTATTCTCCATAATAATATGAAACATGCATTATTTTATTAGCTTAACAAATCACACAGGTAGATACTCTGTACTTTAACAGATAGGCATTTATTAATGGTATAGCACGACACAACTTAGAAGGCGCGTGACGAAGCACTTAAAAGCCGTTGACGCAGAGTCTATTATTGCTTAATCCACGCGCCTTCTAAGTTGTGTAAACCTTTAAAAGGGTATGGGCACAGCAGCTAATGGTAATTTTAAGCCCATCCGGCGTCAATATTGATGGCTATTATGTTTCAGTTTTACAACAAACATAAATAGGTATACTACTACTACTACTACTACAGCCTATTTGCGTCCCACTGCTGGGCACAGGCCTCCTCTCATCACGAGAGGGTTGGGCTATAGTCCCCACGCGGGCCCAGTGCGGATTGGGGACTTCACACACATCTTTAAATTACTTCGCAGATGCGTGCAGGTTTCCTCACGATGTTTTCCTTCACCGAAAAGCTCAGTGGTAAATTCAAATTGAATTTCGCTCATAAGTAAACTTAGATGTGCGAGCCGGAATCGAGCCCCCGACCCTCTGCATGAGAGGCGGCAGGTCGAACCACTAGGCCACCACGGCTTAAATAGGTATAGGGTAGTACGAAAAGTACTTCCAAGTATGTATTATTTATCGTCCTTGTTAGAGCGTGTATCGGCTAAGTAACGTTACCTCGCGTCAACGGGTCGGAGACAAATCGGTGAAGTGTCGTGTCGGGAAAGCGGAGACGGGAAAACTACAGGGGCTAAGAATACAGACATAATTCATACACATTCCGCTTTGTTATATTATACTGGGTGCTCGTGAGCATTACGAGAGATTTTAACTACTAATTCCTGAGGCTATAAGAAGTAATAAATGTTATATGAACTTAGTTCGAAACACGTTTTTTTTTATTATTATTTTCATACATAATAATTGCTAACGTAGTATAAACGTGCCTTTGGAAATGGAAATATCTCGATACCCGAGCCGAATTTTTTAACTTAAAATATGGTTAGGAACATGCTGTTAAAATCTCTCGCAATGCTCACGAGCACCCAGTATTGAAAACAAGGTCCTTCAAAATTTTTGTGAAGAAGCTGTTATTTAGTAATACTATTATCTCCATATCCAGTTCCATATTATATTATATCCATATTATAAATGCGAAAGTAACTCTGTCTGTCTGTCTGTCTATCTGTCTGTCTGTTACCTCTTCACGCTTCAACGGCTGGACCGATTGCGATGAAATTTGGCATGTATAGTTGGGGTCGTGGGAAAGGACATGGGCTACTTTTTATCCCGGAAAAAATCCATGCGGGCGAGACTGTACCTCTCTCCTTCACCCCAAGCTTAGCTGGAAGAGATCCCTGAAAGGGATAAGCTCGCCTTTGTAAAATAATATTTAATTTTGATTAGTTCTAAGTTCTAAAGACAATAAAGAGTTTAAGTACATATATGTATACATACTATTAGAGATAATCTACTATAGGAAAGTCCCGCACGTTCACAATTCAAAACGCTTCGAAGTATTTAAAAAGCACCACCAACACTCTCAACGCATGTGTGCGTGCTGAGACAGTCGTCAACTAGGCGTTGAGAGTGTTGGTGGTGCTTTTTAAATAAAAATGTATACATTGAAGCGGTTTGAAATGTGGAGGCGCGGGACTTCCTATAGTAGATTATCTCTCATCATCATCATCATCATCATCATCATCATCATCATCATTTCAGCCAAAAGACGTCCACTGCTGGACATAGGCCTCCCCCAAGGCTCGCCACTCAGACCGGTCCTGTGCTACTTGCTTCCACCGGTTTCCCGCGACCTTCACGAGGTCGTCGCTCCATCTTGTTGGAGGCCTACCGACAGCTCGTCTCCCGGTTCGCGGGCGCCACTCGAGAACTTTCCGGCCGGGTTGGAGATTATCTACGTCTTGGAAACCTTTTAATAAAAAAAAACATAGTGCAGAGGTAGCACCTCCTTTACAAACCACCATCAATCAGGAGCCTCATTCCGGACGCAAAATTTGATGAAATCAAAATTTTAATTGATGACCGGATTGGTCCAGTTGGTAGTGAGTAGTGACCCTGCCTTCTGTTCCGATGGTCGCGGGTTCGAGTCCCGCTCGGGGCAAACTTTGTGTGACGCACGAATGTTTGTACTCGAGTTATGGATGTTTAGTATTTATATATGTACTAGTTTCTGCCCGCGACTTCGTCCGCGTGGAATTTGGTTATTGCATTCCCGCGGGAACTATACGTTTTTCCAGGATAAAAAGTAGCCTATGTCCTTTCCCAGGACCCCAACTATCTCCATGCCAAATTTCATCTCAATCAGTCCAGCGGTTGAAGCGTGAAAAGGTAACAGACAGACAGACAGACAGAAAGACAGACAGACAGAGTTACTTTCGCATTTATAATATTAATATGGATACTGTATTTCTATATATAAGTATTTATATCGTTGTCTAGCACCCATAATACAGGAGCCGCTTAGTTTGGGGCTAGGTCAATTCGTGTGAAATGTCCCGAGATATTTATTTAAGTATTTATTTATTTAAAAGGGATTTCATTGAGAAGCTATAACGAACTTTAAATCTAGTGTCTTAAAGTTCGGTTTCAACGTCGTGACGCTTTGACGGTAGGGATATGAAAGTTCCCTTTCCCTATGTCGGTACATACGTTCGAATAAAGCCCCTAATTCGGTTAGAGCGTTCCCGGGGGAACTGCGTGTTAATCCGGGATGAACCCTGGAAGATTTTGTGATCGTTGTATCACTCACTTAGCTTCAGTAAGTAACATCGCCTGAAGGTAGGTAAGTATATATATATATATATATAATTATTAATCCATACAACATGTCAGACTTACAGGTAGGATTACCAAAACGTCTGACATGCAAAGGTAATAATAATAATAACACAGAATTATAAGTATATTATACTTATCTATGTACGGAAGGGTAAATCCGCAATGAGCGGAACTTAGTACTTATTAGGTCCGATTTTTCACACATTAAAAATGTAATAGAAGCCCAAAGCATAACCGTGTACAACTGAATTGTGTAAGTATATGGTTATATGCCTTTGTTTATGCTTATATCCATATATTTCCATATATCCATATTAATATTATACTTAAATGCGAAAGTAACTCTGTCTGTCTGTCTGACTGTTGCCTCTTCACGCTTCAACCGTTGGACCGATAGAAGAATAGATAGAAATAAATTTGGCATGGAGATAGTTGGGGATAGGCTACTTTTCATCCCGGAAAAACGCATAGTTCCCGCGGGAACGCGATAACCGAATTCCACGCGGGCGAAGTCGCGGACAGAAGCTAGTTCATATTATAAATGCGAAAGTAAGTCTGTCTGTCTGTCTGTTACCTCTTCAAGCTTCAACCGATTCCACAAGGGCGAAGTCGCGGGCAGAAGGTTAGTTAAGTAATAAATAACCATTTGGACGGCTGTCATCTTACAAACTTACCAAGTGAGCTTAGACCTCCGTTATGCCTCACTCAATATACCAAAATTACAATTGGTCGCACTGAAATGATGAATTGGTCGCACTAGAGTTGGTACATTCTAGATTGAGGACAACTTTTACGAGTAGTTTTAAACACTTCAATATTACGAGTACCTAGGTATGTGATGCTTGCGTAGATTGTAATTGGAGTAGTCTTTGGGATAAAATAAAGTTCCTTATATAATTTAGACTAAGTACCTTGAGATACTGATAAATTATTATCATCAACCGACGAAAAAGAGGGGAGGAAGTCCAGTCGACGCGTATATATATTTTTTTATGTATGACCACGCATAATTTCGTCAATTATAAACCGATTTCAATGATTCTTTTTTTTAAAACGAAAGGTGGTGCCTCCGAATTGGTCCCATTTTAATTTGGTTTAGTTCTGATGATGGGATCCATGAAAAAATTAGGGAACTCCTCGAAATTTGTTAGCATTTGTATGATTTTGGCATGAATTTCAAAGACTACAGTGAGACTTACGTCCCATTGTACACATGTTTGGAAACTATAGCCGATAAAAAATAAAAAATAAATCGAATCGACTTCAAACTCCGACAGCCTGCGAAGTCGGTGTCAAGTGAACCGCCCTAAAGCTATGACTATCTTATAGTGAACTTGACACCAACTTCATAGGCTGTCGGAGTTTGAAGTCGACTCTAATTTTTCATTTAATTTTCTATTTATTTAAACGGAAGGGTTGAGACGTCGTTGTTGATAAAGGACGGATGTTGTCAAGTCTTCGAGACTAGTAGTGTAGGGGATAAAGATATGTTGGTGTGCAAAAATCGCGTACCGCGAATCGTTTTGTGATTTGTGATTTTTGTGATTCGTCTATCATATCGATTCGTCTATCGTACCTCCCTTTTATAGTCTATGTCTAACAAACAGACAGAAAGAGACTTAGATTGGTTCCCCTTGTTTACGCATAATTCTTTTTGGCAGAATTCGATTTTGCATAATCAGTATAGGCATAATAGTGTTTACGCCGAAACTAATCTCGCATAATGATTTTTCATTTACGCCGAATAGAATTCACGCATAATTTTCGAATTCCGAATATTATAATAAGGACATTTTTAATATTTGTACGCTGATTTACAGTAAGACATGTTTGGCAAAATCATTGTAACACCTGTTCTGACCCATGTTTGAGGCAAATAAATGTTTCTCTCTCTCTCTCTCTCTCTCTCTCTCTCTATTTAGGCAGAAAATTACTTTCGCCGAAATTTGTTACGTCGAAAACTTCTTTCGCATACCTTTATTTTCGCCGATTTAATTAAATGAGTATCCTATATAACATCGATGATTATCTAAATAGGGAGAGGGGGGATTTTTACTAAATGATAATTTCGTTTTATTTTTAAAAAGAATTATGCCAAATAGATGGCACCCACTGAGATTAGGTACGTACTCTTAGTAGTTTAATAGAAGATTGAATTACGGGAAAACTCGGCACCTACTTCGTAATGCCATGCCCGCATCGAACTATGAAGTTTTCAAGAGAATGCTTTGAATGTCAAACAATACATTTTAATAGGTACTTAGTTTACTCACGAACTATTAGTGTGCACACAAACACAACTTTGCGCAAACATTAATTTTCCATATAGTTTTGGTATTATATTGCACTCCAAAATCTTTGACGAGTGTAGTAATAGTTATTTGTGCAACAAGAGAGCAAAATTGTTTTTTGCTTCGAGTGCCATGTTTGAGTCCTGAGCTAGCGAAAGATTCTATAGTTGAATAGCGAGTGATTCTAATTTAGAATCTTGAGCTTAGCGAAGGACTCGCAGGCACGAGAAGTAAAAGAAATTGCTCTCGAGTAGCACATACAATTTTTCACCTCAGTAGCGAGAACACATAAAAGGTACTTGCAAAGAATACTTACATACAACACGAAAAATATGAAATAGCATTTCTTCTTCACTCCTTTCACTCAAATTATTACTTGAATTTTGATTTAAAAGAATTACTTAAAGTTAGTTGTCGAAAATGAAGAAGAAAGACATGAATAAAGAATGGCGGCAATTTTCTAAACGTGTGTTCAGTAACTAGTACAATGATAAATTTCGAATTTATTCGGTAATATTTGAAAACTTTTAGTTTACTTTAAATTAAAAATTTAGTTTAACATGATTGTAATTTACATGATTATATGAAATATAAGTAATTTTAAAAATTACAAGATTTTTAGATGGTAACTCAACTTATAATTTTAATGTCTAAAAATACACGTCGGTACTGATGTGTTGCGCGTATCCGAACGTATCAAGGTCAGTTTTTTTTTCTTCGAAAATAGATTAAGCATTATGATTTGCCTAATATAAATTCTCCCTCTTTTCTTAAATTAATGAAAAGAAGAGAGCTAATTAAGTCGATATTGTTCGAATTTTAGTATAAGAAGTAGGTACTACTAAGATGCCGCAGTATAAAATGACCATTCGCAGTTATCAAACTTAAAAAAAGAAAAAGAGTGGGAACGATTTAACTTCATTTTAAGAAGTTTTTAATTCGTTCTGTTTTCAAGTAGGTACTTTTATTTATTTTTTCTTCATATCTTAATGAATAATTTTGATCTACAATAGTAAATTGATTACATTAAACTAAAACATGACATGATGTGGCTGCATGGCTTAGACCTTTGCCTTTGCCTGATGGGATTGTCTGATGGGATAAACTGATTTAAAAAAAAGAAATTAAAAAAATACTTTGTCTCACTCAGTGAAACAAACACGATTTTGCTCACTAATTTCTGACAGCAAAGTCTACTTGTTCGATCTGCTGAGGTGAAAAATATATTGTTACATTGGTTATGGTCAAAATAATAATTATATAGATTATATGTCAGATACTTTGAAACGTAGAAGTCGAGACTGTAGTTTATTGTAATAGGTAGGTACTGAATTTATACAGAGTGAAAGTAAAACTATCATATCTTCTACCTTATACTATAAAAAATATACCTAATGAAGTTTTCTTGCCAGAAAAAATGAATCTTTAGCACTTAATTTTGAGGATCTGGTTTCATTTGTTTTCTTGAGCGAAATAAGTGAGTTCTTATTCCATTTTAAATCCACGTTGTTTTTAAGTTTCAAGTAGACGAGAGATTTTTATTTGGAATGCTACAAAGTACATGACGCATTGTTAAAATGTTGCAAAGACGAATCGGCTTCAGAATTGATCAGGAAGGTGAAATAAAGCGCATACAAAGTGTTATCCTTGACGCCACTTTTACAATAGGTTTGTAACAAACTATAAAAGAAAAAAAAAATCGTCGACACAGGTATCTTTGGCATTAACATAGCCACTACCAGGTAATGGGTCCGAGGTATACCTTATCCCGTTCCCGTGGGAATTTCGGAAAAGAGAGGCGTAAACTTGGTGAACACTTTCAACGACTTTGTAGATAATCCGTTGGTAAACAATCGAATAGATATATAATTGATCGTAGAGGTTATAGGTACATACACTTTGTAATCTAAATAGCTATAGTCATATATTAAGCGATATGTGCTTGACCAATTTTTAGGGTTCCGTAACTCAAGAGGACCCTTGTATTTCTTACGCATTTTCACCTACCTCTGCGCAAACACTGCTAAATTCTAGCTTTTATGAAATTCTAAAGTTAAGTACTACTAGTTAATTAAAAAGTCGTGGTGGCCTAGTAGTTCGACGTACCGCCTCTCATGCAGAGGTTCGATTCTGACTCGCACCTTTAAGGTTACTTATGTGCGAAATTCAATTTAAATTTACCATTGAGCTTTTCGGTATAGGAAAACATCGTGAGGAAATCTGCACGCATCTACGAAGTAATTCAAAGATGTGTGTGAAGTCCCCAATCCGCTCTGGGCCCGCGTGGGGACTATAGCCCAAACCCTTTCGTGGTGAGAGGAGGCCTGTACCCATCAGTGGGACGCAAATAAATAGGCTGTAGGTAGTAGTAGTAGCTAATTAAAAATTTAAGCTTGAGGCAGTACTAACGCTCCCAGGATGCTATTAACCTCCTTCTGTTCAACACAGACATAACTCTAGGTAAGTACTTATTATTTTTACTGCAAGTGCTACACTATAAGAGATTTTAGCTTTCTTTTCCACTACCACAACAGCCTACTTACGGCCCACTGCTGCTGGGCACAGGCCTCCTCTCATCACGAGAGGGTTTTAGGCTATAGTCCCCACGCGGGCCCAGTGCGGACTGGGGACTTCACAAGACTTCACTGTCGGTTTTTTCAAGTGTTTCCTTACGTATGTCATCGCTCCACCTAGCCACAGGACGCCCTACACTTCATTTGCCGAGTCGTGATCTACTCTCTAAAACTGGTATGATCCAGCGCTTATCGGTTCTTCTGCAAATACAGAAAAGCAAGAAAAAGTCAGAAGAAGAACCCAGACCGGCAGTGGGATAGTACAGGCTAATATAATAGTGATATGGAGGTCTAGTCACAGAATATTTAATAGTACTACATACAGAATGGCCACGGAACCACCTGCCAGAATCTAGTCGGCGCGCAACTCGCGCCCAACTCGTCCTTACCGTCATTTGTTTCATCCGGAGATGGAGAGTGAATCACTGGCCCGCGTAGTGGTACACACACATTTACAAGTGTGCAGTGCAGACGTCTTCGCACACAAACATTTATTTATTTATTTATTTATTTAAACTTCATTGCACATACAAAATGTATACAATTGGCGGACTTAATGCCTAAAGGCATTCTCTACCAGTCAACCATAAGGCCAAACAGAAAGAAAAATGAGAAACTTCATTCGAATTGTGTTCGAAATCGTCCTTTTATAGCCCGTGTCCGCCGTGTGGTCTAGTGACACAGTTTCTCATCTCGTTTTTGCCAGGGCCGTACTCTACCGCGAGCCGCAGCATCATTTATATTCATAACCCCGAGTCCATCACCGTGCAGATTAGGTGGTGCATCTACCGTTTACTTGGTGTGTGTCTTCGATATAATGTCACTTTGCACCCTACACTCTGCAGGGGTAGTGTACTGTGGAGACTGGCCGAGTATAATCGGTGAGTAGACACATTTCCTTTCGAAAATAGGTATTTTTAAGCGTAGAATTGTTTAGTTCAATTTGTTGAGTCTTTTAATAGCTCTTGTAATGTTATGGTAGCTGAATATATAACATGAATTTCAAGCAATTTATTTAATAATTAGGGAAGTGTTACGGCCAGTCTGCGAGACATAGACTTCTCAATTAGCTAGACATCATCCTGATGCCCAGCGAGTCTCCGTGTCTTCAAGTTCCACTGCTGATCTCCGTGCCTACAGCATCTACGCGAGCTAGCACCAACGCCCTGCTCAGTACCTAATAATGAACCAAATAGGTTATTCATTTTGCAACAAAAATAAAAAAACAAAGTTGAAGTTCTTTATGATTTTTAATCTATTCCGGCATTTAAAAAAAAGGGATAGCTAAGTTTTTGCTTAAAATCAATGCATGTAAAACTTTGCTGTCGACTGCAATACGCAATTTTTCAAGAAAAAGTTTAGCATGAATATTCAATGCAGATGAAGAATACGACACAATTTAGAAGGTGCTTGGCTTAAGCTATAATAATAGACACTTCGTCAACGGTTTTAAGTACTGACTCGTATCAGCTAATTAGAAATCAAATTCAAATTCAAAGTCAATCATTTATTCAGCAAATTGGCCACATAGGGGCATTTTTACACGTCATAAAATGAATTTACCAATTATAGAATGAATCACAGTAACCTTCATCATTTCAGACTATTCGAAGTAATTCCTTCGGAAGTTTTGAAAGAACAAGTATTCTTCCCTAATTTGATTATTTAAATTTCTTGAAATTAATTCCGAAGACGTGGACCGCGGAAAGTCTTAGTGTCTAATAGACTCTGAGGTCGGGAAGGATCATGGCGCGGAATATCTTATAAAAATGTTCGAAATAGAGTAAAATGTGAGAAAGGTTTATTTTAGAGAAACAAAGCGATATTGCAGTAGTTTAAATAGTTTATACTAGCTTCTGTCCACGTGTAATTCAGTTACCGCGTTCCTTTCCTTTCTTTCCCCTATTTTCTTTTCTTTTTCTTTCTTTCTCCTATTCTTTCCCCGTGACTCCAACCATCTCCATTTTCTCCATACTAAAATTCATCTCAATAGGTCCAAGGGTGTAAGCTTCATGACGTTATAGACAGACATAGTTACTTTCGTATGTACACATTATTTACAAAATGACAGTTTGCTAATTCGAAATCAAAACGGGTGACCTAAAATAAAATTTATTAGGAATATTGCCATTTTAAAAATAACACGCTGTGATGCTTTAAGTATTTCTTAGTATTTTTAAAAGTACATTTTAAATTAGCAAACTGATTAGAATTTCTTACAAAAATACAAAAAACCTAACTAATCTGTCAATTCTGTCATTAGTAATTTTTTTGATCTCGAATTAGTAAAATGAGTTATAGTATGGATTATTTGCCCCCAACTTTGTATGTAACATTTCACCAGACACTTTAAGGCATGATTTAATGTAGGTATCCAATGTTGCCCGCTAATAATGTAGCTTGTTATAGGTAAAATAATGTTTAAAGTTGGATTAGTAGTTTTTAAAATTACAAATAGACAATATCCTCTTTATATTTTCAACTATAGATATTAGATACCTACACTAGGTGGCAACCTAGAAACAGAACACGACGGTCTAAGTCTAAGGTGTTAGTTACTGTCTAAGTAATTAATAGATCGATCGAAGTATCTGGACACAACTGCATTCGGACAAGGCTCATGTTTCCCTAATCGCTAAAGGTCTAATTGGTCAATTACTGCTGACACTGGACATCGTAAGCCTCTATCGGCAATTGAACATAATAATAGTTGTCAAATGGGTGATTCTATACAGTCGACTTCGCCAATATGTACACAGTGACACACTTTTGCACCTTACTACGTTTTTTTATGTCGCTGGTATAGGCAAACGAGCACACTACCCACCTGATGGTAAGTGGTGACTGCGGCCCACGGACACCGAAAGGCTTTGATCCCCCATAAAGAAACCATAAGAGAGTTTGTAATAATAAGGACCAAAAGACATATTACTGAACTCGACTGTACTAGCGTTTCAGCCGCTCTCAGTCTCCTGGGGGCATGTAATTTTTACATTGTTATCATTATATAGCATAGAATTAGGAAAATGGATTCCGTTTATTTGCAAAACTAGCTGCAAAGCATAGGTATTTTCTTAAAGCTCCAGATATTTTTGAAAACGTCCCGTATTACCGTATTGACGACAGGTTTGGCTCAGTTGGTAGTGACCCTGCCCACTGTTCCAACTGTCGCGGGTTCGAATCCCGCTCGGGGTAAACTTTGTGTGATGAGCACAAATGTTTGTACTCGAGTCATGGATGTTTAGTATTTATATATGTATGTATTTCTATATATAAGTATTTATATCGTTGTCTAGCACCCATAGTACAAGCTTTGCTTAGTTTGGGGCTAGGTCAATTTGTGTGAAATGTCCCAAGGTATTAATTTATTGAATGAACGGTTCGGTATAAAAGGAAAATGGCTGAGTAACAAGAAAATGGCTGATAAACCGCCAGCCTCTATTAGCTAGATCACCCCATAAAAATACATTTCCACATTCCACTGACTGCCGTCCTGTTTTGTCCGCTGCACACCATGTTACAAAATAACAAACTCTTTCATACAAAATAGGCGTAACTAGACGTCGGGTTGCGGAAAACCAGTCCGCGCAAACCTATAACCTACACACGTCATCGTTCACTCACGAACCGTTTGAAAGCTCGAAAACACCCGAATTGGCTTATTACAATGGCCTTTAGACCGTTATTATGCTTATTACGAGCCACAACGCCAATCGGATAATTAAGTTCAAACAGTGCCTCGTTTGCATGTGGACCCCAGACGGGGGTATAATCGCGTTAGCTGAATTATGTGCGCTGCGGCCTGTTATACAGGAGACTGAGGAAATTAAAAACAGAAGTAAGTAGAGCGGCCAAAAACATTTCACACGCATTTTTTTATAGAATCGGTTAGCAGGTTTTGTTTAAATTAATAGTGCGAGCACTGCTATTTGGCGGCAGGTTTGCGGGTAAGATGGTGGTAGCATCCGAACGGACTATTTATATATTATCATGTTCTACCAGCAACTGACTGACACCAAGCCGCCGCAAATCGTTACCTATTTGAATCATGACTTGTAATTACTACTTAGGACTTGGTGACCCTCATGAATCTTAGACGACGTCATTTAAAATTTTGGTGTTGTTGGTGTTTTTGACTGCTTCGTCAGGCACCGCTCGCTTGCATTTCTAAAACATAAAGTACATAATCTCCCTGGACAGAGGACATGGATAATTGGGCAGCGTATGTTTTGTGCCACACTTCATACTCATTCGAGGAATTAAGTGGTCCATATCTACCACTGCCTGTAATATTTCCTGATACATATTCTAGTACAACCTAATAATTTTAACATACCAAGACTAGTAAAAATACGAATACGTTACTCTTTGAATATATTTAGAACCAGGACTAAAGTAAAGTAAGTTGAAGTATTATTCGAGTGTGTATTTTCATGTGATAGCTGATATTGATAAATATTGATTGAAATAAAATATTGGATTATAAATATAATTGTTCTTATTTTTGATTTACTCACGAATACGGTTAATCAAGTATCTGATGAGTCATTGGTAAAAAAATGGACATATACCTACTTAATTGGTTTTGGTTTGGAACTGAGCGTAGCGAAACTAATACAATCACCGCATGAGATGCGAAATAACTTTGATGTCGGGAATACGAAATTTACAAAATAGCTTCATATCACCAAAAACCCTTTGCACGCTCGAAGATTAAAAGAACTTTTGGGCCCAGAAGTTGCGTTCAATGCAAAGAGACCCTTTTTGAGCTAGTGAGCTGAAAAAGTCGTTTTATCTTCTTTTCTGTAAGATGGGACTATCTTAAATAGACGGCATTTTTTCTATCCTATTAATCCTTGATTAGAGTCCTTGGTAACGTCAGTAAAAACAATGTCCCTCGACTTATGGACCAGAAAATTGGATGCAGTCAGTATTAAGATAAAATAAACTGAAGCCCTTGGAAGAGCTTTAGTTTTCGAATGATCGAATAAGGTAACTTAATACTTAAGTGTTTAATCTTTTAAGATTAGATTAAGTTACTATGAAAAATGTGGATTTTAGAAGTTAATTTCAAATTCAAGTTCTTTTATATCATAAGTTAAGGGCATTGCACCACGTCTAGGGATTCTAAAATGCTTTACATTTTCAGTATAATCTACAAAGTGCACTTTGAGCTCCAAATCGACAGTTTACATTTGAATAAAGAACTTTGCCGAGTTTACCGCCATCTTGATCCTCCACCGACGTTATAATGTGGTGCAAATTGATTAGGGCTGTCAACTGACAAATTGTATATTTTTATTACAATAAAAAATGCGAACGTTTCGACGGTACAGATAAAAAAATCTTAAGCAAATTTTTCATTAAGCTCTTTAATTATTATTGAGGTAACAACAGCTACCAAAGCAAGAGATACCTACCTATTGGCTTTATCGCATTTTGAAGCAACGTTAGATGATAGTGACCAGAACAGTTATAAGAAAATAACTACAAAATTGAAAATTTAAAAAACCCTCAACGGAAATATGCTGAAAAAAGGTAGTGATCATTTCTATACTACTTTAGATTTTCTATGAATATTCAGCTACCTAATAAAAATCGGTTCATCCGTTGCGGAGCTAAAAGGCTACAGACGACAAAATACACATATGAAATTTATAAAACTTCTATTTTTTTTGCGTCGGGGGTTGACAATTTCACCGGAAATAGAGGATGTAAGTATGTTAGTCAGGTAAGTATGTCTAAGGTTTCTTTATGCCGTTTTATAAATACTTACTATACATTTATAGGCTAATAATAACATATACTTTTACGACGGTTAAACTGCTCTCGTTGGGATTTTATGAGTGTTGGCAACCCTGCCGTCAACGAAAATTTTACTGGCAATAAAAAAAGAATTATTGCTATTTTACTACCCTCAAATGCCATATGGGCATTGCTAGTTTTAAATAAACAACTTTTAATTAGTATAAAAATAACTGTTTTTGAAATAAAACCCTACTTCACACAAACTTTTCATATAGGTAACCAGTGTCAATCTTTCAATCAAGACAACAAAACGAGACCCCATTAGCTAAAATAAAATAAAATCCATCAAGCCGTTTAGACTACAGAGCGTGCCAAAGAAATATACATAATCTACATACAAAGGTACACACGAAAAACATAACTCTCCTTCTGGCGCAGTCGGGTAGTAAAGAATCAAGTTATCCACCGACCACCATCATAAGTCTATTTACGCCCCACAAACTGCAGAGCCCTTCTGTTCGGGATGCAGTTAAGAATCACATTGCAGATGCGTGGAATTCTTTTCATGACGATTTTCTTCGCCGAAAAGCGCTGAGATCAAAATTTTGAGCTGGATTTGAACTCCAAGCTAAGCTTCAGAGGCGGTAGGTCAAACAGCTACGTTATGCTACCACATCATTTTCTCATGTAGGTAGGTAAACAGGCAGTTACATTGTGGCTTTTAGTTTATAGAAAAGATTTTGACGTTAACATGTAATCCTACCTGTAGGAGATTGGTATAGATGTAATGCTTTTGATATTTTCTGAACAGGGGCAATGAACGACTTTTTTAAGAATAAATAAATACTCTTCAAAATACTGATGTGGTTTGGTTTGACAACACGACAAAAAAACCCATGTTTTTATGTCAATGGTATTATAGGTATTAAGAAACCATAACATAGTGTCAATTTGGTGTCTTACTTCATTCAAGTCATTAAAAATTCAGCTCTCTCTCTCGGAAAGTCTCCCGTGAGGCAAGCGAAGCAATTTCGCGGAGTCGGCACTGGACGCGTTTCCAAATGACTTATTTAAATTTCTCACCGTGAAATTTCACCGTCTTCACAAGTTTTCGCTGCACTAAACTTAATTTTTAGGAATTATTTATAACAAACTTTGCATGAAAGCAGCTCGGCATAGCTTGCCGTCTTCATTTTAAATGCGTTCGTTCATTTTAGACTAGTGCGTACTTTACAGGATGGCTTCTATATTTTTTGTATTTTATGTAGCTTGGTAAGGCTTAGGTACGTCCGGGGTAGATATCCATAGGTTTTTCCAATACCAATTATGCGGAAAATATGAACAGCACAATTTTCATTTTAGTTACTTAATTAAACTTTATTTTAATCTATATCTTATTTAAATCTCTCTTAATTATCTATCTCACATAAGCGAAACTATAAATATTCTTAGAATTAAACTAACATAGTCAAAAAATATTTGGAAATCAAATTAGGGTTGGCCATTTCTACCGAAATATGTCCGGGAATGATGGCCATAAGATTGATCATGAGTTTATTATTACTTTTTGCACTCTTTTCTCCTCTTTTTTAATAAAACAAACATTTATTAATTTTTACTTTGGTATTAAACATTCCAAAATCACGAGTGATTGTAGTAAAGATTTTTGACGAGCCTGCAACTTCATTTTCCTAGTTTTGCGACCGAATTGAAAAAACATGTCACATTTTCTTCAATAGGACATTCATTGCCGTTTTCTGTGTCTGAATAATCGTCTGAAAGTAAGCATTGGAGGATATGTGCAGAAAGGAAATAAGTTTTTCCCAATTTGAAGAATCCATTCGGGAGTAGTTTCGGGAATCTTGATACCCGTATTCCGATTTATAGTCCCAAGGAAGCAGGATTTCATGATAACCATGACCATGGAAGCAGTTCTCTCGGAAATCATATCTGGAGGTTGGTGTGTGGTCCACCACACACCACCAAATAAAATAAGTTGTACTTTCCCATTTCCAAATAGGAAAGTACAACTTATTTTATGAAATTCCACACCGACGATTTTCATTCTAGTTGATCGCAAGAGTAAGCTAGAAACAATTTTCATAGAACTAAAGTACCTAACCATCGCGCCTAGTATTGTACAAACTTAAAATTCAATCTAGTCATGGACAGGCCATCAGTATCAATTTAAAGCTTATTGCTTATGTAATAAGCAATAAGCATAGCAGAGTATCCATCACTGGAACCTAGTTCATTAATGGTAACATTAGGCCAATGTGCTGGGACGGTCAAAAGTCGATAGGTAATACCGTTGAATAAGCCATTTTCTATCAAAATTATGGTTTTCTTTACCGCATGCAATATCGGTATTAACTCAAGTTGTCACGTCCACCGCCTCAAAACAAAACAGCGTAACTAACAACAAGGAAACACTACGAAAAAGTCTCTAAGAACGGTAAAATCAGGTTTCATTTCAATTGTCAGGTTGACGGTAGTTTTTTATTTTAGGGTAATACGGTAAATCATGGTGACGCGGACGCTGATGACCCGCCGATTAATGGGAAACACGAAAAACGCATGAAAAATGATGCCATTTAAATAATGTAGGTATGTATTTAAATATCGTTGTTGGATGAGCTCTTTTCGTCATACACGGCGTGGGCAGTAATAGGAGCAAAAAAATATAATGTAGAGATCCTTTTAGGCAGGTAATTAAATCCAAATGGTTTCAAATAATTCTAATTACCTAATATGTAAAGGTATTTTTTTCCCCCTCAATATTCTAACAAAAAATAATGGAGCCAGCAAGCGAGCCAGCAATGTATTGCAAACATAGTCGCAATATTTGACATTGTCATCCATGATTGTTTTCAATAATTACCCGACTGCGTTAGAAGGAGGTTTATGTTTTTCGAGTTTATGTATGTATATTTCTTTGGCACGATCTGTAGCCTAAATGGCTTGATGGATTTTAGCATGCGAGGTGTCGTTAGATTCGTCTTAATTGTGAGAGTGACACTGGGTAAGTATATCAAAATTGCAAAAAATGGCTGACTTTTGGAGGCATTTTAAACGTTTCCAAAAAAAATATTTTTTTATCGAAGCCTATCGAGTGGGGTATCAAAATAAAGGCTTTAATGAACGGATTACAATCCATATCCATACTAATATTATAAATGCAAAAGTAACTCTGTCTGTCTGTCTGTCTGCTACCTCTTCAAGCTTCAACCGCTGGACCGATTGAGATGAAATTTGGCATGGAGATAGTTGGGGTTCCGGGAAAGGACGTAGGCTACTTTTTATCCCGGAAAAACGCATAAATCCCGCGGGAGCGCTTTAACCGAATTCCACGCGGGCGAAGTCGCGGCCAGAAGCTATTAATATATAATCTAACATCAAAAGTTTGTTTGCAGTCGGATATATTACTTTTTCAAAAATCGAATAGTTGTTTAGTTAAATGAACATTGCTAAAAATATCTTTCAATAGTACATTACACACCTAGGCCGGTCAAGTAAAGAAAGTCTCAGATCGCGGGTAATTGAGGCCCGAGCCGGAGGCGAGGGCTATAATCTAGCGGTCTGAGGATTTCTTTATGACCGCCCGTGGTTAGTATACGATTTTACGTCACCACCTGGCCGTGAAGAGGGATTTTTCGTAGCGCCCAAGGGCGGTAAATCCCGCTTTTCGGCTTGGTGTGACGTAATAGTTATTTGTTATGCAAGGCTGCAAAGTTGTTGTTTGCTGTGAGTGCATGATTGAGACCCGAGTGAACGAGGGATTCTAGGGTTGAACCACGAGCGAAGCGATTGGTTCAAATATAGAATCCTGAGTGTAACGAGGGTTTCAAGGCACGAGACAGCAAACGACTTTGCTGCTGAGCGCAACACGAAATTTTTCACCTCACGCGCGATTTTTCGGGAAGAAGACTTAGTTCGGCGTCACGTACAGTTTGTGCTAACTCTGGAGGAGTTAAATTCGTATCTTCATCGCTAGAATCGCTCATATTTTCTTTATTACTCCGTATAGGTATTCTAAATTACAAAACCAGCAATCTAAAACTTTCTTTTTTATGTTTTTTTCCGGAGGTTGCGTTCCAAATCACTCCTACTCGTACTTCAAGATTCAATTATTCATTGAATACAGTTAAAATATACATATATTTAAGTATTTTTGTGATAAAACATAGTGAAATAATGAAATACATCTGAAACGGTGTATTATTAATATAATTTTATTAATGATGATATTAAGTAAATTGAACCTTTATTTTAATAAAACTCTCACGACGAATTGCGTTTCAGAACGTATCGTTGTTTTTTTATTGTGACAGTGGCGTCATGCGTCGTTCGAATTTCAAAAACACTTTCCACGCTAGCGGATAAAAACAACTATTGCGCTCGGATATCAAGCTGCAAAACGACCACTTTCGAGCCAGTGAGGTGAAAAAGATATTACTTTACTTTGTGTCTATTAGTATCTTGCAGTAAAAGAAGCCTGCCTTTTTATGAATAGTGGTATTAGTGGCAATAAACATCAAACTGCTAGTACTTAAACAAGTTTTAATTAAATGCTACAACAGTGGACATTAAACATCCAAGCGAATTTTTCTTCAATTAACGCTTAAAAATTGACGCAAATAAACATTCTAATTATACCTAATTATGAAACAGACTTTTTTGTAATTAGAACATTTCTACAATGTCTAAGACCCCGGCAGGTATTTTTTGTTTTCAATCCATACTAATATTATAGATACCTACGGAAGATCAGATCTGTCTATATTTCTGTTACCTTTTCACGCTTAACCGGCTGGACCGATTTAGATAAAATTTTGTATGGAGTTAGTTCGAGTCTCGGGGAACGACTTAGCTACTTTGTATCTAAGAAAAACGCAAAGATCCCACAAGGATGCCATAACCGAATTAAACGAGGACGAAGTCGCGGGTAGATTATCTTCTTCTTATATATAACTTGCTTTTCCCCGCAACTTCGTATGCGCAGAAATATTAAAATGAAAAATCCCGTTTTTTTTCGTTCCCGTGGGAATTTCGGGAAATCCTCTCTTAGTGCCCCCCTACGTTCCCAAAGGAACCTGCATGCGAAATTTCAGCTCTCTACGACCAGTAGTTTCGGCTCTGCGTTGATCGATCAGTCAGTCAGTCAGTTTATATATACATGGTGGGTCAGAAAATATGGCAAATAGTTAACCCACAGTATCGGCTATCGGCAACAGTTTCAACGTCTGGCTTGCCTAGCCACTACTGGTTGCATGAAAACTACCCCCACGGCCGCCCTTGAGGTCCTGCTGGGACTACCTCCTCTGGACTTATTCATGCAACAGGAGGCTGCCTCAGCAGCCATAAGGCTCAAAGCCTTGGGCCTGTGGGGAAGACCAAATGGTGCACACAGTACAATAATGGAGGAAGCCATCAAATACGAACCACTGATAGGCGCCCCAAACGACAAAGTACCTAAACAACACAACTTCAACAAGTCCTATCAAATTAGACTTGTTGCAGAGAAAAAGGACCAATCGAGCATACATGAGGTACGCATCTACACCGATGGATCGAAAACCAAATCAGGCACAGGTGCCGGAGTGTACTCACCTGATATCAACATTAACATATCAATGGCCCTGGGTGAGCATAGCTCCATCTTCCAATGCGAATGCGCTGCTATAACCCAGGCTGCCGAGGCAGTAGCCAGAAGAAAAATCACAAATCAAAAGATACGTATAATTTCGGATAGCGCTGCCGTCCTACGAGCACTAGATAGCAAAAACATCAGCTCAAAGCTCATACTAGAGTGCCACTCCTCACTGGAAGCGATCTGCCACAATAACCAGATCACGCTCCAGTGGATCAAAGGTCACAGTGGTTCACTAGGAAATGACGCAGTAGACCAGCTGGCTAGAAGAGGGTCAGACCAAGAGGTACACGGTCCGCACCCAATAATGCCTATCGCCTTCAACCAGCTTAGGACATGGCTGCGTCGCAGAACATTAGAACAACACAAAGCTCAATGGACACAAACCACCACATGCAGACAATCACGGGAGAATGTACCATACCCGGACCGTCGACTCACACGTCGTCTTCTAGCTTTGGAGAGGACTGCCCTACGAACGGTCGTAGGCAACCTCACCGGTCACTGTCCACTTAACAAACACTTGTATGTTATAGGTATAACCGACAGCCCCCTATGCAGGGGATGCCTGTCGGCCGAAGAAACGGCTGCCCATGTCATCCTGGAATGCGAGATGGTGGCTGCACAACGGGCTGAAATCCTCGGGACGCCGGGGTCGCTTCGTGAAGCCTGCGGAGATACCAGGAAAATCCTGCGCTTCTGGTCGGAGCTAGGCTGGCTAGATCCCTAGTCGGCATTTTAACGTACAAAGGCTCAACATAAATGAGCCAAGTGCGGATATTAGAGCCCACAACCATATCGGCTATCGATTCTAAGTATATCGTATAGGTCTTTATTTTTTTTTGAGTTGGTAAAAAAAAAATGTATATGGGATTGGTTGTGTGAGCGACGCCTGAATCCTATACAATTTTTTTTTTTAACCAACTCGAAAAAAATTAAAGACCTATACGATATACTTAGAATCGATAGCCGATACTGTGGGTTAACTATTTGCCATATTTCCTGACCCACCGTGTATATATATACATAGAAGATAAGGTTTTTACCTCTTGAGGTTCGGAACCCTAAAAATGAATTTTGTGTGTTAGTCTGGCGAAGGCTGGAGAACTGCTGGGCCGATTTGGCTGATTCTTTTTTGGATTGATTCCCTGTGATTCAGGGAAGGTTTAGAAAGAAAAAAAAATCGGGAAAAATTTAGAAGATCAGCTAAATAAAAGAAAAACAACTTTGTATGGGAATCGCCTACGGGTGATACAAAGTTCGCCGGGCGAACTAGTAGTTATAAATAGTTATTTAGCACACTACAAGTGGCTTATCTGTTATCTCCCAACAAATAGGTAGCTCTTAACATTATCATGAGGAAGTTATTACATATTATTACACACGTTATCAACAGTTTCCTCAAAATAACAAAGTAAATGTTTTCCTCCTTCATGCTAAACATGCCAAGGATCCAACATAAATCGAGTCCCATTCGGAACCCACTCATGTATTTTATATGTTCAGATAATCGAAACGGAACGATAAAAATCTGGGCTTTCTCTTTTACAGGTTACTGGGCCTATATTCGAATTAAATAGGGATCTCGCTGTTCCCTATAGGATCGCTCACGCGTCAAGTTTAATTTTATATCTAGTTGCTTAAAGTTTACGCGATTCTTAGAAGAAAATACTGTATGTATGTGTGTCCAGATTTAACTTGGAAACTACTGGACGTATTGCAACAAAATTTGGTATGGGGGTAGTTTATAACACTGGTCAACATATAGGCTACTTTTTATCTCGAAAAAAATGCATAGTTCCCGCGGGAATATTAACGAATTTCACGTTGGCGTTCCCGCGGGATCGATGTGATTTTCCGGTATAAAAAGTGACCTATATGTTGACCAGGGTTATAACTTACTACCCCCTATCCCCATACCGAATTTTGTTGCAATCCGGCCATTTTTTCTAAAATTCGTTATTTCGTGTTCTGTGTCGTTTATATAGTCTCCTCGAATTGAAAGTTTCTTTCAAGTTTCAGACGCGAACTTCTTCTACAGACTTATTATTAATATAGATATAGAAGATACACGTAGCTATGTAGGTAGTACGGTAGCTTTAGATAATGATGATGATAAATATACACGGTGGGTCAGAAAATATGGCAAATAATTAAACCTCAGTATCGGCTATCGATTCTAAGTATATTGTATAGGTTTTTAATTTTTTTTGAGTTGGTAAAAAAAAATTGTATATGGGATTGGTTGTGTGAGCGACGCTTGAATCCTATACAAAATGTTTTTTTTTACCAACTCAAAAAAAAAAAACCTATACAATATGCTTAGAATCGATAGCCGATACTGTGGGTTCATTATTTGCCATATTTTTTGACCCACCGTGTATAGAAAATATAATAGCTAAATTACCTATTACTTAAAGGGATATTATAGGAAGAGGATTACTTGAAAAAAAAGTCAAGTTCATGAAAATACCTACCAATATTTTTTTTCCACCTTGCAAGCGTCCAATCCCTAGTGATGTATTGTTATTTTCTCCACTACCCCGAGCTTACCTCAGTGCGTAAAAATGTATACCCTCTAACAAAACTGGACAGTGCCTGGTTATTAATGGCAGTGAAACGACAGACAACTGAAAGTATTATTAGATGAAAATAAACTGGGGCGAAGGATATTTGGGGTTACAGGTTTGGTAGAAGAGTTGGTGAGAGAAATGTAAGAGTTGGAAATAATGAAACTGAGAAGCAAAGATGCTGATGTTTTCTTCGTCGCTTATGACCGACGAACAGGCAGTCGATCCAATTGATAGAAAGTAGTCTGCTGCCTATACACAGTTTTAGTACAAGCGGCATCACCAATTTACTTTAATAATATACATAGGTTCTAGCTTCTGCCCGTGACTTCGCCCGTGTGGAATTCGGTAATCGCGCTCCCGCGGGAACTATCACTTTTCCAGGATAAAGAGTAGCCTATGTCCCTTTGCCGGGACTCCTCTACTATCTCTATACCAAATTTCATCCAAATCGGTCCAGCGGCTGAGGCGTGAAGAGGTAACAGAAAGACAGACAGACAGACAGAGTTACTTTCGCATTTATAATATTAACAGCTTCTGCCCGCGACTTCGCCCGCGTGGAATTAGGGAATTTTCCGAGATAAAGAGTAGCCTATGTCCTTTCTCGGGACCCCAACTATCTTCATGCCAAATAGCATCCAAATCGGTCCAGCGATTGAAGCGTGAAGAGGTAAGACATACAGAGCCGAGATAATATTAGAATGGATCATAAGATATGGATATGGATTTGACAGCGATTTCGTCTTACAGCAGCGAAAGCTATTTGAAACAGAATTCAAAAAAGCTTATCGACCTAAATCGTACCTACCGTTACGACTATTGTAACGACCTCAATCGATTCAAATTGATTCCTGAAGGCTCGAATTTATGACATTTCCTGTGTCTTTTCGCGAACGTTTTATCCCAATTCCCCCTTTGTTAGCCGTTTCCTTACGCGTGCATTACCGTAAGTAATTTCATAAGCACTTAAAGCATTCAGGCGTAATACGACACACTTTACGTCCCGTGGGAAATAGGTACGTGATGAAAATTGTCACGTTATAAGGTATAATTTTGCTGAGTGATTTGAAGCTGTGGTGGCCTAGTGGTTCGACCTACCGCCTCTCATGCAGAGGATCGGGGGTGGGATTCCGGCTCGCACCTCTAAGTTTACTTATGTGCGAAATTCAATTTGAATTAACCACTGTGCTTTTCGGTGAACGAAAACATCGTGAGGAAACCTGCACGCATTCGTGAATTAATTCAAAGATGTGTGTGAAGTCCCCAATCCGCACTGGGCCCGCGTGGGGACTATATCCCAAACCCTCTCGTGATGAGAGGAGGCCTGTGCCCAGCAGTGGGACGCAAATAGGCTGTAGTAGTAGTAGTAAGGTATGATGCTAGCGACTTAACATAAATATACCTACTTCAAAAAGTCGGCGACGACGTCGTTAAATAGTAGTAATCTAACACTTGTGTTAGATTCAAACCGTCCAAACAGTTTTGTCGGACATTGTTTTAGTTATAAGTTTTTGTGGCGAACAATAAATCCATAGTATTATAATAGTTACTAACTCGTAAAATTCAAAAGTACCCACTTAGCTCTGTCTGCATTACCTCTTCACGCTTTAATCGCTGGACCGATTTAGATGAAGTTTGGCATGGATATAGTTGGGAGTCCCGGGGACGGATATAGGATACTTTTTATCCCAATTAATGCATAATGCATAGTCCCCTTAGGAACACGATAGCCGAATTCCACACGGAAAGTCGCAGGAAGAACCTATATATATTTTTTAAGTCTTGACTTAAAAAAAATATATAGGTACTTATACTAATATTATCCCACCAAAAACATAAATGTAAAAAAGGAGAGCCAAGTTCAATACAAAAATTATTCTCTGCTGTGGGCTTCGCCGCAAAAATAATGGAGATCTGAGATTGAGTGCCAAGTTCTATGCAAAATCCAAATATGTAGTCTAAGGGCTGACTTGGCTGGTTTTCCCATACGAATTATTATTAAGTACCTACTTTTACACAGTCATGGAAGAGCCTTATGTTCGATGGGTAGTTTCTACCAGCAAGCCAAATTTTCGGAATAATAAAATAAGAACCGAAAGGTTGACAGGTTTAGAACATGCGAAGGCTATATAATTCGTATGGGAAAACCAGCCAAGTCAGCCCTTAGACTACATATTTGGATTTTGCATAGAACTTGGCACTCAATCTCAGATCTCCATTATTTTTGCGGCGAAGCCCACAGCAGAGAATAATTTTTGTATTGAACTTGGCTCTCCTTTTTTACATTTATGTTTTTGGTGGGATATCATTAATTTTTGTAGGTAAGTAAGTACATATCCTCGTAACGCCGTGGGTCTTTTTATTATAGGAATTGTAATAATAATATTACTACAAATTATAAGTTTTCCTTAAGAAAACTTAGCAATTTCGCAGCATAAATCGCAACCTTATAGGTCAGAATATCGAGAGACAACCGGACAGCAAGACGGCGCTCGCGCTTATGAGCGCGGCTGCCGCTCGCTCGGCGACGTTCGCGTCAACAGTTCGATTCGGTTGTCACAGCGCCCCACCCGCCCCGCCCGCGCCGCTCCGGCGTCACTCGGCGCGCGCGCGTCGTGTATGTACCGAAAATCTAAATGCCTATTATTTTATCATTATTTATGAGTAGGTAATAATTTTACACTATTGATGTGCGCTAAATATAAAAATAATAATTAATCCCAGTTAATTAACGTAGGTACCCTAAGTAATATTAGGTATTTATGATAAGCGTTCATAATAGAATCTAATTATTTAAAAATTGCCAGTTTTTTATTTATTCCTTTGTATTCATCTAATTACCTATCTGCATACCAAATTTTAACTCTCTAGGTCATCTGGAACTGGGTTAGAGTTTTGGTCTATAGGTCAGTCAATGATAAAAATGAGGAATTTTGGACATTAATATCTAAATAACCGTTTGAGATAAGCTTACGAAATTTAGAACACATATGTATCTCGCAAGTCTCAATATATGAGCCAAATTTGATACGTTTATGTAAAATAGTTTTTGATTTATGAGGGGGTCAAAAGTGGCTCCAAATGGTTCGTGTAATATTACACACGGTGCGGCTCGCCAGTTCTGTTTCTTGAACTTGGCTTGACACGCTCCCGCGTGTCTAGAGAATTGCGAAAGTAACTATATCTGTCTGTGTTTTATCTCTTCACTTATACTAGCTTCTTCCTGCGACTTTCCGTGTGGAATTCGGCTATCGTGTTCCGGAGGGAAATAGAGCTAACATGGAATTTTACGAGTTAGTAACTATTATAATACTATGGATTTATTGTTCGCCACAAAAACTTATAACTAAAACAATGTCCGACAAAACTGTTTGTACGGTTTGAATCTGGGTATTAATTACTGAGTTGGTGCCAAATGCGCTGAGCGTGCTATGGACGTTATGCGCTTATTATGTAAAGTACAAAACTCAGCATTTTGGTTAATTGTGCATTTCATTCTAAAGCCATTTGGAAGATCAATCTCTAACCGAAAATTTTGCAAAATGTGCACAAAATATAGCTTTTCGATTTTTCTGAATTAAATTGGCGACTTAAATTCTAGTGAGGTGTAATTAAAATAAAAATAATATTTACAACTCCCATGCCATTACAGTACGTGAAATAAAAAAAAAACTAAAATGAAAAGTAAATTTAAAGTTCATTGTCTCAAACTTCGCGATACACACTCATATTAAACACACTATCACCGGGACTTAATCGCGTAAAAACTATTTATATTTTACCTCGACGTTTCGGCCGCGATGCAACGGCCGTGGTCACCAGAAGAGTCTTCTCGTGATAGTGTGTTTAAAATTAAAAAGTTAAAATATAGCTATACATAGAATATTTGTCCAAAATCACTGCCTTGGGGTAGGGTGGCCAGAAGGCTGGCTGCATAGCCACGTTGGATGGCAATGATAATTCTTTGCCAGAAGTAAAAGCCAGCCCTGTGGTTATTGGCGACTGTTTCTCAGACCCTCTTGTGATGTTCGTCATTTTATCACTAGTCCCTAGTTATTTTGGCGCGAGCGAAAGCAAGCGTTAACGTTAAGGACGAATGAAAATGACAATTTTACTACATTCATAATAAGTAAAGTAAAACACGAACAGGATGAAATTCTAAAAACAAAAAGCAGTTATTTTTTAAGGACGATGATTATAGTATAGCTGTATAAAAACAAAAAGCGCTCGTTCGGAAATGATAAACTTTTCGCACGTTAAACAAGTATCGAAATGTTTACTTTTTTAGTATTAAATATAATGTTATACTTAGATTTTTTGTTTTTGTTTAGCGGTTACTGCGGCCCGTGACATAAGAAATCATAACATTTTGACGCTCAGGCCTCAAATGGAATGCCTTTGTGCCAGTATTTCACCGGATGCAACACTGCGAGCACTGCTATTTAGCCGCAGTTTAGCGAGTAAGACTGTGGTGGCCTTGCGTACCTAAACTCCACCACCAGCAAAAAGTATAGTGTTGTGGGTTTCTGTTTCTGTTTCTTCTTACAGGACCTTAGGTATGGGCACAGGGCGGACATTGCCTATAGAAGCACGATTTCGAACACAATTCGAATGAAGTTTCAATGTTTGCGTGCGAGGACGTCTGTGTGTGTGCAAGGACATCTGTACAGTTGTAAATGTGTGTGTACCAACTACGCGGGCCAATGATTCACTCTCCATCTCCGGATGAAACAAATGACGGTAAACAAGGGCGAATTGGGCGCGAGTTGCGCGCCGGCTAGATTCTGGCGGTTGATTCCGTGGCCATTCTGTATGTAGTACTATTAAAATATATTCTGTGGTATGGGTATAGTCGTAAATTCTGTCTGGTAATAAAATACGCATCTAATGTTCTAATCTGCTTAACGCTTTCAAACACGAACCGCTAATTTAGGTCATCCCTAGTTTACTGTGGTTGAAAATTGGCTTAACATAACTCGGTTACTTCTCGGCTCCCGCTTAATAAACCTTCGGCTTGCATGATTATGATGTAAAACTCTTGAACGATGCAAATTGCACATACATGTTTTCTGCATACCAACATGGTTAGTTATGGGACGATCTACAATAAATTGCTAGAGTGAATGTATGTAAGTAAGTATTGTAACTTCGGAAGTAGATCACGTTTTTATGACATCGCTTAAAAGCGTTTCTTAAAACAAATAAAAATCCATTAATTCGTACACATTTTCAGAATTCCAACAGGTACCAAGGACACATTATAGCTAACAGCTAGCTATAATGTGTCCTTGATAGGTACAGCTAGTAACTTCTTACAATAATTCAAAAATTAAATTAGAAAGCTACAGTATAGGCTGGGACAAAAGGCTAAGCTCACCAAATTGAAAGCTTTGTAGAACAAACATCCTTAAGATCCTAACGGGAGACGATACGCTGCCATTGATGCTAACACGTGCTGTCTTGGTACCATATTTTCGTGCTGACAGATCACAACGCTTTCGTTCTTTCTGTGTTCTTGTAGTTTGTTCCTTTTTTTAATGTGTTGTTTTGTCACGGATAAATCATTTTTTTCTTTCTAACTATACTTCAAACTATTTTCGAACTATCAGTAGATTTATTAAAAAGTAACCTGTTGATTTTATTCCTAAACTGCCAGTGTTAAATACATTCCGGCCCAACTCGCTAATTTTACGCCCGGCTGCAGCTAGGGTTGCCAGATGGCCGGGATTTAGCGGGATTCTCCCGAATTTTATTGTGGCCTCCCGACTCCCGACAAAGTAATAAACCTCCCGAAAAACTACTTCTGTTAATAAAAAAATAATCTTAAGTTCTTAATTGTGATCAAGCGAAACATTTCTCCATTCCGCGTCGGCGTAAAATTGATAAGTCTTCTTTAATAGGAAAAAGTTTTTTCGGCTAAAAAAGTTAGGTACTTTTATAAAAGTTTGAAGGTGGTTTTAATCTTATTAGGTTTTTTTTTGTTTCTCCCGACCGAAGTCCCAAAATCCCGAAAAATTGTTTTTTTCTCCCGATACGATTTTCACCTACTGGTCACTGCATCTGGCAACCCTAGCTGCAGCTGGAAACCTCGGTACAACCTCGTTTTCTCTAAACCTGCAGTTGTAAAAACCCTGCAGTGTAAAAATTAAGGTTGCCTTTTGTGTTTCTTTTTACAGAGACGTTTATTAAAATACAACCTGATTTTTAGGATCACTTCAAAGTTTAGGAGTTATTTCTGATAATGGCAGGGCATTTTAATCAAGCAGAAATGCAAATTCAAGTCAATTAAGTGAAATAACGGTTTACAATATTTTTATTACATTTTCGATAAGTTAATAATTTATTTCAATTTGAAGATCTTCAAGAATACGATTACTAATTTTGTAAAAAAGTTATAAAAACCACCTTCAAACTTCAATAGACTGCGATGTCATTGGTCAAGTTCAGTAGAGTTGAACCACAGTAGAACGAAGTTTTTCGATGTTAGACGGTTTTCTGCATAATATTTTTTGGGTTACAATATCCGAACACAATAGGGATGACGACAGTGTGAAGAAATCGAAATTCTAATTAGTCCGTCAGTCAGGTAATAAAAAAATATTAGGCACGTATTTTTTGTTTTATCAAATTAACAAAGAATGACTAAGTTAAAACGCATTAAGGTTGGAGATTGGGGGCCAACTACGTCACCGTTAGGTATAAATCGTACCTAACCGTGACGTCACGCGACATTTCAACTCAATATATCTCCGTATAAGTTTGATTACGTGAAAAAAGAAAAAATACGTGTCCAATACTTTTCAATAATCTTCCTGATAGAGTAAGGAAAAAAAGTTGTCGTCATCCCTATTACTTGCATCATCGGGGCGTCCTTTTGGATATTTTAAGTCTGTTTGAAAATGCATTGTTGTACGTAAATGTTTTCTTGGTCGCGAATATTGGCTACGCATTAAAACTCTGCAGTCGCCCGTTCAGTTAATTTTACACTCAACAGCAATGAAAACGAGTCACTGTATAGGTTTTTCCATACAAAGTGACCCGTTTTCATTGCTGTTCAGTGTATATTCATAAATAGACTACATTTGTTATTATTCAGTAGTTGCTGTCTTATTAGGGTATTAGTCTTACCACAACAGTAAGCTCTTGAACTAAGGATTTTGACTTCTAAACTAAACCTTGCACATAAACCTAAAACTTCCAAGTCTCAACAAGTCGAGAATCATGCAAAGTTACCTGCATAAATATTCGATATATTTAATCTGTGACAAAGTGGCTTTGGGCAAATAAAACAAAGTTAAGGCATAAATTACAGCGAAACGGGGGAAGTTAGACCGCTTTGAAACGTATAGGGAACAGTTCGTAGCTTGTGCGCGTTGGAAATCAATTTGATTTTGATTTCATTCAGAAATAAATTCATTAGGTACATTAACTACTACTACTACTACTACTACCACAGCCTATTTGCGTCCCACTGCCGGGCACAGGCCTCCTCTCATCACGAGAGGGTTTGGGCTATAGTCCCCACGCGGGGCCAATGCGGATTGGGGACTTCACACACATCTTTGAATTGCTTCGCAGATGCGTGCAGGTTTCCTCACGATGTTTTCCTTCACCGAAAAGCTCAGTGGTAAATTCAAATTGAATTTCGCACATAAGTAAACTTAGAGGTGCGGGCCGGAATCGAACCCCCGACCCTCTGCATGAGAGGCGGTAGGTCGAACCACTAGGCCACCACGGCTTTTTAGGTACATTAAATTTGGACGTAAAAGGGGCCGTGATTCAAGCTCAACCGCTTTGCATGCAGAGGGTCGGGGCTTTGAATCCCGCTTGCACCGCTGAGTTTACTTATGTGTGAAATTCAATTTGAATTTACCACTGAGCTTTTCTGTGAAGGAAAACATCATGAGGAAACATTCGTAGGCCACCTATGAAGTAGTTCAAGAATGTATGTGAAGGTCCCAATCGGCACTGGGCCCGCGTGGATACTATAGCCAAAACCCTCTCGTTATGAGAGGAGGCCTGTGCCCAGCAGTGGAACGTAAATAGGCTGCTTTTGTGGTGGTGGACGTTACATATTGGTAAAAGCTAACGTACAATATTGTGACAATGAGCGCAGAAGAAGGGAAAGTGGAAAGGTACTCAGGGTCTCTCGGCGGTTTCCCGGTGTCCTGAGGACCCTGGCCAGGGCACTGATCACACGCGAATGTTCATGGTCACGTGTTCTTTCCTTGACGGAGCGCGCCAGACTGAAGCGCCGGCGCCGTTTGACTACTCGGCGGTTGATATCAGTGTTTTATAAAAAGGGTAGTTTGGAAAAGATCGGTGGCATTAGAGGAATTGTGCGAGTAGGATAATACTTATTGTCACAATATTATGTTTTTATTATTAGCGCTAAGTGACTAACTTTTTTTTCCTTAATAATCTCAATGGGCCACAGTGACCATGACTCGTAAGTCATGGTCACTGTGGCCCATCGAGCTTGTTTTTGTTTGCCACCCAATGCTATAAAAAACTGGGAATCGAAGTCAATTGTTATGTTTTCGGTGAAAGTTCTGAATGAACATCTGTTGACCTTCACGAGAGATGAGCGCCCGAAGGGGGTCGTGTTTCTTTGCTTTCTGGGGAATACTCGTATTACTATATAATGATGCTGCATGCGTTGCGGCGATTGAATTTCGATGATAAAAATATATCCTTACGAGCCGTTTGTCCGCAACTTCGTCCGGCGTAGACTTTGAATTTGCGTACCCACATATAGATGGTTGTAGTTATAGAAGTATTGAAAAAACTGGTTTGACCCGTAGAAAACCCGTTTCCATTGAAATATCGGGATAAAAAGTATCCTATGTTATTTCCAGGGTCTCAAACTATCTCCATACCAAGTTTCATACAAATTGGTCTAGTCGTTGCGACGTTGAAGAAGGACAAACAAACAAACAAACACACTTTCACATTTATTATATTAGTAAGGATTTAATGTGTAATTTATTAAATGGTCCTATAACGGAACACTCGCGCTGGCTTCGATGTCAGCAAATTGGGACCATTTTGTGACAAATCACACGCAATCGTTTTTGTTTTTTGGAAAGTGTGATAGTCTGATAATGAAGACATTAGTTTTATGACATCATTTTTTTTCTATTGTAAATTCTTAGATAAGGTTTTTAATTCAATACTAATAGTGGACTGTATCTTGCGGCTTCGTATGGGTACCTGGCAATTAGAAAAAGAAACACTTTAAACGCCCTAAGCTTACATTTATTTATAAGTACGGTAGGGGGTTAAGTTAAGGCAGCCGGTGAAATTTCTGGCACAGAGACATTTCATCATGGGCCTCGTGGTATGCAATAGATGGTTTTTATTTATTTATCTATTTATTTACAATAACAGGTTTACAGTATAGTCACCAAATCACCTATTATGCTAAATTGATAGAGGTGCATGTGCTAAGAAGAAATACTAATTAGGTAATAACTTAAAAACATTTTGACAAAAACAAATCAATTTTTGTTAGTAATGACTGCCAGTGGTCAGCAAATACGTCGGCGTCTTGTACCTCGGTCAGAAAGTCATTGAGCAAATCTATTGCCCTTACGGTCGGTGAGTTCCGAGCCCTACGTGTTTGGTAACCCTGCATGGCCGCGAAGAGAGTATCATCTCATGCTTTCCTGCAGGTGACCACTGACCAGTAACACAATGCGCGAGGAGTTGGGTGATTTACTCACGTGACAAAATGAAACATATGTCGATATGTGACAGTGTGGGTGAAATTTCTGGCACAGAGGCATTCCATCTTAGGCCTCAGGGTAGGCAACGCATTCGAGATCTTATGGTTCCTAAATGGGGGATCATAGGATTTCGGTGTCCATGGGCCGGAGTGAGTTACCATCAGGTGGGCTGTGCGCTCGTTTGCCTATACCTACTAATGACATAAAAAAGCTATCTCGGAAACGGCTCTAGCCATTTGGACGTGTAATTTAGGGGTGCGATAAATTGATCTAGCTGGGTTTCGTATCCGGGCAAACTAATTTTCAGCTGTTTTCTCCCGAACGAAGATCGGTCGCCCATGTTCTTATATTTATACCTAAACCTTCCTCACGACTTAGGTATTTAGTTGCTTGATTATTGGTTTATTGCTAACAGACATAGTGTTGCGGCGGCTGTTGTTATTAGGTACTGTATTCTGATGAATATACCTAGTTCAAATTTCTCTACGTACCTATAATTAATAATAAATGATTTGATAATGCGTTGGTAAACATATGTATGAATTTAGAAGAGTTACAATATATCCTAATATTATAAATGCGAAAGTAACTCTGTCTGTCTGTCTGTTTGTTACCTCTTCACGCTAAAACGGCTGGACCGATTGAGATGAAATTTGGCATGGAGATAGTTGGGGTCCCGGGAAAGGACATAGGCTACTTTTTTATCCTGGGAAAATGCATAGTACCCACGGGAACGCGATAACCGAATTTCACGCGGGCGAAGTCGCGGGCAGAAGCTAGTAGTATAATATAAGAAATCAAGTTAGGTATGTAGGTATTAGAAAAAAAAACCTAGTACTGTAAAAATAAAGCTCAAACAATGGGTCAAAAACACTTTGCAAGAAATATTTACAATAACAATACCCTACTCCGGTGAAATTATCAGATTTTTTATTTTTTCAGAAAACATACATAGCGCCAACCAATGTTTTCGCATTTTGAGATCGGCGTTGGAAAGCGACTTATAAAAATAATGTTTGCATAAAGTATTTTCTGGCCCTGTGAAAATATCGTTCGTGTTTCAATTTTTTTGTTTATATAAGTACTAGCTTCTGCCCGCGGCTCCGTCCTCGCGGAATTCGGTTATCGCGTTCCCGCGGGAACTATGCGTCTTTCCGGGATGAAAAGTAGCCTATGTCCTTTTCCGGGACCCCAACTATCTGCATGCCAATTTTCATCTCAATCGGTCCAGCGGTTGAAGCGTGAAGAGGTAACAGACAGACAGACAGACAGAGTTACTTTCGCATTTATAATATTAACTAGCTTTTGCCCGCGACTTCACTCGCGTGGATTTCGGTTATCGCGTTGCCGTGGGAACTGTGCGCTTTTCCGGGATAAAAAATAGCCTATGTCCTTACCCGGGACCCCAACTATCTCCATGCCAAATTTCATCTCAATCGGTCCAGCGGTTGAAGCGTGAAGAGGTAACAGACAGACAGAGTTACTTTCGCATTTATAATATTAATTAATATGGATACATATATTTATGACCCACAAGACGTAGCTACGTCTTGTGGGTCATAAATATATAAAAGCTTTTAAGGTGGCGGTAGACATTCCCGTAAGTAGGTACTTACAGTACAGTCGCATGCGCCTATTTGAATGCAGGAGTTTCTTGCACAAAGGCGGGCGAGGTAGTCTATACCTTGAAGCATAGTACAAGCGAAGAGGGTTTATCCCAAAATTGGCAACGTCGCATATAAGTAGCTGTCAAATGTTTCGCTGTTTCTTACTAATGGGGGCTATCGCGTGTGAATTTGCCACTAGAGGCGCTAGTGTCGCGTGAGGTCCAATAACATTCACTTTTCACCGGTTTTGGCGGGTTTCGTGATACAAATTATTCATTTCTTTAATTTACCTGTTGAAAAGTAATCTCTTTCGTGAAATTATCGCAAATATGGATTATTTGGCGATGAATGTAAACGCTTTGAAACAAAAATATAAATTCCGAACAAAATGGAACTGCACAACAATGCGACATATCTACTGGATATGATGATAGTTATTTATAATTAATAAACTTAATGAGATTCAAGATTTAAAACTTAGTTTCGGCGCCGATCTTATAGAGTCGCCTTTGACAGCTATACCTCTGGACCTTAGTCTACAGTGGCGCCAACTGGTGAGCAAAGAAACGATAGTCCTCATTACTCAATGTTACTGAATTAAAAAAGATAAAGCTAACATTCTATGGTTGAATGACGCGTCTCGTTTTATATTTGTTGGTTATAGGCATTCAAATGATAAGATTACATTAAAATGCATGGAAGAAGCGATGGAAAGTTTTCAAAAGATATTTCTTCGATAATACTAAAAAATTCGTGTCCCAATGTTGTCCCACTGTTGCAATCCATACTTAATGTTTTATTCAACCATAGAGCGATAATTCATGTTTTCATTCAGGAATATTCAGAAATTAACGAAAACAGCAAAATACTTGACAGACGTATGTGCGACGTTGCCAATTTTGGGATTTATAAACACTCTCAAATTGGTCGGCTGCAAATTTATGTGACTTGTACAGTCACAATACAATACAATACGCTTTAAGGACAATACAATATACTGGAAGCAATTCCTTAAAGGGATAAGTTCGCCTTTGTACATTGTTATTATTTGTGATTTTTGTGTGTGTATTAATTTTGTGATGTACAATAAAGTGTCATTTACTTACTTAATTACTTTATTGAACACCACACAATCAAGGAACAGTACCTACAAACATAATGTAATTACACAAAGAGTATGGCATACAGCAGGCGGTCTTATCGCTTAATTATAGCGATCTCTACCAGACAAGTTTTGGATAGTGGACGTGAAGAAAAAAAAACTAGGTAATTACAATCGCCGTCAGATATATGTGAACAAACGAGGTAAACATAAATATCTGAACACGATGTTATTGTCAAGACGTTAAATTGCATTTTCAGACAAAGATAAGTAAGACTACAATTTCTGATTTGCCCAAAGGTTTAACTGGTAGAGAATACCTTATGGCATTAAGTTCGCCTTTTATTATTAGTTTCTACTTATGTGCAATAAAGTTTAAAAATAATGATAATAATAAGTACCTGAGCCGTCATGCCGTTTACATCTTTTTTAAATCAACAAAAACACGATGTACTTATACAAACAAAGGACATCATCCATATGAAATCCCCCGTGAGAACGTACAAACCGACATTTCCATTACAGGGACTCTATCGTTGTATAACATGACGTTTTACGGACCTTTTGTGGGACAAGGGATCAAGAGGGGCCCCTACTTTCTAATCCTACTTTACGAATTCGTTGGAGCATTTTACAAACTTACTACGAAAATAATTTGAACTTCGCAGAAGCGCCTTTCTTCACGATATTTTCCTTCATATAAAAACTCAATGGTAAATTCAGTGTTTTTTGTGCAACACAAGTACATATTATTTTATTTACATGAGAAATATACTCAACAGAAATAAAAACGGGTCACTTTGTATAGGATTTTCCTTACAAAATGACCCGTTTTCATTCCTCTATATTCAGAATTTCATCAGTAGAAAGGTGCTGAGTTCGATTAATTTAGAGAACATTTACATTGAAAAATATACACTCAACAGCAATGATTGCTGTTGAGTGTTTTTCTGAATATAGAGGTCTTAATGTGCTAAATCTGAAGTTGGCCCTTTATGTAACTAATTTTTTTCACGAATATACAACTTCATTTCAACACTTCATTTTGTTTGTAAACACTTCACCGTTTTATACGCAACAGTCGTCTCGTAAATCCATTCAAATTTATTTATATTCGTTTTCTTTCCTTGCGAAGATGAATCAAGATAAAACCTCTGCTTGCAATCCGAGTACGGATTAACCCTTAATGAAGAATTTTTCACGGTCGTTTAAATCTAAAAACAGATAGGTACCTAATATAAAAATGGTTTCAATTAACCTTACTACAACAGCCTATTTACGGCCCACTGCTGGGCACAGGACTCCTCTCATCACGAGAGGGTTGGGCTATAATCCCCACGCGGGCCCAGCGTGGATTGGGGACTTCACACACATCCTTGAATTACTTCACGGATGCGTGCAGGTTTCCTTACGATGTTTTCCTTCTCCGAAAAGCTCAGTGGTAAATTCAAATTGAATTTCGCACATAAATAATTTCAGAGGTGCGAGCCGGATTTGAACCTGCGACCCTCTGCATGAGAGGCGGTAGGTCAAACCACTAGGCTACCACGGCTTTTTTTTTCAATTAACCTTAGTAACAAATAATAAAATCCATAAAAATCGAAAATCATGAATTGACCAAGCTCTTCTTTACACGTCTATTTTTGAATCTACTAGCGCTCTCTAAAAGTCCCAAAGAGGAATTCATTCAAGAAAACCAACAAAAGATTTAATTTTAAATGGCCCTATCTCAATATTCATAACACAATTGGTAGCAATTGTGTTACGGTAGCGTAAACGACAGATTCAATGGTGTTTATTTAATATCTAAACGATAAGAAGATAATGAAAACTGACATTCGAATACTGTCATTTTCTTTTCACCCTTCCTGAAGCGAAGCCCAGTTCCATAATGATATATTTCTGATAAGTAGACGAAGTGCAAAGATAATGAATTCGGAACAGAACGGTATTCCAGATTTGAATCGCGGCGAGGGCGCGCCAGTAGTTGCGAGACCCTCGGCTGGAGCGGTCGCGTTCGCTAGTCAACGAGTACACGCGAGTGCGGTGCAGTGCGCAAGACAGTGACTTAGTAGTTTCAATCGTAAATAGAGTGAATTAATGAATAAACTAGCGGAACTGTAATCTACTCAATTATAGTGTAAGTTTTTAAGTGACTGAAGTTGTTGAGCTGAAGTTTTTCGTTTAAAAACGGCGTCATGTAAGTTACTAAGTTATAAATAAGTGTGTAATTTTCTGTGAAGGTTTTAGTCTTTTTTTTATAAATTTTCTATAACATGGTTCAAATTGTACAATTTAATTTACTTGACATTTAGAACTATTGTTGTATTTGACTTCGGCGCGTATTCAAGATTCGTATTTACTTCAGACGACTTCATTAAGGATCTTCGAATCAAAGTGATTCGGGTCTTCCCGCTCTTCAAAAGTTTGGCGATTTAATTTCGAATGTTTATTTTTATTCTCGTTACCGGTGTCTGTTTTAATTAATCTTTGGCGCTGTATTTAATTGAAACTCTTGAAACTTAATTACGTTGATAGACTACCTTAGATTTTAATTCTACATATCTTTTTTTTCAGCAATGATAAAAGTGTTTACCGAGCGAGTTCAGTCCCGAATATTTTTTGCACATTACTTACCCAAGTGGGGTCTAAACCAGAAAACTTAACTTTTTGTAGGCACATTCACAGTTCAGACGCATATGAAGCCGTGGTGGCCTAGTGGTTCAACCAACCGCTTCTCATGCAGAAGGTCGGGGGTTCGATTCCGGCTCGCACCTCTAAGTTTACTTGTGTGCGAAATTCAATCTGAATCTACCCCTAAGCTTTTCGGTGAAGGAAAACATCGTGAGGAAACGTGCACGGATCTGCGAAGCAATTCAAAGATGTGTGTGAAGTCCCCAATCCGCACTGGGCCTGCGTGGGGACTATAACCCAAACCCTCTCGTGATGATAGGAGGCCTGTGTCCAGCAGTGGGACGCAAATAGGCTGAAGTAGTAGGTAGTAGTAGTATACCTACCTATAGATAAAATTCCACTTTCATGTAAAAATGATCTTGATCAACCTCTACCCAGGTACTTAAAGTACTTTACACCACCCTTGGCCGTAAAGTGGGATTTTCTGCCCGCTACGCGGAGAGAAAATCTCACTTCATGGCCAAGGCAAGACGTAGAACTTTTGCCAACCACGGGCGGTAATTCGTAAAGCCCCAGATCGCATATTTATGACCCTCACCTTCGGTGCGGGCCACAGAAACCTGCGATCTGGGACATTTACGAATTCACCACCCTAGGTCTGTAATGTACTATAACCTATCTACGTAAAATAAGAAATTCCAAAGACCCCACGTAATAAATGATTGAGCCGTAGAATGCTAAGCGGCCAAAATTTCCCAAGAACTTCGCCCGTTCGTGGCAGATGAAGCGAATTCGGCATCACTGGTACCTCTCAAAAGTCGATAATCGAAAAGACCCATTTTTCTATTGAAGTTTGTAAACCACTATATTGTTTAAAAAGCTTTTAAATGAAATTCATTTGATTACAAAAACTAGTCTTTGTTAGTGGTAGGGCCTGGTGCTAGGTTCGTGCGGGATGGTACCACAGTCTTTCCCCGCTGATCTGCCACCAAATAGCAGTACTCGCACTGTGTTGTGTTCCGGTAGGGGGTTAAGGCAGCCGGTGAAATTTCTGGCATAGAGGCATTCCATCTTAGGCCTCAGGGTAGGCAACGCATTCGAGATCTTATGGTTTCTTAATGTTTCTCTCATAGGATTTCGGTGTCCATGGTCCGCAGTGACCACTTACCATCAGGTGGGCTGTGCGGTCGTTTCCCTATATGATATATATATAAAAAATCAAAGCCGTTTGATTGAGTATTCAGCATGTGTTGCGCATTTGTTGCGTAGATATCTTACTGAAACTTTTATTTAAGCCGACAAACGAGCATGGCTGATAAAATATCAAACTTTTAAATATATGAAATCGTATTCAAATGTTTCGGATTATACGGGAATTTTATTACAATCAGGATTTATATTAAATGATGATGACGATAAAAACAAATAATTGCACTTTAAGTAGTCCAAACTAACAGCATTTTCAGCAAAAATACATGTGTTTGAATTGCACTATTTCACGTTGTTTGCTTATACTTACTTTAAAATCGCTAAACTTGTATAAGTATTTATTTAGTTATGTATCCGAACTATTTAGTTATGTATCCGAACGATCTCAGAAACGGCTCTACCGATTTGGAATAAGTACCTGGGGTACAGGGGCGACCATCGATCCAGCTATGTCTCATATCTGAGAAAACTTGGTTTTAGCTTGTTTTCAAAATTTGGTATGGAGATATAAGGTCAACATATAGGCTACTTTTTATCCCGGAAAAACGCATAGTTCCGCGGGAACCATAGTACCGAATTCCACGCGGACAAAGTCGCGGGCACAAGCTAGTTTTTAACTAAAGTAATAATGTAAACCCAATATTTAAACCAGCAACGTTAATAACTTGCTAAGCAGCAGTGTTGCTCTTAATCGGGCTTAAAAGAATACTATGTATTTTAATAAACTCTGAATATTTTTATTCTAATATTTATATTTGCAATGTAACGAAATTAATACCTATCTCTGCTTCTATAAATATTATTAAACCCGCTATTTCATAGCGTTTGAAACACGGAGTTAATGAAAATTTGGATTTAAATGAAAAATGTTATACATGCCCTAATGTATGAACTGCAACGGTAAATTACAAATGGCGTAATTTCAGCATATCTTGGCAAGCATCCGACATAAAGCGCTTCGTAATTAATCCAAGCTTTTATTGTTTTACTAGCTCCTGCCCATGACTTCACCCGCGTGGAATTCTATGTCCTTTCTCGGGACCCCAACTATCTCCATGCCAAATTTCATCACAATCGGTCCAGCGGTTGAAGCGTGAAGAGGTAACAGGCAAACAGACAGACAGACAGAGTTACTTTCGCATTTATAATATTTAAAAAAAAATGTGGATATGGATAAAGGTTTTAAAGGTTTTCCTCTCATAGTAAATCCAACAAGCCTAGCCTAGAGTGATAAGATTCGATTAATTAATATGATAAATACAAAATAAAATCCAGTCAGTCAGTACCTTGAGTATATGCGATTGAAAACTTTTATTTACAAAACATAGTGTTAATATTTTCCAAGATTTTTAGGCCTGCTTAGGTTGTTGAAGATGAACATTTCCACTGCCGCGAGCCCGTTCCACGAGTGCACGGTTCGTAGTAGCTTTTTCCTCTACAAACCACGTAGAGGGAAAACGCATAGGCTACGAGCGTAGCGCATAGCGTAGCTCGCCTACGAACGCGTTTAAAAACAAATCGCGTAGTACGACAAACTTAACACATTCCCTGTCCCCATATAAAATAACAGCACAATCTCACAAGTCCAACTGACGTATGTATACGTACGTATCTTAGTATGAAGCAGTGACTCCATAGTGGGAGCATGGACTTGTGAAAAAAAGCTTCATGTCCCCATTCATATTTTCATTCAGTAATATTGAGAAATTAATAAAAACAACGAAACATTTGACAGCCATTTGCGACATTGCCAACTTTCGGAGTAAACCCATACAGCATTAATAGAATCTGCTTCAACGGTATAATAGGGATGACGACAGGGTGAAAAAATCGAAATTCTAATTAATAGTCCGCCAGTCAGGTAATAAAAAAATATTAGACACGTATTTTTTGTTTTATCAAATTAACAAAGAATGACCAAGTTAAAAACGCATTAAAGTTGGAGAGGGGGGCTAACTACGTCACCGTTAGGTATAAATCGTACCTAACCGTGACGTCACGCGACATTTCAACTCAATATATCTCCGTATAAGTTTGATTACGTGAAAAAAGAAAAAATACGTGTCCAATACTTTTCAATAATCTTCCTGATAGACTAAGGAAAAAAAAGTTGTCGTCATCCCTATTGCTACGTTAATGTCACGCGCTATATTAGTTTTGTTATGATCTACATTCAACCGGGTGAAAAACCACAAACTAAATCGCGCATTGTTTACATGGATAAAGCGGAAATGCGGACAATGTGGAAACATCGGGTCAAGCAAAAAAGGTAAATAATCCTTTTTCGAGTGTTTATTGAGTGACGACCCGTCATATAGAAGTGGGATGTATGTAAATGAGCTGTTGGTGAAGATTATGTCTTAGTTCCATTTTCTAATACTAGACTAATTTGCAATTGAGTGCTCGGTCACGGCCGTCAGCCGGAAGACTCAATTGATCTGAGATGAAGACTCTTCAGTAGAAGGAAACAGTAATGGACCATAATGACCATAAACTACTGCGTTTTTATCAATTTGTTGTGTGAACTACGTTTAAGGACTTAGAACTACTCTGCTAGCAAAGGATGGTGACAAATCAAGTTGAATTTACGAGTTTATTCTCAAAGGCGAGAGGGTTTGAATCCATGCATGCAAGCCAAACCAAACCACTACGCTTATCCGCCAGATACACAAATCCGTCAGATAAAGTAAACAGTAAAGAAAACAGTGGCGCCCAAAATAAATAAATGAAAGTGCAGCAGTATCACTGTTCGGTTGCGCTCACAAACTATTGTGTTTCATTCGCAAATACCGGAACGGATTGAATTGAGCCCCGCTCCGGCGTACCCAGTGTTGTTTTAGTTTACAGGACACTCTGTATCAATTTTGATTTAGTTTTGATGAAATTGCTAGAAAGCTGGGCTAGGTTAGAAGTGACTTTTTCATGCATATTTTCCCCCAAACAAAAATCCTGGATCCGCCACTGGTCAAGCAAATCGTTGTGACGATATTTTATTTTTATTACCCACACACTGAATCAACTATCGATTCTAAGCATGTTTTTTAGGTTCCTATTTTTTTTCGAGTCGGTAAAAAAATTGTATGCCCCATTATGGGATTAATGATTGAAATTGAACATTTGAAACAAATACTGTTAAATTTAAGCACCTATTGTATTAATTTCATTTTTTTCTTATCAGTATAATAAAATAAATAAGTAAGTCTTTTAGAAATGCTTGCCATATTTTTCATATTTTAAAACGGCTTGGCAAAATAATTGTTTAAAGTACTTAACTAAAAAGATCAAGAAAATCATCTCAATGATGTTGAATTTGTTGTTTATTACTACCGCTTTTCATTTTTTGCAATCAAACTTAATACTATGTCATACCATTAGTTTGAAGCATTAAGTCCATTTACACTGCATTTTTTTGTTTGAATAAAGAGTTTAAATAAATAAGTAAATACCAGGAAGTATAAAGGTAGATTATGATGATTATAAGTAGGTAAATTCGTGTGATGACCAACAATACCTGCACTATATGAACGATTTGTATGAATTATTATGTAAATATTTAGCACAGCATTTGTATTATTACTCGAGTCATATGGGGATTCATTGTAGCGGAACCTTGCATAATAATTATTATTATTCTAGATTGAGACAGTGCGTAGTAACAAGTAATAATTATTATGTGTGCATTATTTATAATTCATATTAATATTATAAATGCGAAAGTAACTCTGTCTGTCTGTCTGTTACCTCTTCACGCTTCAACGGCTGGACCGATTGAGAGGAAATTTGGCATGGAGATACTTGGGATCCCTGAAAAGGATATAAACTACTTTTTATCCCGGAAAAATGCTTAGTTCCCGCGGGCAGAAGCTATAGTACTCTATAATGTTATGCTATATTTTTGAGACAGCGGGTGAGCGGATAATCGTCAACCGTTTTTGATCTTTTATGATATTGTGAGAAAAACTTCTTGGTATTTTAAATAATAATCTCAAAGTTTCTTTTGTGGGTCAGTTTCTTAATTTGAATCTACAGTTAATGTACCTACCCCCCAATTGAAACCCCTTAGAGTATTTTTTTTTAAGTTGTCATGGAATAATGCAATTTTAAATTAATAAAACTTACCCTAGCAGTGACAGTAAAGAATTATTAATTATTCTGCCGTGCCGTGCCGTGCCGTTTTATAGGTGGTGGCCTATTGGTTCGACCTACCGCCTCTCATGCAGAGGGTCGGGGGTTCGATTCCGGCTCGCACCGCTAAGTTTACTTATGTGTGAAATTCAATTTGAATTAACCACTGTGCTTTTCGGTGAAGGAAAACATCATGAGGAAACCTGCACGCATCTGCGAAGTAATTCAAAGATGTGTGTGAAGTCCCCAATCCGCACTGGGCCCGCGTGAGGACTATAGCCCAAACCCTCTCATGATGAGGGGAGGCCTGTGCCCAGCAGTGGGACACATATGACGGCTGTAGCAGTAGTAGTAGTAGTAGTATTTATTCTGCGCTCTTAATATTTAATATAATGAAACATACTTTCTTATACCTAGTTACGGAATCGAATTAAAGTTTTCTTGGTTTAGCTTGTGTTAATATAAGTTTATTTATTTATTAGAACCTTCAACAATAGGTAAGTACACTGTTTTACTGTTTTGTTTTTACATGAATTTTTAAGATCTAAATGTCTTATCAATTACAGAAGGTCACCACATGTCCCAAAAGAAAGAAAGAAACATCACTTACTAAATCTAATTTCTTATTAACATTTTTTTTTACAATATTTTAATTATTTTGAACTATGTTTTTTGAACTAATTTTTAAAAGACAATATTTTTAACAGAGTATTTAACTTTTAACTATTTCTACTTTATATATTTTTTTAATATAGTGGTAAGTAGGTTACAACTTATAACCCAAGTGGCCGCTCAATGGGGACTATCGTTTCTTTGCTCACCAGTTGGCGCCACTGTTGACTGAGGTCCAGAGGTATAGCTGTCAAAGGCGACTTTATAAGATCGGCGCCGAAACAAAGTCTTAAATCTTGAATCTCATTGATTTTATTAATTATAAATAACTATCATCATATCGAGTAGCTATGCCGCAATGTTCTGCAGTTCCGTTTTGTTCGGAAAAAAAGTTTTTTTTTTTTCAAAGTGTTAACATTCATCACCAAATAATCCATATTTGTGATAATTTCACGAAGGATATCACTTCTCAACAGGTAAATTAAAGAAACTATCATTTATGTCACGAAGCTCACCAAAACCAGTGAAAAGTGAATGTTATTGGACCTCTCGCGACACTAGCGCCTCTAGTGGCAAATTCACACGCGATAGCCCCCATTAGGTCACCCTTACAAGAATCACAGGCACATACATGTCCCCCGGACATGTGCACGCAGTCTTACATCAATGGCTCACGACTCGCTTAGCATTTGAACACGTCGCTTTATTCGACCGCTTCCGTCCACCCACACACATTGTCGTGTCTACAATGTTTCTACGTCCTCTCTTGTACCTATATTATACAGGGAAAATATATATTATGTTAATATTATGTAAAAGTAACTTGGTCCGTCCGTCTCATTCGTAGTCATCAGATTTGATGTATAGCAAGAACTATGTGGCTATGCTCGGGGTTTCTCTGCGTGATAGAATCAGAAATGAGGATATCTGCAGTAGAACTGGGGTCACCGACATAGCCCGAAGAATTGCGAACCTTAAGTGGCAGTGGGCGGGGCACATTGCTCGCAGGACTGATGGCCGATGGGGCAAGAAAGTCCGCGAGGAGTAGCGTCCGCGAACCGGTAGACGAGCTGTCGGTAGGCCTCCAACAAGATGGAGTTACGACCTTGTAAAGGTCGCGGGAACGCGGTGGATGCGAGTGGCACAGGACCGGTGTGAGTGGCGCGCCTTGGGGGAGGCCTATGTCCAGTAGTGGACGTCTATCGGCTGAAATGATGATGATGATGATGAAGAACTATGTTGAATTTAAAAGTACTAATTTTAATTATATACTAGTTGACCCGGTGAACTTCGTATCACCAAAGTTAATTGTCTTTTTTTTAGTCGTTCCTTTAGATTTTTTCTTTCTAAACCTTCCCTGAATCACAGGGAACAAAACAAAAAATAATTAGCCAAATCAGTCCAGCGGTTCTCAAGCCTTAGCCAGACTAAGAAACGGAAATTCATTTTTATATATAAGAAGATGTACAGCGGTGGAATAGGACCTCGGCAACTATTTTTGACAACACACAGTATATCTAATACTCGTGAACATGTTTCCTCTCCACTACTCAAAGGTTAGCTGGAAATTCCTTGCAGGGATAAGTTCGCCTTTGTACATGTGTCTCTTATCTGTATTGATAATAGTATTTGTGTGTTTTATTCTGTACAATAAAGTGCTACTTACTTTACTTTACTAATAGGTACTACGTACCAGTAGCGACACGCACCGCCCCGCACTAACGCAAGTTACCTCACCCCGCCCGCGGCGAACGTGCGCGGCTTACCATAGGAAATCCGGTCGGACCGTGTACTCTTGCACACACGCCCATGTATTTGTACAAGGTGACATTTTAGTGTGCAGATTACGTTCAGTTTGTATGGAGTGTCGTGGGTATGGAGGGTTGAAGTAAAGGAGCGCAATCTTTATAGTTCCAAAGGTGGACACCAAATCGGGTAGGTTGGGGGCGCTGCGGTCACCACTCCAGTCAAGCCACCTTGGCGGAAAGTCTGCAGTAGCGCCTTCAGATGTCGCTGCTGAGGCAAAAACGCTGCGAAAACGGTTGTGAGGAGAGTGTTTTGTTTTGTTGCTTATCAAATCCGCTGGACACGTTTTCAACTGTTTCGCCATATAAGATTGCGCTCCTTGCCAAGACATTCCACACTCCATAGTCGTGGGTGTGATGCAGATGACGGCGGTAAACACGCATTCCAGGTTCGTACATGACAAGGACGTAAATCTCCCGTGGTCGGAACTCGGAATACGAATGGGCCACTTTGGGAGGATAATAAAGAGTTATGTTTATTAACCCAACAGTAAAGTGACAGTAACCCTTTACTGGCCGAGTTGGGACACTTAACCCTACCTTCTGCCCGCGACTGCGCTTGGAATTAAACTGTAACGTTCCCGCGGGAACTATGCCTTTTCGGGGTGAAAGTAGCTTAGATGCCGATCCCTGGGGACTGTCCAACGGTTGATACGTGAAGAGGTAAAAGACAAACAAACAGACAGGCAGACACGCACACAGAGTTACTTTCGCATTTATTATTATGTATTTACTAGCTGACCCCGCGGACTTCGTACCGCCTTAGATTTTTTTTTTGTATGAAAAATAGCTTACGTCCTATTCTCAGACCTACTAAACATACACACCAAATTTCGTAAGAATCGGTCGAGGCATTTCGGAGGAATTTGGTTACAAACACTGTGACACGAGAATTTTATATATTAGATATGTATTCTTTGCGGCGTTACCTCCGTCTCAGGTCGAATAATAAAACTTGTAATTATAATATTCATGCTATTCATTCATAATTTATGTTTAAACTCCCTTGTTTGGATTCAGTTTTTGTTACAATAACAAGTTTTGGGTATAAATCAAATTTATTAAGCCTATAAATTTTCGTTAGCCGTACTCTACACCTGGGGGAGCCATCAAGCACAAGCACTTCTTGAGGACTCACATTAGCCTATTTGCGTCCCACTGCTGGGCACAGGCCTCCTCTCATCATGAGAGGGTTTAAGCTATAGTCCCCACACGGTCCCAATGCGGATTGGGGACTTCACACACATCTTTGAATTACTTCACAGATGCGTGCAGGTTTCCTCACGATGTTTTCCTTCACCTAAAAGCTCAGTGGTAAATTCAAATTGAATTTCACACATAAGTAAACTTAGAGGTGCGAGCCGGGATCGAACCACCGACCCTTTGAGCCGCATGCCGCATGAGAGGCGGACTCGAATAGCATATAGATACTCGTAGGAATAATACAAACAAACATTTCAAGTATTAGTGGAAACGGTGCTACTTAATGTGTATGATATTGAAATACCTAGTTTTATATGTATTTTTTTATGTAGTGAGGGTAAGAGCATCGATCAAACTTAAAAGTAAAAAAAACATGGCCTCCAAGCTGTCTGTTTGTTACCTCTTTCACGCTTAAACCGCTGGACCGAATTTGATGAAATTTGGTATGGAGATCGAGTCCCGGAGAAAAAGAAAAGTAGCATGGAAACGCTATAGTATAACCTAGTAAAACTTACACAGTAATTCATACGGTCAAAAGATAACAGTAAAAAATACCTACCTAAATTTAAAATTCAACACAATTCGTCTTTCACTTATTATGATAATAATGCTTACTGAACTCATATTGAAACAGTTAATGCATATCGCATACTCGTACACATCATAATAACATACGGCAAATAATGAAACTATGTAACAATACTTTATAAAAATTGTAGGTAATTAATTTAAAAATTATAACCAACACCCGTAAACATCTCGAATGGATTGATGCAAGACAGCTATGTTACCTACATAAACTTTATTAAGAGGATACGTGAGCTGAGCCCCTTTTCAGATTGGAGAAATTTAAATCAATGTTGCTGTCTCGCAGGCGCGGGCGGAGCGGAAAAAGGTGCGATAAGGACAACTGCAGCTCCGTCGAACGAAAATGTCGAACGAAACCTCGACTTCGGAGTTTTTTACGTCGGATTTTTCGACTTAAAAAACTCCGAAATCGAGGTTTCGTTCGACATTTTCCTCCTCCAAAATTAAACCAATCGTAATGAAATTTTGGGAACGGGATGAGAAAGAAATTATCTGTGTCGGACCGTTCTGGTTTTTGTATACCAGGCATTTTTTGCGGGCTATTCAATCGGGCCGTTTTCAGCACTGTTTGGAGTCACCTTGTTCTACATTAAGAACAAAAATATCATTAAAAGCAAAACGTACTTACCGACACAGATACTGACGAACTTATTTCAAAAAATCATTGATCTACGATCAAAATCCAGGGAGGAATATGTCGAGAACGTTTGTATGGAAAAATGACCACTAGCGTGTCCTCTTAATGTGTCCTCTTTAGAGTTCTGTTCCAAACTCCACCATTAATCTTCTTCATCTGCACTTAGAACCAAGTTGGCAACAAGATTTTGGTTATAAATGAGTGTGAAAAACTCTTTGAAGAGTTAGCAAACTTGTGAACATGACTTAAAAGTTGTAACAAGTTCGAGGCATGTTTTTAATAAATTTGTTTAGGTACAGTTCAGGAATTTGAGAGAAAATTATGATTTGCTTAATGGGATAGCAAACGGAAAAGGATTTTGGACTCGATGAAAGCTACGCACTAGTTCCTAATTAGGTTTTTTTTACTACTGACACTCACTACAAAGCAACAGATGCATTTGCGTATGTGGTTCATTATTTTGTTTCAAAAATTTATTGTGTAATAGAAAAACTAAAAAAAGAGAGTCAATGCATTTTCACAGTTCAGCTTGTAATTTTATTCGTACAATTTTACATGGCAGTCTTAGAAATATGGGGACAAGACGTAACTTTTACTAATACAGGAAAGCGTAAATTATAACATGAAAACGCGTTCGAAACTTTCGCTGTCAAAACATCGGGTACCAGAATATTAATTAGACAGAAGTTTGGTACGTGGTCCCACGCTAACTTCCAGAAAATAAACGTGTTGTTCCATATTACATTAATTAACTATAGGGCAAACATTTATATGAAGGAATTAAGATTGCGTTTAATTTGTCTTTTGTCGTTTACCACGGAGAAGTTCTCGCTGTAGGAACTGAAGGAAGGTTTCTCCGCAAAGTACGGTAAGAAGCTTGTTTGTCATTACAAGATTTTCTTTCGAATGACCGTTGGTAAATTTTAGGGAGATAATATTAGGTCACAGGGTATACACTCAACAGCAACGAAAACGGGTCACTTTGTTGAGTAGGTACACAACGTTCTTTCTGCCAACATGTTCTTTCTACCTACCTACTGAATTAGAGTTAAGTACAATAATATGAAGATGATGATGATGATGATAATGATGATGATGATGATGATGATGATGATGATGATGATGATGATGATGATGATGATGATGACGATGACGATGATGATGATGAGGATGATGATGATGATGATGATGATGATGATGATGATAATGACACTAATATCTAATTATCGTCTTATTCAGTACGACGAGTGGTCCGCATGACAACTTACATCCCCATTTTTTTCTTATATGGTTGTTATTTTTTATCTTTATGTTTTATAAAGATTTTTTCAAATAATATAATATTTCCCATTTTACTATAGCGCTTAAATTTCCTGTATTTTACATGTCAAGCACCTGCCGTAATAATTCCCGTGAAGTTTATCTTGAAATAAGTTGAAGTATCCTTGAATAAAGGGTGTTACCTGAGAGAGCATTATAAGGACCCCGCCCTCGTTCAAAGACGTTTTATTATATTCTTTATTCTTCGCGTTTGACCAGTGAAGCAGAAAATTATAAAGTAACAAGAGGACCCTTAAATGTGATATAAGTACTTTACATTCACATCACAAGGTTCTTGCTCGATAGATTTGGACGATGTGAGAAAATTGACATATTATTTTTACACCAATGGTATAGGCAAACGAGCGCACAGACCACCTGATGGTAAATGGTCACTGCGGCCCATGGACACCGAAATCCTATGATCCCCCATTAAGACACCATAAGACCTTGAATACGTTGCCTACCCTGTGGCCTAAGATGGAATGCCTCTGTGCCAGAAATTTCACCGGCTGACTTAACCCCCTACCGCAACACAGCAGTGCGAGCACTGCTATTTGGCGGCAGGCTAGCGGGGAAAGATGGTGGTACCACCCCGGACGGACCCAGCACCAGGTCCTACCACTAACAGACATATTTCTGTTTGGGGATAAGTTAAGTAGGTACTTAAATGAAAAGCTGGATTGCATCAAGGAAGTTAACGATGATTGACTGGCGCCTAATGTAATGTAGGATAGTTTTTACTGGACTGCGCCAAAAGGGTGGTTATGCCGATGTATATTTTTTGGCACGCTCTGTAGTCTAGTACGTGATGGATTTTAGATTGTGGGGTGTCGTGAGATTTCTCTTGATTGTGAGAGTGGCACTGAGTATATCAAAAGTTTTTAATCAGCTGGGTTTTTGTATTTTTTTGTTTTCAAAAATCGTTATTACACAGAATTTTAACATTAGTAGATATGAAATAAAATGTAAAATTGGACTACATGTCGGCCCAAATATTGGAGTGCTAACCCAACTGCATCCAGTCGTCTCCATCCAGAATAGTGGATCTTCTAATTCTTACAGTACCTAAACAAAAAACCTAAAATAACAGATACTGAACAAGTTAAGAAAAATAATACCTAATAGGTCTGACTTTCTCAGTGAAGTGGCCTATGCAAGTGCGTAGTAACCCTCCGGGGAGCGTCGTCGTCAATTCTGTACTAAAATGCGGGTGTATTTTCACTTCTGATGTTACTTTATTGTTTTTTCGGTAGGTACATATTTTATTTTTCTCAAACATGCTCGGAAATGTTCGTGTTACTTTCAAAAAAAGAAGACGCGAGGCTGTCCATTGCCGGCCTTGGCCAGCAAAAACATTATTGTCGTGTGTGTTTTTTTTTAATTCGCCTGCTATTTGAGACACGTGTGTAGAGAAACTGACAAATCCATGGAGGTAATAAGTACAACTTCCAAATCATCCACGATCATGGAAGTAGTAAACACTGGTGTGGGGTAAATGCGCCTGCCTTAATTTATTTCGCCCCTATGCCTTGTAAACAGCCAACTACTAATTGAGTAACATTTACTTATAGGTTTCGATATATTTATGTTAGGCGCACTTACCCCATCCTGGCGCACTTGCCCCGAAACTGAAAAATCCATGGAGCTAATAAGTACAACTTCCATAGCCAAATCATCCACGATCATGGAAGTAGTAAATACTGGTGTGGGGTAAGTGCGCCTAAATTTATTTCGCCCCTATGCCTTGTAAACAGCCAACTACTAGTTGAGTAATATTTATAGGTTTCGATATATTTATGTTAGGCGCACTTACACCATCCTGGCGCACTTGCCCCGACTGACCTTACGTATTTCCTCGCTGTTTGAGAAAAGCATTATATATATACCTCTGCCGCAATTGCGATTGCCGGACTCGTACTAATAGAAGGCTTCGCTTCGCTCAGCCTTCTAACTGACTCGTCCGGCAATGCGCTACTTGGCGGCCTCTGCAATAATGTACTATTAATGGACCTTAGGAATACGCAAGATATTTTGTCTACTTTTGGATATGAAAATGACTGCGTCAGAAGGAGGGTTAGATTATTTCGGTTGTTGTAAAATGAATTGGAATGCCATTGATTTTAATTCTCCTATTTCAGTATAAGCTATTTAAATAGCTCGAAATATTACTTGGAAATAATTACCAAACAGCCTTGTAACAGACATACTACAATATCGATTGATTGAATAAACAATCAAGCCTTAATTTGCTTGCCTTTCTTTGCCTTATTTCAAATTAATAATGTTTGCATTTCGCTATCAATATTGGTTTAGGCTTTTCGTGTAATCATGAATATACAAATATGTATTGAATTAATTTTATTTTTCTTATGTACTTAAATCTCTCTCTTTCTTACCGTGCCACTTCAGTCTACTCTTTTAGTATAAGAATACTAGAATATAGCTGGGTGGGTTTATGCGCTAAAAACCTAATATTATGGAAATATCGAGACAAACCAGTCTGTGTGTTAACCTGTTAAATACAAAAAAAAAATGTATGAGTATTTTACTCATTCATTTTTTTTAGTATGAGTTAAGGTTACAAATCTTTCCCGTGGACAGCCCAAAGTTAAGGGGTTTTAAATGTTTACATACATGTACATACAAATCCTCTCTTGTAACTTGTATAATAAAAACACAAGTTTTGTACACCCAAGTCGTTAAGGAGTCGCGTCCCAGACGCCAAGCGAGGTACACGTGCCGTCCTATCCCGTCGCGCAGTCCGGCAGTATTACAAAGCACGCCTAAACAATACTTTAATAACATCTGGCGCTTTGTTCTCGGCCCGAGTAACTCACCGTTACCGGCCCGCGCTTGTAAGTCTAAGGGTGTCTTGACATTCCTAGCATACGCGAATTATTCTACTGCGTTGTCCTGGGCACTTCAGTTTGGGTATCGGAAGGTTATTTTATTAGGCTATCAGCTTTAGTGGAAGTGCTCTTAGTGATCCGCGAGTCCCTGTCCGGTGTGGAATCCGGGCTAAAAGCGACGTCCAGGCCTGCTGGGTGCTGGCTCCCGCCTCTCTGGAGACCGGGGAAACTGCAGTCTGCACATTTCATCTAACAGCGTCTTATCCGGTGAGTTCGTTCCATAATACATGTACATGTAATATAACTCTAGAAATTGTGCATGTATGCAATACACGTAACAATAACAATATCAATAGTGACCATAAACAACAGCCATAATTTCGGCGCTCAAATTCAAATCAATCGGTATATATAAGTACGTCCTTTTGTTATATAGAAAGTAATTGAAAATTTAAGACTGCATTGCATAAATAAGCTTAAAGTATATAAACCTTAACACATGCGGCTTAAAACTTCCCGCGACCAAACCCTCTTAATAACAGGCGTCCATTAAAATAGTTAAAACTTTCACAAAATCTCACGAATTCCTCGAACTGAATGTGCAGATTGCACTAGAGACGTAAAAAAAGGGTCGCCTTTGTCTTACTTACATCACTAGTCAACATCTGGTTGATCACAAGTTAAGCCAGCCTTGCCTGCCCGGCAAGGAAAAAACTTTAAGTACTTAACTCATTTTTTCTACCTACTTTGTGCTTTCTAGATGACATAAATATTATAGTTATATATAAACTTACATTTAAGTTAGGTATAAGCTTGATCTACAGGGCACCAAGATCTCAAGATGCCGGAATTGGTACAGATGCCCCGAGACGGAAACTGCTTGTTTCTTAGGTACACTAGCCCATCAACTAACCATGTTATTTGGAGAAACTTAATTATGACCATAAGGAGCTAAGAAGGGTACTCGATTGGTGTGCAGACAAAAAACCAACAGGCGAAGGCCATTCTGATGCGAGTGACTCACAGCGTCGTCGGCGTCATGCGTCATTAACAACGTCACCCGCTTCACGCTCAGGAAGTCCGTTCGGCAGCAAGGCCTACATGATGGATCCGTCGATGTCAGCGTGTCTTCACAGCGTCGTCGGCGTCATGCGTCATTAACAACGTCACCCGCTTCACGCCCAGGAAGTCCGTTCGGCAGCAAGGCCTACATGATGGATCCGTCGATGTCAGCGTGTCTTCACAGCGTCGTCGGCGTCATGCGTCATTAACAACGTCACCCGCTTCACGCCCAGGAAGTCCGTTCGGCAGCAAGGCCTACATGATGGATCCGTCGATGTCAGCGTGTCTTCACAGCGTCGTCGGCGTCATGCGTCATTAACAACGTCACCCGCTTCACGCTCAGGAAGTCCGTTCGGCAGCAAGGCCTACATGATGGATCCGTCGATGTCAGCGTGTCTTCACAGCGTCGTCGGCGTCATGCGTCATTAACAACGTCACCCGCTTCACGCCCAGGAAGTCTGTTCAGCAGCAAGGCCTACATGATGGATTCGTCGATGTCAGCGTGTCTTCACAGCGTCGTCGGTGTCATGCGTCATTAACAACGTCACCCGCTTCACGCCCAGGAAGTCTGTTCAGCAGCAAGGCCTACATGATGGATCCGTCGATGTCAGCGTGTCTTCAAAGCGTCATCGACGTCATGCGTCATTAACAACGTCACCCGCTTCAGGCCCAGGAAGTCTGTTCAGCGGCAAGGCCTACATGATGGATCCGTCGATGTCAGCGTGACTCCGCAGCGTCGTCGGCGTCGTGCATCATCAACATCGGCACCCGCTTCACGCCCAGGAGGTCTGTTCGACAGCAAGCCCTACATGCCCCGCCCCGCCAACAATTCCTAGTAGAGCGACGTGCGAGAAATGTTCAAGGACGGACTACGACGGACTACGGGAACTGCACATCTTGAAGCCAGCTTCACTCAGCCCCGCCCTCATCTCAGAGTAGAGCGACGAGCGCGAGCAACGTTCAAGGACTTCGAAGGACTACGGGAACTGCACAACATGAAGCGAGCCTCACGCCGCCCCGCCCTCATCTCTCAGTAGAGCGGCATGCGCGCAACATTTCAGGAATTCTATTTACTGCAAGAATTGGATAAGACGGCAGATACCGTCATCAACTCTGTGTAGAGCGACTCACACGCAACATTCAAGGACTTCGATCCCGGAGCGGCGGGGTAGCAGAATATAAGAGAAGAAAACTACCTTTTCCTTATTATATATTACACACAAAGTATATTATCTATCCTCCCTACGCTGGTTAATTACGTTGATTTTATACGGGCTGGCTCTACATCTTCCTGTCTCTCCAAGTTCCCACTCCACCTACACTTCCGTCTGTATCTACGTGGCTCACCGGTAGCTCGGATAGAGGCCACGTATACTGAGGGCATGGGGAGCAGTCTCAGAGATCTTTTCATAGGCAGAGCCTGGGGGCAGCATGGTATACTTTAGGCGGTTAGCCGCAAGACGGGCAGTAGCTTAGTTCGGCATCTGCTTGTCTAGGCAACCACCGAGTGATAGCATGCATCTTCCAGTCACACCCTTGATCACATAGATGGCCCCCCACTTCCCTCAGTAGGCGACCTTGGGTCCTTGCAGCAGAACTGCTGGCTGGTGTTGTCAATTGAACTGAACTGAACTGAACTGAAGTTTTGTACACCCAAGTCGTTAACTATTGCATTGTCTACAGGTAAGACCCCTGTTTTCGCGTTCCGTGTATGACCAAAAAAAAAAACATTTCATTCATATTGGTTAAGCAGTTATAGAAACAAATATAAATATATCCAGACGTACACACAGAAGGACTACCTTATTAACATTCTTATTAAATATTAACAGTATAAATATGAATAATCTTTGGCATTTAAATGAGTGTTTATTATCATGTAATGGTTTTACTAACCGTTCTCAGTTCTCTTTTCTATGTTTATAACTATTGAAAAGTTAGGCTCTTTTCCAGTCTAATTCGATCGCAGCGATTCAAGGAAAATGCACTTCGACAAATTAACATGTAGGATTTTTTCGTCCAATCGGCTTGCTCGTTAGTCTGCTCGATCTGATCGATCCAAAGCCGGTCAAGCCTTCATTACCGTCCAATCTTCTGTGCATAGCTGGAACCTCGGTATTCACTGATGTATCTACTAATACACTGACCTGTATGTTTGTATAGCGGAGAATGCTTAGTGCGCTAGGTGAAATTGTTAGGTTAGGTTAATTTGAATTGTCAAAGGAAGGCATCGATCTATTATAAGTAATGATTCACAATCAGCCGGAGAAAAATGGCCCCGTCAAAACGGGTGCCCGAACAGCTCGGGCACCCATTTGGCCTTTGTTATAAAAGAGGCGTTATTAGCATATTGGCACGTATTTTCTAATGTCAGTTTGCTCTGAATAGGTATATGATTTTGACATATTCTGTTAGGCACTGTTCGTCCATATGTTATTATTATTATGAAAGCAGGAATATTAAGGATCTCGATATACTGGCCAAGGATATACCTAGAGTATTCTACTCAGGTAGGTACATGTCTACATGGTAAACATATAAAAGCGATGTAGAAGTATTATAATCGGAAATCTGACAGTAAATATATGGATAAGAATTTTTAGAAAGAAAACTAATTTCTTGCAAAATATTTGGCACCATCCTTAAAGAAGTTTTTTTTTTTTTATCTTTAAACGTTTAAACTTACGTACCTTTAAATCTATATATAGTTAAAAAATAAAGGTATAAAATGTAAAAGTGTGTAAAGTGTGTAATAATGTGTAATTTCTGCAACATCAAATCCTGTAAATACTTCTTCCCTTACACCAACTTTGAAACGGAGTCTTCAAACGGACAGTCCTTGGGCTATATTCGAAGTCTTAAATAGGGACAGGGAGATTCCCTATAGCACCGCTCACACGTCGCGGCGTTGCAACCGAACTTTAAGCAGCTAGATTTACAGTTCAACTTGAGCGCCGTGACGCGTGAGCGATGCTATAGGGAATCTCCCTGTCCCTATTTAAGACTTCGAATATAGCCCCTTTATGATAAAATTTTATCCAAAGTGCTTATTAATTTTCACAATAGGTATTCGTTTCCATTGTATCTTAATGAATGAATTCTGTTGTTCATCCGATTAAGCCCTTATTTCTGAAACAAATTGCTGATTAAACATATCAATTTCGCGCAGCCTGAATCGAGCATCGCTGCTGGGGGCAATCACAATTTATTACTCCCACCTTCCCATTTAAGGCTTCAGACGCAAATAATACGATATTAAGCTTCAATGTAGAGTAATTGAGCCCTAACGTAACCCCCGACGCAAAATGAGAGGGGTGTTACAAGTTTTACGTGTCTGTGGTATCGTAGCTCCCAAACGGATGAATCGACTTTCGTTTAATATTTTTTTGTGACATAGATAATTTTATTCCGAGTGTTCTTAGTCATGTTTCATGAATATCTGTTGAGCCGTTTGAAGTGCTCTTTTCTAGTTGATGAGAGGATCTGACTAACTTCCTTATGTCCGATCGATTCGAAATTTCGTACCGTGTTACTTCAATGATATTGAAACTATTATGGTAAGGTAACAATGAGTCGGGGTGGTTTTAATTTTTTAAATTTGTAATTTTATCAACACGTCCAGACCAGGACTTCGCATCACGCTGCAGCATTGAGCCTTTTATAATAATTAGTATAAAATACTAATACATGTATTAATACTGCGTACCTATGATGCAAATGCTGGGTGACTAACTACTACAGCCTATTTGCGTCCCACTGCTGGGCACAGGCCTCCCCTCATCATGAGAGGGTTTGGGCTATAGTCCCCACGCGGGCCCAGTGCGGATTGGGGACTTCACACACATCTTTGAATTACTTTGCAAATGCATGCAGGTTTCCTCACGATGTTTTCCTTCATCGAAAAGCTCATGGTAAATTCAAATTGAATTTCGCACGTAAGTTAACTTAGAGGTGCGAGCCGGAATCGAACCCCCGACCCTCAGCATGAGAGGCGGTAGGTCGAACCACTAGGCTACCACGGTTTAATGCTGGGTAACGTAGGTACCAAATCACTATCTAGAATCCATTGTAGCTCCTAGCACTATTGTGTAAGAAACAATATAATATTTTAACCTTAATGTCATGACTGGCTCTAGCTGTAAGTGTCATTTTTGTTATAATAATAAATAAATAAATAATAAATAAATTTGTGATGTAAATCAAAATAGTAAACTATTTTCGATCAGTTTATTTTGGTGTCAGGTCGCTTTTTAGCTGATATCATAAAATAAAGATAGGTAACCTAGCTAAGGATGTACAATCTAACGATGTTTCTTTTTGTCGTCACAGATGGACGAGGTGCACAATCCTGTTGACAGCAATCATCGTATACATCGTCAGGTATATTACATAGCTTTATATGTATGTTACGTTGGTTTGAAACTTAATATCTCTACGAATCATGCTACTGACGTGACGTACATGTTACATGTTGAACTGTACCGTGGAGCCAATTTTCCAATAACAATACGTCAGATTCATCGGAAGTGTCGAAAATGATTCACGTCGTAATATAAAAGCTACGGCTTGATATTACATTATTGTTTTGAACGGTTTAATGTACCTGAAACTTTGTACAGTCGAGATCCAATTGATAATTTTACAAACACTTTTGGATCTTAATACAATGGAATGGTGTGAAAAAGTGTAACCACTCTTTGACGTCGACCTTACAAAACCAAACTAGGCCTCAAATTAATCATTTTTTATAAAAACTGCGCTCATTTTAGAGAACAGTTTTTGTAGCACATCGTCCTGCATATCGTCATCATCTCTGTAAACCGAAAGTCGTTTTCCGTTGGCCTTGTCCCAGATTCGTCAAACCTACCCTACTCATTTCAGATTGTATCCTGCAGAGAATATTCAACCTTTTGCTGATTATTTCCCTGTGTAACGTAGTATACCCGCCACCACCACCACAACAGCCTATTTACGGCCCACTGTTGGGCACAGGCTTCCTCTCATCATGAGAGGGTTTGGGCTATAGTCCCCACGCGGGCCCTGTGCGGATTGAGGACTTCACACACATCCTTCAATTACTTCGCAGATGCGTATAGGTTTTCTCGCATAGTTTTCCTTTACCGAAAAGCTCAGTGGTAAATTCAAAGTACGGAGGTGCGAGCCGGATTCGAACCCCCGACCCTCTGCATGAGAGGCGTTAGGTCAAACCAATTGGCTACCACGGCTTTTAAAACGTAGTATAACACAGCTTTAATTTAAATAAAACCATTGGTTACTATCATACTATTACAGTATAAATATTACTATTCAAAAATTGCCACTTGCACTGTAGAAAAGTATAAGAAGACGAAACGAAGAATCGTAGATGACATGAGATTCCAAGTAAAGTAACATACAAATTTTCCACTTTGTAAAGAGTGGAAATAACACTGCTTGGTCAGTGAGCCATAACAAGGGATAAGCAAAAACAACATATTTTAGTTTACATAGACCGTGACAAATATTTATTTGTGAATTTATTTGTCAATTTAGTTTATCTATGTGTCAAGTTTGTTCCTAAACAAACGTGTCGCATGCACAATAGAGACCACTCAAAGAACATCGACTAAATAACGGCTTGGAGTTAAATATGTTTATCATAAAAGTACCATAACGTTTAGATAAATATCGTACGGTAACTAGGAAACATTCAGCGTTACATAAAAGGCCTGTCACTTTATTATTTACCACCATTTCATCGAGATAAGCTGCGGAACGTTTCCAATATCGAATGAAATCGGTTCTTTACGCCCCTCCTAAAGTACTGACTTTATTTCCCACCGAAGTTAAGTGTTCATTTAATAGCAAGCAAATGGTTATAGGGCGCTTGTTAAAAGTCGAACAGATAAAGTCGCGAGGGCTTCATACCTACTGCTCGTTGAGTCAAACAGTTTAAACTTACAGACTTACATAGACTTAAGAATAAGCTTACGTATTACGGCGCGTATATACTCACTTTATGTGTTTTGTGTCGAATTTAGACAAGTTCTTTTGCTAACGAAAATTCGAACGCGAAACATCTAAATATCTAAATATATAAAACTCAAAGGACTGACTGACTGACATAGTGATCTATCAACGCACAGCCCAAACCACTGGACGGATCGGGCTGAAATTTGGCATGCAGGTAGATGTTATGACGTAGGCATCCGCTAAGAAAGGATTTTGCAAAATTCCCACGGGAACAGGAAAAATCGGGATTTTACTTTTTAATATTTCTGCGCATACAAAGTTGCCGGGTTAAGCTAGTTAGATTTATAAAAGTTCAAGTATTTTTTCCAAAATTCCATAAAAAATCTCTCAACTCTGCATTGTTGTAACAAATTTTATAATAAAAAGGGTTTACCGTCTTAATTTATTATGTTTGAATCCGCATGTAACAATTAGTAGTCTGTAAAGTCGGTTTACGGACGGTAATGTTATACGTGATAACGTCACGTAACGCTACAACGCTACGTAACGCTACAACGCTTCGTGGGCGCAGTCGGCGTTCATCAATTTATAAGGCGATATCACATCAAAAAAAGTATTTCCCTAATAAAGGTTTATAGGGGTTAATATTCCTTTCGCAAGCATGAGATGATGACGAGTTTTATGAAGCTTCTCGTTTTATGAAAAGTTTTAGGGGAATATTTATTCCTAACCCTTGTCAACTTGTCACGCACGACAGACAATATTCGAAGGCTGAACGAATATTAAAAGCAATTAAACAACGGTTGCGCAACAAATTTAGATTAAAAAAAATAGAAAAAAAGGTGATTTCGAGGGTGAAAAGTAGGTAGCCCAATTGTTATTTAAGTCCCGTATAAATTTGTAAAAAGTTAACGCACTCTAATTATGTGTAATGAGGCAAAAATCACTCTTGCGGAAATAACGAACTTTTCGCATGCTATTTTTTGACGTGATAACGTCTTATAAATTAACCCACGAAAACACATGACTTAATAGTAGCGTTGTAGCGTTACGTGACGTTATCATGTATAAAGTTATCGTCCGTAAACCAATTTTTTAGCAACTATTTAGGTAATGTATAGGTATACCGATATTTTAAAGCAAGCCCAAAAATGTACGAGTTCAAAGTTATTTTATTTCGAGTCCCTAGGATAGCGCCCAGAGTGGGTGTCACAGGTCATCCAATCAAAGTATTTATTTTTTGCAGAAATATAAAACCCAACTGCAAACAAAACTTTGATTTCACATATATTATAATATGTGTAAGTATATTTTTGTGATCCATTCATTCAACCCTTCATTTTGATACCCCACTCGATAGGCTTTGAAAAAAAATTGGAAACGTTTAAAATGCCTCCAAATGTCAGCCATTTTATTTTTTTGCAATATTGATATACCCAGTGTCACTCACGATTGGGCCGGTTCCTATATCCACGTAACGCCTCGTTTTGCCTACGGACGGTTAAAATTTGACAGATTCTCTATGGAACAAATGTCAAAAATCAACCGTCCGTAGGCAAAACGAGGCGTTTCGTGGATATAGGAACCGGGCGTATGACGAATCTAACGACACCTCGCATGCTAAAATCCATCCAGCCATTTTGGCTACACAGCGTGCTAAAAAATAACACACACATACATACATCCAATACAATACAAATACTCTTTATTGAACACCACACAATAGAGAAAAAAAGAACAGGACAAAAAGATCAGGAAAACATGTTGTTAGGTATACAGCAGGCGGTCTTATCGCTAATAGAGCGATCTCTCCCAGACAACCTTTGGGTAGTGGATATCAAGTAAAAGAGATAAGTTGGTAGGCGGTGCTCGTAATGACCATATGTTATATATTATAAATACATACATACCAGAAATCATAAATATACTACTACTACTACTACTACAGCCTATTTACGGCCCACTGCTGGGCACAGGCCTCCTCTCATCACGAGAGGGTTTGGGCTATAGTCCCCACGCGGGCCCAGTGCGGATTGGGGACTTCACACACATCTTTGAATTACTTCGCAGGTGCGTGCAGGTTTCCTCACGATGTTTTCCTTCACCGAAAAGCATCATAAATATAAACATACATAATAATAAATATATAGTCATAACACTAATATAATAAATAAAACTAAATAAACTACGTACAGTCTAAAAGAAACTAATGAAGAAGAGGAAAAAAGATCAAAAAGCAAGTGATAAGAAATGATCCTAATGATACATAGTACCTACATTCTAAAAACATAACCCTCCTTCTGGCGCAGTCTGGTAAACATAATGTCTTATAATGTTAACCGAAGCGTGGTACCTATAAATTTCTAGACTTGTTAAAATCGTCCTTGGTTTGAGGACTCTCGGGACCCCGGTAGTTTAATTATCTATAATGACGTTAAACATAAATTAAGTGGCTGTTAATTACACAATTTACAGTTGATTTTGTCCCTCACTCAAACAATATAGTAGAGAGGAGGGATTTCTATTTTAGTCCGGCAATTTGAACAACATTGTCTTCGGCACAAAGTTAAGTTGTATCCTTGAAATTATTTTAGGGAAAAGATTTTCAAGGTTTGATTGAAAGTACTGTGGAGACTGGCCGAGTACAATCGGTTAGTTGACACATTTTCTTTCAAAAATAGGTAATTTTAAGCGTAGAACTGTTTTTGTTTAATATTTTTAGTCTTTTTCTATCGATTGTAATGAACGCATCTCCAAAAATATAATATCAATTCAACTTTAAATCTATTATTTCATAGTTAGGGAAATGTTAGGGCGGTGATAGGGCCAGTCTTCAAGATTTAGAGATTTTAATTAGCTAGACATCGTCTTCGTGTCCTCGGATGCCACCGCTGATCTCCGTGCCTGCAGCAGCTACCTGAGCTAACACCAACCCCCCTTCACAGTACTTAACCTACGGAAAGTTGAAAGTTTGGATAAAGGGTTTACAATTCCAGTAGTTTGGGTACCTACTCCTAGTAATTTAAATACTCTCTATCACCACAGATTCCGAATCAGATTATTTCTTGTTAACAAATATTACCACACTTAAATATTAAATAGCATAACAGCGTACCTATTACCGATTTTTGAACCCCTTCTCAGCACAGTATTATCTTAATTCTGATTATTTATTACGAAAATACACAATTATAATAGGTAGGTTCTGAATCATATGTGCCATCAATATTGACGTCGGATGGGCTTAAAATCAGCATTAGCTGTGCCCATACCCTTTTTCCATAATAAATGACTGTTATATGTTAAATTCATTGAATTCACCACTGAGCTTTTCGGTGGAGGAAAACAACGTGAGGAAACCTGCACGCATCTGCGAAGTAATTCAAAGATGTGTGTGAAGTTCCCAATCCGCACTGGGCCCGCGTGGGGACTATATCCCAAACCCTCTCGTGACGAGAGGAGGCCTGTGCCCAGCAGTGGGACGCAAATAGGCTGTAGTAGTAATGTTAAACTACAGAGTGCCTGTGTGATTTGTTAAGCTAATAAATACATGTTTCATATTATTATGGAGGATAAACGAATTTGTATTTGTATAAAATTAATGTCTAAAAGAAATATCTATGACGATAAATAAATGGGAAGATCTTACAAAAACTTTAGTTTATAAATATAGTTTAAAAAAATTAAATGAAAACTTGACAGTGTAACTTGGTTTTATATCACCACCACCACAACGGTCTATTTATGTCCCACTGCAGCTGGGCACAGGCCTCCTCTCATCACGAGAGGGCGGGCTAATGTCCTCACGCGGGCCCTGTGCGGACAGGGGACTTCACACACACCCTTGAATTACTTAAGTACTCAGATGCGCACAGGTTTCCTTAAGATTTTTTCCTTCACCGAAAAGCTGAGTGGTAAATTAATTTACCACTGAGCTTTTTGAATTTGAATTGACTTGGTTTTATAGTAACGTGACAAATAATTTGACTAAAATAGGTATCTATGTACTTAGTTATCAATTAAAATTTATAAATTGGGAAAGCCATACGTAGTACATAAACATGATGTCAATACATCTATATACTAATAAATCTGTATCTAGGTTGAGAAAATAATAATGATTTTGCAAAGTTACTTATTACTTATTACGTAAGCGTAAGTAACAAAAATATTAGCATATATTATATACCTCTTTATATTATCTACCTTTGACTATAATGAATTTGAATAAACCTTACTATATAAACCCACCAGAAACCTAGTTTTCCTTTATTTACTTACCCTAATGTTTTTTGGTGGCAGTTGTTTCCTTAAAAGAATTTTCGCATTAACATATCAAACAAAATAAGGCACTTAAGGAGCGTCTAATACTTCTGTATTAATGGTATTTCGTTTGTGACATATAATATACATATCGTAGAGGTTGTTGTAATTTTACGCTTGGGAGGCCTTGTCTTTTATGGATGATACTTTGATAATATGGGATGATAAAGTTGAACATACGATAATATTAAGTACCTACTTATAACTCAATATACCAAAAGGTGACTAAAAAACCGGCTAAGTGCGTGTCGGGCCACGGCCAAAGTATAGGGTTCCGAAGTTGACGATGCCTACAGTACCTTTCTTAGACTTATTTAGCATCTTAGCTCTGCTAGCCTGTGGTATGACGTGCCCGCCCGACGCCCCTGCCGCTCGAGAAAAATCATTGGTTTTTTAATCATTTCATAAGTCGACTAATTACTCGTAAATTTGTACAGCCTACTTAGCTGTGATAGTTTTCCTTTCAACTACGTTATATATGCCACAATCGTGATTTTTCAGCCATCCAAATACCACCATTTAGCTGGCAGGGGGGGGGGGGGACACGTGACTCTAACAAAAAATATCATTTTAAAGCTTAATATTTCACAAACGCATCACGTAATCGAAAAATGGTTTTAACAAACCTACAATATTTTTTTAAGACCTATTCAACGATATGCCGCACCATGAGGTACGCAAGAAAAAAAAAACATCGCCACTTTACTAGTAAGGGAGCTACCCTATAAAAAAATATATTTCAAAATATTATTGTACCACTTTGTCAGCGTAACTAATATGTATATTCATGCCAAATTGCAGCTTTCTAGAACTAAGCATCTCCGAGCAATAGTGCGGACAAACGGACGGACGGACGGACATGGCGAAACTATAAGGGTTCCTTGTGGACTTCGGAACCCTAAAAACGCCTTATCTATATCTATCTAAGTATACTAACTGTAAGTCTGTAGAAGAAGTCGCGTCTGAAACTTGAAAATTAAAAGAAACTATCAAGTCGAGAGGACTATAATATAAACGATACTGAACACAAAATCACGTTTTTAAGAAAATTTGTCTGTATGTATGTATATCCGGATTTAATTCGAAAACTACTGGACGGATTGCAAAAAAATTGGTATGGGGGTAGTTTATAACACTGATTAACAATATAGGTTACTTTTTATCCCGGAAAATGCATAGTTCCCGCGGGAATGCTATTATCGCATTCCACGAAGACGAAGTCGCGGGCAGAAGCTAGTTAAGATATATATCTGGAGCATCGCTTTATTATGCCTGCCCAGTGGTTTGACCTACCGCCTCTCATGCAGAGGGTCGCGGGTTCGAATCCGGCTCGCACCTCTGAAATTATTTATGTGCGAAATTCAATTGGAATTTACCACCGAGCTTTTCGGTGAAGGAAAACATCGTGAGGAAACCTGCACGCATCTGCGAAGTAATTGAAGGATGTGTGTGAAGTCCCCAATCCGCACTGGGCCCGCGTGGGGACTATAGCCCAACCCTCTCGTGATGAGAGGAGGCCTGTGCCAGGCAGTGGGCCGTAAATAGGCTGTTGTAGTACGGCATTATAATGACAGTGAGAGCTGGACTTTAGAGACAGAGTAAGATTGGAAGTATTTGAAATGTGGTGCTGGAGGCGGTTCTTATTCAGCCACTGCATTCCCCAGCGTTCGAGACGACGCAGTATTTGCAAGGCATGCGGTTATGAAGTGGGCGATTCGTGGCATGCAGCCTTCAGCTGTTATGTGGAATAAAACTGGGAAAGATATTTTATTTTATTTATTTAATTTAAACTTTATTGCACATAAAGAAAACTTAGTGTACAAAAGGCGGACTTAATGCCTTGAGGCATTCTCTACCAGTCAACCTTTAGGCAAAGCAGAAAATGGTTAGGGGCGGTGCCAAAAAAAAAAAACAACATTACTGAATATACTTAGACACTAGCAAATAACAAATATATTTACATTAAATAAACATACTTAAACTTAATACATCTACATATACTTACATATATAAGACATACAAATAAATAAATTATATATATATATATATATATATATATATATATATATATATATCAGTTTCACCCCAAGATTGACTGGTAGAAAATGCTTGTAGCATTAAGTCCGCCTATTGTACACTGCATTTTTTTTTCTTTGTGCAATAAAGAGTTTAAATTAAAAAATATATATATGTGTACGAGCAATAATGATACAAAACAGAAGAAATAAAACCTAAGGAATTTGCTTAGTGAGATATTTACGCAGTCTATTTTTAAAAGCGGGTTTACTGGGGGCCTTCCCAACATGCAATGGGAGACTGTTCCACAGTCTAGTGTGATAGGCCGCATCGTTGCCATTTTACAGCCATTCTTAAAAAAAAAGTTTGGCGAAACGAAATATTTAGATCGATTAGAACAGTGAAGTCAAAAAGCCGTGGTGGCCTAGTGATTCGACCTACCGCCTGTGATACCGAGGGTCGGGGGTTCGATTCCGGCTCGCACCTCTAAGTTTACTTACGTGCGAAATTCAATTTGAATTTACCATGAGCTTTTCGGTGAAGTAAAACATCGCGAGGAACCTGCACGCACCTGCGAAGTAATTCAAAGATGTGTGTGAAGTCCCCAATGGGCCCGCGTGGGGACTATAGCCCAAACCCTCTCATGATGAGGGGAGGCCTGTGCCCAGCAGTGGAACGCAAATAGGCTGTTGTAGTAGTAGTAGAATAGTGAAAGTACGCCAGACGGGTAATATTATTTCTGTGAGGGAGTATAGAAACAAAACCCGCTGCCATCCTAGTTTCCTAGTGGTAAGATTTAACTATACAAGATGCTAACAAATTAGTCAAGGATATTTTAAGAGATAATAAATTACATTAAAACAATTAACTTTTAACTCTAATTAAGGAAAAATAAAAATTCGGTGGGAAAACGGCAGGTTCTTAAACAGGGTGTTTTAACGTAGCAAATTTGTTTCCTATTTTTCTCCAAAAAAACATAACAAAACCAATGATGTTTCATACTTAAATGTACTTCGAGAGTCGAGTACTATCAGCTGTAAAAATATCCGTGACTAATTTGTTAGCACCTTATATATACATTGTTTTCAAAATGCTACCTGCCAACTTCCAACTCGTGGCAAAATTATTGATGACGGTCGCTTCCCTTGAACACGACCCGATACTATCACTAGGCGATCCATAAAGATCACTTACCTATTTATGAGACCACCGGATCCCGTCAGACCAGCGGGATATAATTTTCTAATAAGGCCCCTTATCAATCACTATCAGTCGATAACCTCGAGTAGGTATGTAATTAGTAACATGCTAAGATTGTTACCGAGTAGACAGCCAGAAGTAATGCATAACATTTAAAAATTGTAAGGTGTACCGAGATAATAACGGGTGCGCCAAAGTTCACATGAAATTGCTAGTCCGAATATTGGAAGTCTATAATATATAAAAAGATAAACACACACACACACACACACGCACATACACACACACACGCACATACACACACACGTCACACTTATGTGACTTAGACATATACATAGACAAAACTTTATTTAACATCCCAAAGGTACATTTTTAACTTAACCCAAACTTTACATAGTTTATATGTACTAAGACTATGTTGTTTACAACAACTAATTCTATGCAGGTCGGCCAGACCAATGATTAATTCTAAATAGAATAAAGACTTAATATCGGGATTTAAAAATAGTGCCATATGAATTAAGAGCCTATCCTTTTGGAGATGGATAAAAACTCAACGTAGAAGCTGTCACTGTAACTTAATAAATCCAAATGATTTCGCAAATATTTACACAGCTCGTTTCGTATCTCAATTATCGGAGAGAGAGAGACTAACACAATTACTGTTTCCCCTAACTCGATTACCGGTAATAGAAAGTTACCGCACCGTCGCCACTACAATATGATGACATAAACATGAGTGTTAATAGTACCTTTATCCTTTATTGCTATTGTAGGCAATTGACCTTGTCTTGAAGGATGCTCTGTAAGGGCGAAAACACATTGCATGTTTAGTGTTTACTACTGCGATTATACTGATTGAAGACAACCACTAAAACAGCCTATATTTGTGACCCTGGGTCACGCTTAGTGGAGGGAAGTCAGTGAAACTCAGCATACAGGACAAATTGGGAGGTTTATTAATATATTAAAAAGGCATCTACTACTACTACTACAACAGCCTATTTACGGCCCACTGCTAGGCACAGGCCTTCTCTCATCACGAGAGGGTTGGGCTATAGACCCCACGCGGGCCCAGTGCGGATAGTAGTAGTATACAAATTATATTTATATGTAAGACGAAGTACATAATAAGTAATATGCTAATATCTAATATTTAGTAAATTTTTAGTGTAGCATTTTTATATATGTATTTTAGTGAGTGTTATATACAAACATACAAAGCCTTAAGACAAAATAATATCCAATTTAAACAGTATCACATTCATATTACTTTCGTACCTACATAAGATAATGACTGTGTGTATCTATGTAGTGTATTTGTGCGAGTTATGTGAGTGTATTGTAATTACATAACATGAATACAAATAGTACGCTTAGTTAAAGTGGGAGTATATCCTCGTTCTAATGATAGTCGAGAGATTTCAGCCCTAAAAAATAAAAAAAAACAAAGCACTAACAAATTGCTTTTTAGGGTTCCGAACCCCAAGAGGTAAAAACGGAACCCTTATAGGATCACTCGTGTGTCTGTCCGTCCGTCTGTCACAGTCGATTTTCTCCGAAGCTACTGGACCGATTAAATTAAAATTTGGTACGTATATGTAACTTTGTGATCCAAAGACGGACGTGTCACGAAAATAAATTAATTTTAAACATAGACCCTATTTTTAGGGGCTTAATTTGAAAAAAATATTAATGAAGTTTTTCAAACTACATATATCGTGTGACATATCCAGTGAAAGTACTTCTTATGAGAATCTCAAATATATATTTTTTATTTCTTTTTTCATCAATACAATTCATAATCTTCAATTAAGAAAATAGGCGAAAAATGACCCCCCCCCCCCCGTTATCTCCGAAACCACTGAAACTAAAATTTTGGGAAAAATACGGAGGATAGTTATTGACCTATAGATTACAGGAAAATTATTAATAAGTCCATGGTATTTGAAATCTATCATATAAAAGGCTTATCCTGTGAAACGGTTTAATGTTAATCAAGGCTCGGAACCCTCTCCACGCGAGTTTAACTCGCTTCTTGGCCGGTTTTAATTACAGCCAAAATGAGTTAGAGAATAAAAGTTTACTTTTTTTAAAAGGTTGTACAAGTTTGCTGACCGAGCAATGTATCGCCTACTAGCAAAAATAGATAAAAGGAAATAATTATTAACACAATCGATAGCTTCAACTTGAAACAACTTGCCAATTTCTCACATAATTTACTAAATTGTGCCGCAAGCTATATTTCCCACCGCCCCATAGCGATGATATTGGATGACCAATATGTAGGAATTGGTTCCCTCGGGACAAGTTAAACTTGAAATTGGATACTATCACGGCGTAATAGCTTAGTTGTGTAATTAGAACGGACTGATCTCTCTACCTACATATACCTAATAGAGCTAAAGAGGGTCAAAAGTCTGTACATGGAAGATATTCGAAAAATAGTTGCCTGGTGATGCTTAGAATCGATAACAGAACACATTAGAATTGAGATTTTTTTCTGTCTGTCTGTTTATTTGACCGCGCATCACGTGAAAACTACTAAACCGATTTTGGTTAAATTTGGTATGAAGATAGTTGAAATCCCAAGAAGGGACATAGGCTACTTTTTATCCCGGAAAAACGCATAATTCCCGCGGGTACGCGATAACCAAATTCCACGCGGTGTAATTACTGTAATTACTTCTACGAGTACAAGCGTAGTTAAGTGTTCTTCTTCGGGGCTTTTTAACATGTCACTCTAGCCCCGCGGATTGATAACTTCTCTAGATATAGGCATCAGAAACATAACTTACCGAAAAAAACAAAACATAAAGACGAAAGGAACTTAATAATCGATTTTAATTGCTGCAAGTTGCGTAGCTCGGTTTTTTGTCGCCACTATGTATCGCATAAAAATCATATTCGAGAGTTGTCAATACTTAGTCACAAATTGACAACAGTATTTTTTTTAACACAGCATTTTTATTAGCTAGAAAGTAGGGAAAAACACGTATTTTTCTTTTTTTCGTAAGTCGTCAATTTTATGCATGAAATAAAAAACTCCTCATTATAAAAGGGCGTAAGTCAAAATTGAGTGAGATGACGTCACGAACCAGTTACCCTTAGATTAAGTATCTCCTAGATGCGCTATATAGCGAACCCCGGTAAGGGATAGGCATATAAAATGTGTATGTGTGCGTCAAGTACATGGGGTGGCAAGGTGGGTAAAAAATTACCCCACTCCAATAACTAGCTATAACACGCGACTTTGACTGACGGTTAAGATTTAGAGAAACAATAGTGGTAAATGTAGGTTACTTTACCAAATTTCAGCTATCTACATTACATGGCTTTTATATATACAGAAGATATTTACTAGGGTGGCACACGGAAAGACCTGTTATAAAGACATGTAGTTTTTATTACAGGTATTTCCATGTTTTGAGATATTCCCAGATTGGTCCACCAAAATGGACTCCCTGTATTTCTAGCTAGGTAGATACCATCAGGTACCTACTACAGAAGAAATGAAAATGCAAGTATATGTTTACTCATTTATTTTCGGTGTACATAAATCCAAAAAAGATCCCGTCGAATGTTGACGTTTAGTGAAGTCGGTAAAAAATGCCTCAGTTGATCATCATTATTTCTCATTACTAGTTACTACTTCGTGTGAAAGCGTTACTAACAAAGTGACTTAGGTACACATTCATATTATTATCCTGAGTTTATGTATTTTAATTTTGCAGCATGGCTTTTCCACAGATATTGGGTATCTGGTGGGCACTCTTATATTTCATAGCTGGTATCCCGAACCGTGGCTAAATTAAAAATACAGCTTGACTCATGGTGGCATACATAGTAAGCAACATCGTAATTTGGGCGGATAATATTAAAAACATCAGTATTTTGAAAATGATTCATTCATGTTATTATTCAAAGATAGTTGGTCAATTTAATAGAACATGAGCTAAATATAACTTACGTAACGCTATCATACCGAACAAGATGAGTTTAAATGGCCAAAATGAAATACTTACGCACGAAAGGTTATGTTTTCATAATTTTGCTGGGTACGTCTTTTATACCTGATGGTCGAGCGAATTATAATCGCTATCTTATAGGGGCAAACGTATATTAGTAAGAACAGTGCACTATCATAAAATATCTGTAATATTTCTCTCATATCAAATAATGTTGTTGTTTACACGAAGTCACACTGACATAATGACTACTCTATTTATTTGCCACAGCTCAGCTGTGGCAAACACAAAAAAGCTGGTACGCCGATAAGGACAAAAAATCTATTACTTCTCTCATCTTTCACATTAAGAAATGTATAAATGCATCCCGCTCGCACGCTGTCAGATTCGACATGCCATCCCCTTGCAGTTACCACTAAAACACGATTTTCTCTAAAAGCACCGAAGGAAAACATCTGAAACTTTTTTATGGACTCCTTTAGACAGAGATACCGAAATGGTTTTTGAATTACGCCATACTGAAATTTTGAAATGTTGTCAAGTGTGGTCGCATATCTATGTTATGCTACATATTCTGAGAAACTAACTAACATTCAAAACAACAACAAAGTAATTTAGATAGAAATCAAGTTCGAAGTGATTAATAGGCAGTTTTATCGTGAAAAGTAATCCCTAAAACAACCTTTTGATAAATTCTATACACAGTTGTGTTGTTGTATAATAATGAACAGTTTTTGACTCACAGCTAAAGTTACTGCCATAAGTCTCTTTTTTTTGGTAAAAACAGAATCCGCGATTGAACTCACACCTTCATATTTAACTAGGTATTTTGGGTTGCTCAATGGCCGTCGTCCAAGATGGTTGACGTTTGTTGAGCTTCCCCATTTTTACTTGATCTTTTATACGGTACATTTATCATTATTACCGTACACTGCTCGGCTTGTAGGCCAATTATAGTCTGGCAAAAAAGAGTAGAAAATAATGGAGCCGCCACTATCGCTTTACAAGGTAACCCCAAAAAGTTCGCAACATGTTTTGATACTTTTGAAAATTTGGTCAGTACTATTTTTTCATGTCATAGGTAGACAAGCGTGCTTGCTTGCAGGCCACCTGATGTTAAGAGGTCACTGCGACCCATGGACATTAGAAATTATAAGATTGAAATTATGAATGATCTAAAGGTACAATCAGGTAAGTGCCCTACTTTACAGGGTGAAATCAAAAACAGACGCACATAATTTCTGAATATTTTTACTATGAAACTGAATCCAAAGCTTCCTCATCTATATTCTGTTCCTGAAAAGACCACGTCCATGTCTTGGCTGGAACCTGCCTCCAAATCATAAAGATTATCTTCTGAATTATGATTTTCATTACAGGAAGACGCAACATCTCTCACTATCGTCTTGAAGATTTATGGCAAGTCTATCTACATTCTGATACAAGGTGTTGCTTCTTTCGTAATGTTCTTTTTCAATTTTTATGACGTGCTAGCACGTATTCTTCCAGTCATTCACTAATACTTCCTAGAATACGAGTTCAGCTGCCTCCATGGCGGCGTACATAACCTATATTGAGTTAATTTTTACGAATAAAACAACACTAAATGCATAATTACATACATACATACATACATACATAATATCACGCCTTTTTCCCATAGGGGTAGGCAGAGACCACTTCTTTCCATTTGCTACGACTCTTGCATACTTCTCTCGCTTCTTCAACTTTCATCCCGTTCCGCATACATGCTCGTCGGTTTAAAGTACTTTAAATAAATGTAAATGCATAATTAGGAGGTAAATTTGTGCTTTATGAACACATTTATCAAAAGAATATGTTATAAAAAAGTGTTTCATACCCGTTATGTCGGCAACTCTTTGAAAAACTCGTCGAGATCCGTCAGAAGACTTTTTGCCACGTACTCTAGAAGACATCGCCTGTACACTTTATAAATCACTGCTCTGGTGCAACTATGTATTGTTTTATTCATTGTAGTAGCCTTTAGACACACGTAGACATTCAAAATATTCGCAAATTCACACAAAACTACGTTTTCCTGACTGCCGATTGACGTTACCATTACCTACACTTGACATAATGAAAATGCTGGCATCACAAAAAAAAAATAGTTCCATTTCTAGACTTTTTTGCCAAGCTGTACTTGACATTGGCGAAATTGTCCTGCATAGACAGAAGCCATTATTTAAAGAGAAGATGTCGAACTAGGTATTCAAGTTTAGGTTTAAAGAGTTTTCTTCACTTTCAACTAGTATTATATATTATAGTCATAACAACTCACTAGAAAATTGTTCGAGATTGCGTTCTTTTCTGTTAGAAATGCTGCAAAAAAATCCTATTGTATTGGTTCTCTTGAATCTTTTTCTTCATTGAATTTCTTAAGAGATTATTTTATTTTTATTTTTCCCTTTGCAAAGCATTTGACATTCGTATTCAAAGTTATTGAGAGTTAACTTATCATTAGGGGCTTATTCGAAGTCTTAAATAGGGACAGGGAGATTCCCTATCGGATCACTCACGCGTCACGGCGCTCAAGTTGAACTTTAAATCTAGCTGCTTAAAGTTCGGTTGCAACGCCGCGAGGCGTGAGCCATCCTATAGGGAATCTCCCTGTCCCTATTTAAGACTTCGAATATAGCACCTGACTTACCTATATCGGCGAAAATGTAAATACTAGGTAAGTAACAGGACAAGCCGCGGTGGCCTAGTGGTTCGACCTACCGCCTCTCATGCAGAAGATCGGGGGTTCGATTCCGGCTCGCACCTCTAAGTTTACTTATGTGCGAAATTCAATTTGAATTTACCACCGAGCTTTTCGGTGAAGGAAAACATCGTGAGAAAACCTGCACGCATCTGCGAAGTCCCCAATCCGCACCGGGCCCGCGTGGGAACTGTAGCCTAAACCCTCTCGTGAAGAGAGGAGGCCAGTGCCCAGCAGTGGGACGCAAATAGGCTGTAGTAGTAGGTAAGTACCTAACTAGGTAACTAAATACTAGAGGTGTCTGTTTGCCTTCTAAATAGGTAAGCACTAAGATAAAATGTGCGTCTTTGCACAAGCCACTTGCGAAGGGCTCCTCAAACACTCGAAGATCGGGCCAGGATGTTGACTCAAAGTATTAGACTTCTACAAGACTAGCTGTAGAACTCGGTGATAGCGTTCCCGCGGGAAGTATACGTTTTTCAGGGTTAAAATGTAGCCTATATATTGACTACCCCCTTAACTGATTTTATTGTAATCCGAACGGTAGTTTTAGAGTTAAATCCGGACTTACATATATAACTACATACAATATTTTTTACGTCACACCAAGCCGAAAAGCGGGATTTACCGCCCTTGGGCGCTACGAAAAATTACGCCTTAGACCGCTAGATTATAGCCCTCGCCTCCGGCTCGGGCCTCAATTACCCGCGATCTGAGACTTTCTTTACTTGACCGCCCTAGGTGTGTAATGTACTATTTATAAAAAACGTTTTTTTGTGTTCAGTGTAGTACGTAGTCCCCTCGACTTGATAGTTTATTTTAATTATCAAGTTACAGACGCGACTTCTTCTACAGACTTATTATTAGTAAAGACGGTACTTTGTCTCGCAGTATCACTGACCATAGTTGTGCATTTTTTTTTCTGTGCGTTTTATTTGCCAAAAATTTAATTAAATTCATGGAGTAAAAGTTATTGAGCAGTAAAATAATCTACGTAAATACAAGTTTTAGAAATTCGTACACTTAAGTAATTAAATAAGTATTAAATATAACTTTTATAGGCAGTTAATCGATCAATAATTCACCTAAAAGCCTTGTTACATTAATTTATCATTTTCAGGCATCGGTGTTTGACCAGTCAACATTACGGGTTAACTCTTTTACTAATCATGTCAATACTTTAGCATCTACTCATATGATTATTGCATTAAATAATTAAATATAAATTATGATTACGTAAAATTCTTGATTGTTAAATATTTGTGTCTCAAAAAGCTCAAGAATTTCAAACTTTTGAGTTAAACTACATCAAAATCTGTAATACATATTTAAATTAAAAACTGTAATTTTGGTTTATTTATTTATTTACCTAAGGAGTACCAACAGCTAATACACAACAATACAAATTATGTAGAACCATTTAGAAATATAAAACTAGCTTCTATCTACTTCCGAAAGATACTGTATATCTGTTTTTTCACATCACGCTTTCGAACACAATTCGAATGAAGTGTCAATGTTTGCGTGCGTCAATGTCTGTGTGCGTGCGAGGACGTCTGTACACTTGTAAATGTGTGTGTACCAACTACGCGGGCCAGTGATCCACTCTCCATCTCCGGATGAAACAAATGACGGTAAGGGCGAGTTGGGCGCGAGTTGCGCGCCGGCTAGATTCAGGCGGGTGATTCCGTGGCCATTCTGTATGTACCTAGTACTATCAAATATTCTGTACTTTCGTAGCCAAACCTTATGAATTCATTGCATCAAACAAGGGAAGTACGTATATACCTATAGGTATTTAGGCTACTTTCTATCCTGGAAAAACGCATAGTTCCTGCGGGAGCGTTCCAACCGAATTCCACGCAGACGAAGTCGCGGGCAGAACCTAGTACTTTATTTATAAAACCACGAAATTATCACCTCCGTTTATTCCGCAATTTTCCGTATAGGACGACACAGCTTAGAAGGCGCGCGGCGAAGCACTTAAGCCGTTGACGCAGAGTCTATTATTGCTTAATCGACGCGCCTTCTAAGTTGTGTAAACCTGTAACAGCCTGTTGAGGGGTCAAGCATCGACTTCCAAACTGGGTTATCGCCCAGCCCATCAGCAGCGGCATTACGTTTGGCCATCCGTTTGCGATGGCGACGACCAGTAGTCTTTATTTATTTATTTACTAGCTTTTGCCCGCGACTCCGCCCGCGTGGAATTCGGTTATCGCGCTCCCACGGGAACTATGCGTTTTTCCGAGATGAAAAGTAGCCTAATGTCCTTTCCCGGGACCCCAACTATCTCCATAACTAAGACAATTCTGATATATACTACTGTAGAGCCTCCAACCTCCGATAGCCCAGTTATTTATACACTGGGTGCGCACGTTAGACGACGCGTGCGCGCGGGGGCGTAACTCCCCTTGGAGACCACTAATTTATTGTACACCGGCAAGTGTTTTTCCTACGTGGGGTTATATCGTACACTAATAAAGCAAAAGTTTATAAAAAGAACACTGATTTTAATTACACACACACAAATCACAAGGTTACAAAAATCACTATTTAGTCACTTAAAATTACTTTAAAAACTACACAAATATTGTCTAATACGTTCACAAACTAAAACACAAGAGACTGTGATACTGCACTATACAACAAATAACAATACCGACTAACCAGAACTACTAACACTTTTACAGCGACTTCACGACGACAACACGACCGACCAACGACCACATTTACTTTTTGAGGCGCTATTTATAAGCCGCCTTGACCTCTTGCCTATTACAAACTGTGACCCGCGAGCATTGAGCTTGGGCGGGCCAACCAGAATCGATAGTTGTCTATCTTTTGATTCATGACCATATATGGTAATATGCGGACGCGCCGCTTGATCGATTCTAATTGGTTATAAATCTGTAATCTAATTGGCTCATTATATCTACATATCAAATCTCTTACTTAAATCTACTTACTAAGGAACTTATACGTAACACAACACATTATACCTATACACTTATAGTTTTATACAGTCCTGCCGTTTACACACCACCCCCCGTAACACCAGCCGGGTGTTACTCTACCACGGTAGGCAGCACTGCAATCTTGACGACTGGGCGAGTTAGTACGCCTCGCGTCGTCTCGATGTCTACCACACGCACGATGCCGTCCTTGCCACGATGCGCCTTGATGACGCGCCCTCGCGGCCACACGTTTCTCGGCAGGTCTGGATCGGTCACGACGACCAGGTCGCCCTCCTTGACGTCCGGAGTTGCTGACGTCCACTTTTGTCGGTGTTGTAGCGTTGGTAAGTACTCTCGCATCCAGCGGCGCCAAAACACGTCCGCGAGCGCTTGCGAGACGCGCCATTGCTTGCGCGCTGCGAGGTCCGAATGGTCGATGACTCCGATGGCTGCCATGGGCGCTCCCGCGCCCAGCAGCAGATGGTTCGGCGTCAGCGCGGTAGGATCGCTGACGTTGACTGGTACATGTGTTAGCGGGCGACTGTTAATTACAAACTCTGCTTCGGCGAACAGGGTGTGTAGCGTCTCTTCTCGTGGCGCCTTTTCCTGCAGCGTCACCTTCAGTGCGGCCTTGACTGACCGCACCATCCGCTCCCACCCCCCGCCCATGTGGGGGCTGAGCGGACTGTTGAAGCGCCACTCAATTCGTCTGGTGATGAGCTCGTCGACGAGGGAGGCCTCCATAGCGTCCCACGCCGCTCGAAGTTCCTTGTCGGCGCCGACGAAGTTCGTGCCCCGGTCCGTATAGATAACCTGGGGCTGGCCGCGGCGTGCCATGAAGCGCCGTAGGGCCATGATGGCTGAGTCGGCGGACAATGACGCAACGACTTCAAGGTGCACCGCCCGCACGGTGAGGCACGTGAATAGTGCGCCCCACCTCTTCTCTCGGCGGCGCCCGATCGTAACTTCGATCGGGCCAAAAAGGTCCAGCCCGCAGTGGCTGAACGCGGGCTGGTGATGCTGCAGTCGGGCCGACGGCAGGTCGGCCATCTTCGGCGGACTAGGGCGGGCCCGCATGATGCGACAGTGTTGACACGCAGCGGCGACGGCCTTGACAGTTGGCCGTACACGAATGATGTGGTACTTCCCCCTCAGGGCGTTAACCACGGACTCCGGGTTGCCGTGGTTTAGCAGGCGATGATAGTACATTACTATCAATCTCGTAGTGTAGTCCCCGCCGTCCAGGATGACGGGGTGCTTGGATTGGAAGGCGGCGTCGGCGTGGATGAGCCGCCCTCTCACGCGCAGCAGGCCGTCGTCGTAGACCATAGGGTCCAGGGACTTCAGGCGGCTGGCAGTAGGCACGGGGCTCCCAGCCTCCAGTGCCCGTAGTTCGGCAGCGAACGACTTCTGCTGGGACATCTTCAGCAGGACATTTTCAGCGCGCTCAATCAGCGCGCAGGACAGCAGGGGGCGCTGCTTATAGCGCAAGCAGCGCACAAACAATAGGACGCGTGCCATCGTGCGCGTGGCTCGCATCCACGTCGAGAAGCGCTCGACGTCGAAGACAGACGGAGGGGTGGCGGCGGCGGCGGTGATCACGTTCACGGCGGAGGCGCGGCGCTCGGGATCGGCGCTAGGCGGCTCGGCTCGCTGCTCGCAGGGCCACTCTGCTCGGGGTCTGCGGAGGAAAGGGGGTCCGGACAGCCAGATTGTTCTATTTACATCCCCACCGGGCCGAGTACATAGATCGGCTGGGTTCTCTTTTGAGGGGACCCATTTCCATTGACTTATATTGGTTTTTGAGTCGATCTCCGCTAACCTGTGCGACACAAATGGTTTGTAGTCGCGCGGATCCGATCTCAACCATCTCAACACGGTCATAGAGTCCGTCCAGTAGGTAATACTCTTAACGGTGAACTTGTGTTCCTTTGTCACATTCTCAGCGAGGCGACATGCGAGTAGCGCGGCTTGTAACTCGAGCCGAGGCACAGAAGTCACCTTTATAGGTGCTACACGTGCCTTGGCCGCTACCATGGCTACGTTAAAGTCCGAATCAAGTAAATACACAACCGCCGCGTAGGCCGACTCGCTCGCGTCGCCGAAAACATGCATTTGCACATCACTATAACCTAACTTATAAAATCTAGGCACCTTAAAACTATTGATTAACTTAATCCTATTCAGCCACGCGAGCCACCCCCCGAAGCACCTCTCATTGAGCAGATCGTCCCAACCTATACCGGACTTTTGTACCTGCTGCATCAATATGCGTGATTCTATAATGATAGGGCTTAAGAGCCCGAGCGGGTCGAATATCGACATTATTGCGCTCAAGAACTCGCGTTTGGTGGGGACTCTCGCGCCTTCAGCTATACCCTGGGGTAACTTTTTTAGGGATAGGTCGAAACCCAGGGTATCTGTATTAGGGTCCCAGATTAACCCTAAAGTTCTGTGACTATTCATTGAGTCACACAATTTAGTCAAGTCCACTTCTTTGTTGGACCCGAGTTTCGACCTTATCTCTGGGTCATTAGACACAAAATCGCGTATCGTAAAATCACCTTGTTTATGTATGTATGTGACGTCCTCGATGGTTTTTAATGCTGACGCCCTGTCATCAAAACTATCCAAATAATCATCCATATAATGATTATTGACCACTGCGTCGACCGCTTCCGGAAATTGACCTCGGAAACGTTCTGCATTCTTGTTGAGCACAAATATAGCAGACGTCGGTGAAGACGCCGCTCCGAAAATCATTGAGGACATCACATAAGTGCGCGGCTCGGAGGTTTTGTCGTTGCCTCGCCACAAAAACATTTGAGCCCCCCGATCCTCTTCTCGAATCTTAATTCTCAAAAACATATCGGCTATGTCGGCCGAAATAGCAATCATCTTTTGCCGAAATCGAAACAATACTCCTAATAGGGAGTTGAGGAGGTCGGGGCAGCTGAGCAAGTGGTCATTTAGACAAGTGCCTTTATAATTCGCGGCGGCATCAAATACGAGGCGCAATTTACCTGGTTTATTTATATTAGTTACCCCGAAGTGGGGTAAATACCATGAAGTGGGTGAATCTACAATCTCATAGATTTCATGAGCGTAGTTATTTTCAAGCAAACGGTTAATTTGAGCCTCGTACCGTTGACCATACAACGGATCTCGGTCCATTTTACGTTCAATATTACACAGTCGGTTATACGCGTTGACGTAGTTGTCTGGCAAAACTACGTCATCTTTATTCCACAGCAACCCAATCTCCCACTGACCGTCATCATTTAATACACTAGTGCCATCCAAAATATTCATGGCACGTGTCTCCAGGGGGTTGCTGCGTGGCACCGACTTAATACCTATACAATCGAGATCAAATTGAGCCTTAATCAAATCATCTAGACACAAATTATTTACAGTTTCGTAATTAACGTAATTATGGCGGCTGCGGTTACGACCTTTCGGTCCGTGCACCACCCAGCCTAACTGGGTCAACGATGCTGCAGGTTGTCCCGACTTACCGCGTCTTATGTCCTCTCCCACGATGAGGTCGTAATTGTCCTGCCCCAGCAGGATCATGGGGACTGCCTCGTCCATCTCCCCATACGGGAGGTCTCGCAGGTGCGAGTGCGCGCGAAGCAGCCCCGAAGAGACGGTCTGCGGCGACAGGCGGAATCCCGCCATAGTCCGCAGTGGGACTTGGAAGGCCTTCCCGGAAGGCCCAGTCAAGGTCACGCGGACGCGACGTGACTGCACATCTCGAACAGAGTGCCCACTGGCACTGACAATATTCAGCGGGGCTATCGGCCCCGACACGTTCCGCACCAGATCACTGTTAACTAAAGAAACAGTTGCCCCGTCGTCCAACAGGGCGTAAGCAGACAAAATACTATTACCATTATTTATTTTCACAGGAATTATTTTTAATAAAGCACCACACTCAGTACGGTCGTGTCCCACATTAGTGACCGCCTGAGTCTCCACTTCTCGTAGCGCGTGCGCTGCATCGCGACTATGTGTAGAAGGCGTGGCTCGCGGAGGCGTGGCCTGCGCCATACTAGGGCCGGCGGCGTAACGGTGATACTGCGGGCCCACGTAGTTATCCATGCGCGCGGGAGGCGTGGCCCCCGACGGGAGTGCATAGTTGTCCATGTACGCGCGATGCATGGCTTGCGGCGCGACTGCGTAGTCGTCGTAAGCGACGCCACCTGTACGGGAATATGGCTGCGCTTGCGAATTTAACCAATTGTACCTGTGTGCGGCAGGCGAATCCCGCGCAGGACTACGTTCGCCTTGCGGTTCATCGTGAAACGGTGTGGGCGTGACGTCATTTCTTTTGTTTACATGCAAAAGATTGTGGTGCGAATAGTCGCACTTAGTACACCTTTTGGCGCGGCACGTCTGTTTATTGTGCGAGGCGGCTATACATTTAAAGCATAATTTCTTACTCTTGACAAGTTCCCACCGGTCGTCGACGCGCATCCGGCGGAACTGCGGGCAAGAACTCAGCTTGTGGTCCTTGTTACAAACAACGCATTTCAATGGCGGCGGACTTGTCGTACTTACCTCGTACACCCGCTGGGCTCGTGGTGCAGGTTGCGGGCGCGCCGGCGCTCTCGGCGCGGGCGTAGGCGCCGCACTGGTTTCTGCGTTCTGCAGAAAGCCCGCTATATCCGCCATTTCTTCTAAAAATTCCACTAGGATGTCGAGCCTAGGCGACACTCCCAGGTCTAGACCTAGACGTATCGATTCGCTCCTTGCGAATTTGCTATATTCCGTTTGCTGAGTCCTAGTGAGTTTTCTTAATAATTCATTTATTAGCTGCGGGTTATTCAAGTATCCTCGTGCGCGTATGTTGCGCAGCGTCGACGCGCAGGATCTTACCGTTGCTGCGAAGAAACGCAGCTGCGCGCCGTCGTTGTCCCGCGTATTAGGTAAATCTCTCACCTTCTGAAGCGCGCATTGCAATAACGCCGTAGGATTCCCATAGATGCGTTCCAGGGAACTTATTATTTCCCTTGGGTCGGAGCTCGTTCGTAACAAATCTTCGATTAATGTCCGCGCCTTGCCTTGTATCGCGGCCTGTAGGCGGAACATATTTTCCTGTGTACTGTACCCAAATGTTTGTGAGGAATCGTCATACCTTTTCTTAAAGTACGCCCAGTCCTTGGCGTCCCCACTAAATGTAGGCAACTCGTAAAATGCCTTGGGGATGGGCCTCTGGCGCGATCTCATCGCCATATCCTGTAGGACATCTGTCAATTCTTCGATGGCGCGAGATGGCCTTCTTCGTTCGCGATCTCGGCTTACTGACCTGCTGTTCGGGCGCCGCTCGGCGTCGCCGATCGACGGCGCTCGACGTCGTGTGTTCCTCTCTGTGGAACGCAGGTGCCGCGGGTCCGAACTCATCGGCGGCGGCCCCGCCCGCGACTCGCGCTGCGGCGAGCGTAATCTAGTCTCAAAAAATGTGCGAACTTCTCGCGCAGGTGCGTGTGTCGGCCGTTCGTCCTCGGGCGACCGTTCTCGGCCTCCATCCATACGCACGTGCGTCGGCGTCGGGCGTTGGGTTGGCAGCAGCGTGGCGGATGTTTCATTTAGAACATCGTGACCAAATCTAGAATTTTCTAATCGATGTGAAGCATCCCGGTTACCGTGCACTGGCGGTTGTACTTCCCGCAATCGCTGCCGAGCCACCCCTCCATCTGCCGCATCAGGATATCCCGCTGCCGTAGCGGGTTCGGTCCGCGGCGGGGCCTCAGGATCAACGATCCGTGACTGCGATAGCCACTGCTCTACACGTGACTCACCTTGGGATTGGAGCTCCTGCTCCTCTTCGACATCTATTTCTGCCAGCTGTAGGGCCTTCCTGGCCTCGACGACGCGCTGTTTACTTGCGTGTAGTTCCTGTTCGGCCTCGAACTGCACTCGTAGGCGTGCCGCCTCACGAGCGCGGTTGGAGCTCCCGCTAACCACGCTTCCGTCCTTGGAAGCTGACGCTCGTACCACAGAACTCTCCACGACTCTCGACGTCGTCGCAGTACTCTGCGATATAGACGTCTGAGCCCGACTAGTTTCCTCCACACCGCTGTCTTCTTGCACGCGGGCTAAGGCTGCAGCGTCCTTCTTAGTTTGTGAACGCGTAGTGTACGACATAGTTATTGCACAAATTGGTAAGAAATCACTTCAGATCCGGCTCGAAGGACCATGTAGAGCCTCCAACCTCCGATAGCCCAGTTATTTATACACTGGGTGCGCACGTTAGACGACGCGTGCGCGCGGGGGCGTAACTCCCCTTGGAGACCACTAATTTATTGTACACCGGCAAGTGTTTTTCCTACGTGGGGTTATATCGTACACTAATAAAGCAAAAGTTTATAAAAAGAACACTGATTTTAATTACACACACACAAATCACAAGGTTACAAAAATCACTATTTAGTCACTTAAAATTACTTTAAAAACTACACAAATATTGTCTAATACGTTCACAAACTAAAACACAAGAGACTGTGATACTGCACTATACAACAAATAACAATACCGACTAACCAGAACTACTAACACTTTTACAGCGACTTCACGACGACAACACGACCGACCAACGACCACATTTACTTTTTGAGGCGCTATTTATAAGCCGCCTTGACCTCTTGCCTATTACAAACTGTGACCCGCGAGCATTGAGCTTGGGCGGGCCAACCAGAATCGATAGTTGTCTATCTTTTGATTCATGACCATATATGGTAATATGCGGACGCGCCGCTTGATCGATTCTAATTGGTTATAAATCTGTAATCTAATTGGCTCATTATATCTACATATCAAATCTCTTACTTAAATCTACTTACTAAGGAACTTATACGTAACACAACACATTATACCTATACACTTATAGTTTTATACAGTCCTGCCGTTTACAACTACAATTACGGAGTACATAACATTGACAGTGTATGACATGAGCTACATTAAGACAAGAAAAATACTTTTGATTTTAGTAAAAGTAGTATTTCAATACGAGTGGCGAGTTTCAATTTCGTACAGAAAAAAAAACTTCGACTTCAAACTCCGACAGCTTGCAAAGTCAGTGTCAAGTTCACTATAAGATTGTCATAGCTTTGGGTCGGTGCACTTGACCAAACATTGATATAAACGACGGTACGTAAGTATCACTGTAGTCTCTGAAATTGATGCCAAAACCCTACACATGCTAACAAATTTTGAGAAGTTTGCGCATTTTTTCATAGACCCCATCATCAGAACTGAATCAAATTAAAACGGGGCCAATACGATACCACCTTTCAATTAAAAAAAAAGAATCATCGGAATCGGTTCGCTAAAGAGCGCTGTACGGATGAGCGCTAGGCGCAGAACAAATTCTATGCGCAAAAGGGTTACTGCGTCATTTTGTAATTTCAATTTTTTGTATGAAATTTACGACACGAAAAAAAAGTGTTTTTTGAATTTTGAAACTTTCTAACTAGTTAATAAAATATGCATTTTGAAAAAAATTAATTAATTTTGTCAATTACTTACGTACTAAGTCTGTTGTCGACATCGCATTCGGATAGCCAAACGCAATACGGCTGCTGGTCGGCGAACGCAAGCACGCGCTGTCTCCTGGCCAGGGGGCCGATCGATCTAACTTATTATATTGGGAAAACGAAAACTATCGAATAGGTATAAACATGAAAAAGAAAAGTTTTCTCTATATAATAAAAATGAATCGCCGTGTTAGTCTGGCTAAGGCTCGAGAACTGCTGGACCGATTTGGCTGATCCTTTTTTATTCCCTGGGCTTCTGGGAAGGTTTAGAAAGTGAAAAAATCTGGATTAGTGTAAAGGAACGGCTAAAAAAAGACGAATAACTTTGTATGGAAATGATCGATTTTAATAATAGGTAATTTTGATTTTATTTAGTTCGAGCTGTGAAAAAGATCTGAGCGTATTTACTATTCTGACATAAGATAGTCTTCAAATTATGCCTTAGAATCATACACGTAAATAATATAGACCCGGTCTAACGTACACGTAATATGTCCCCACTTCCACGGTGTCCAATCCAAAGTTCTGTCACCGAGCGTGCGTGACAATAAGCGTTTTTAAAAAAACTTTTTTCGAAACTGTTTCTCAGTATCTAAAAACTCGTCTCGTTCTTGGAAAAATGTGACCCAGCTTTAGTGTCACGATACAAGTTTAACTTTGGATTGGACACCAATGAATTGGGGAAACATGACATGTATCTACGTTAGGCCGGGTCCATACGAAGTATTATTTATGTCTATGCTTAGAATACTTACTCGATCGGTGCAGCTCGACACAACTTAGAAGTCGCGCGACGAAGCACTAAAGTCGTTGACGCAGAGTGAAAACTGACGTAAAGTAGATATACGTACAATTTAGCTCTTAACGATAAATATTTTTTCTTTAAAATATTGCTTTCAATTCATCCTTTTATGTCCAGTGACGTTTTTAAGTAGAACATTTTTCTGTACTGTTAGCTACAATTGAAATGCATAAAATAACACCAAAATTATTCCTAAGCACATTTAATTTGACTTCGGACTCTTGACAGATGCCAGCTCCATATGACGTCCCCAGGAGAATTTCAATTTCTTCACCGTTTTGCCAAACTAAAGTCCTGCTTATTTTCATGATCAAATACCTTCTTTCTTATTTATAATCAGCTTTATTTGCATTTTCGTATCGTTTGGTAGGTATATTGGATCTTGTAGGCATATTGTATCTCCGTGAGATAGTTTTCACCTCAATACAAATGTTTTTTGAATATTGCTTTTACTAGGTAGGCTAGGTACTACATCCTTTTAATGTCCCGTGACGTTTTTGGGAGCATTTTGCTTTTCTGTTACCTACAATTATGAACATTTATAAGCTAAAATAACCCTAAAATCTTTCGATGCGATTAGAAATGAATCTGTAAGTAAATAGCAATAAAAAAAATACTCATATTATGAGGCGTACCTATTATTAGCTGAATACAATTTAAATTTCGAATATGTCATTGTAAGTTTCAAAACTAGAATTAGAGAAAATAATTCTTGCTGGCCAGTTATTTATAGGAACATTTTCAAATTTTTGACTGGCGTGGCCGTAACCTAGAAACGTCTATGGAGGCGTTTTCTAAAGATACCTCATACAAATTCTAAGGCTCTGTCCGTAGCGTAGCTCACAGCTCTGCGAAGGTGTTATTTATCTACTGCATGACATACATACATACATACATAATATCACGCCTTTTTCCCATAGGGGTAGGCAGAGACCACTTCTTTCCATTTGCTACGACTCTTGCATACTTCTCTCGCTTCTTCAACTTTCATCCCGTTCCGCATACATGCTCGTCGGTTTAAAGTACTTTTGACCTGGCCTTTAATTTTACTGCATGATATTTCACCATTTCTTCTTTTAAAATCTTCAGCCATCTTCAATGAATATTTTATCCATTTTCTGCTGTAGAGAATTCCAGTACGTTCAGTTTTATATTCCACAGAGAACTTAGAAAACTTTGTGGAATTATCTGGTTTTCAAGTTGAACGTTATTTTCAATGTAAGTTGACTTTGTGGATGGTATTTTTAACATAAATTGCACTTATATCCGCGATTGTATTTTCACGATGGAAAACATAATAATAGTTGAGTTACCACAACAACTACACAAAACACAACACTGGTACCAAGCCTACTTCACATCGCGGAGCTTGAAAAAAGTTCGACATTGTTTAAAATTTTGTTTACTCCCTGGCTGGCAATATATCGATTAGATTAGAATTAGAACAGTTTAATGCCCTTCAGTACCTTCAAGGCCATTACACTAAGTCACTTTATCAACCCTTAAGCAACATGATAGAAAATTCACAGCGAATTTACTTTTCTATCCACCTTTAAATTGGTTTTAATAGGCAGTATCTATTGAGAAAAGTTCCAAATTGTTCTATAGATAGTTCTACATTATGGCAATATCCTTTCTGCTTCTCTGTTTACAAGTGGAGCTAGGTACAGGTTTACAAAACTTAGAAGGCGCGCGGATTAAGCGATAATAGATTCTGCGTCAACGTCTTAAGTGGTTCGCCGCGCGCCTTCTAAGTTGTGTCGTGCTATACCCCAGGCCAAAAGTATGGAAACAAGCCTATAGTGACTATGAAACTGTGATTTTCACATGAAAAGTAATTTCAAAAACAAATTTAAAAGTAAATAACTAGAATTATCTTTAATTTAATTATACATTCAACATTTCGTAGAAGGACAATTGAAAAAGATCGATTTCTAACATCTCCCAAATTATAAATCTTTTACAATAATTTATATTCGGACTAGCTTTTCCCCGCAACTTCGTATGCGCAGAAATATTAAAATAAAAAATCCGGTTTTTTTCCGTTCCCGTGGGAATTTCGGGAAATCCTCTCTTAGTGCTCCCTTACGTTCCCTATGCAACCTGCATGCCATTTCAACTCTCTACGACCAGTAGTTTCGGCTCTGCGTTGATTGATCAGTCAGTCAGTTTTTTGTTTTACCTATATATATAGATGTTTAATACTTTGGGTGTAGTTTTAATCTATTGAGGGTGCCTAAAGCAATACACAAATAATAATAATGTTAACATTAAATATTAAGAACATCAACTTTGTTTCCATACTAGCCGAGGATGTATTTGTGGCAACCTCCCTTGTGTTGCTCTTTGTACCTTTTAGTTCAGCCGTGGTCGTACAAGATGTGCATTATTAATGAACGGCCTTCCACTAAACTTGGAGTAATCAACAACCGAGCACTTAAAACGTTGGATTCTAACTCTTTGGAATAGGGTCGTGAAATGGTAAAACCAGTTGATGAATTGAGTGGTTCGTTGAAGTGTTTTCTGTTTGTCGGAATAGAGGTTAAGATACTTAGAGGTCATGGTCGGCAGACATTGATTAATTTCTTTAAAAAATGGCGAGCCGGAATCGAACCCCCGACCCTCGGCATGAGAGGCGGTAGGTCGAACCACTAGGCCACCACGGCTCCAAGTTATTTCCCTTTAATAAAATTATACCGAGTCAATCTCTGTACAAAGGCTTTTTCGAAAGAAAAACAAAACAACAGCTTTAATTAAGCGAGGTATTACGAAGTTGTAACACTCGTAATCCCTACTGACAGTAAAAAGATTTGTGGACTCATAAATTAGATTACATTTGTAATGAAGCCGTGGCTTACAAACTTTCCTGGATATTGTGGATTCGGAAGGTCGTTGAGTGATTTTTGCTACTAAGGAAAAGTCAATTAGAAGCCCTAATTGATCTGGGCACCTGGTCTACACACGTGAAAGTTTTCATGTAAACCTTTGTCGCTGCATATTGGATTGACTCATGAAGTGACCCAAGCGCTGGCGTTTACCTCTCGCCAATAATTTCCATAGCAGTCCAGATAGAAATGCCATTAGCGCTGCTAGCGATATGCAGCAGGCTGACTTGCTAGAGGAAGTATTTTTCCTATCCAACACACCACAACAGTTTATTTAACCATTGCTGGGCACAGGCTTCCACCAAGGCTCGCCACTCCGAAGTTTTTTGTTATTACTAATACGTATACCAATTTTTCTAAATTGTTATAATCTGTAAGTCACGGCATCAAAAACGCCGACCTATTCCTTTATTATTTGAGATATTTGGTTTTATAACTGTGCAGATATTACTTAATATTTACGTAATTTCAGCGACATTCACCTTAAAAAAAATCAGAGGGAGTTGGTAATTATATCTGGCTCTTTTTAAAATATTAGTTTAGTTTTAATCACCATGTTGCCACAAATTTGGAATTTATTTTTATCATCGCAATTACGTCGTACCTATGACGCACTCCCTCAAAATAACTTGGCTCGTTTGTCACGTTTATAATTTACTAGCTTTTTGCCCGCGACTTCGTCCGCGTGGGATTCGGTTATAGCGTTCCCGCGAGATCTAAACGTTCTTCCTGGATAAACACTGAACTCCTGTAAACCGAACTTTTCCCAGCCCCGGGACTCAATTGTGCGCGCCACTCGTATTGAACTCGTATTGAAAAACTACTGGTCGTAATAAGCATCGCAAACGGATGGCCAACCACAAGGCCGCTGCGGGTCCGCTAAGTACGCGCTGAATTCATTTTCTTTTCGATAACTCCTAAGATATTCATTTAAATTGCATGGTGTAAATGGCAATCATAAAGTGCAAGAAATGCTTAATCCTATTTCAATTGATAAAGATTAATACTGTATCCCTCTAAATACTGCTACTACTACTGCTACAGCCTATTTGCGTCCCACTGCCCTCTTTTGATGAGGGGAGGCCTGTGCCTTCTAAATTGCTTTCCAAATAACACATTATGTGGGACCATTTTTATATGGGAACAATTCCTAGAGCGCTGTTACAGCTCATTTATGTCATAAAAGAAACCTTTTTTTCCAAATTTCATGTTTCTAGGCCCAGTGGTTTAGAAGTTACATACAAATATTCAACCGCCTTTTTACCCCTTTAGATGAGAAATTTCCAAAAATCCTTTAACAATGTACACTAACGTTATAAAAGGAACCTCCCTGTAAATTTTTAAGCCTAGCGGTTTAGAAGTTTCATACAAACTTTTATACCCCTTTTTTACCCCTCTAAAGAGGGAATTTCCAAAAATTCTTTAATTACGCTTACTTACGTTATAAAAAAAACCTCCCTGCCAAATTTCATGTTTCTAAGTCTAGCGGTTTAGAAGTTTCATACAAACTTTCAACCCCCTTTTTACCCCCTTAAAGGGGGAATTTCCAAAAATCCTCTCTTAGTGCTCCCCAACGTTCCCTAAGGAACCTGCATGCCAAATTTCAGCTCTCTACGACCAGTAGTTTCGGCTCTGCGTTGATCGATCAGTCAGTCAGTCAGTAAGTCAGTCAGTTTCTTGTTTTATATATATAGATGACACTGAATTAACATTTTTTAAGGAACTCATTTTACATTTAAATATAGATTTACTACTCGCGTGAAACATTACTAAATAACAGAGACAAATCAGGCGTTAAAAAATAATAGTTTTTATTTCTGTAAGATTTATTAATTTTCAATAAATAATAATAATAAATTTGTTTCATCCGGAGATGGAGAGTGGATCATAGGCCTTCATAGGTGGACCTACGTCCAGACGTCCTTGCATGCAAACTTTGACACTTCATTCGAATTGTGTTCGAAATCGAGCTTTGATAGGCCGTGTCCGCCCTAGAAATATACGGCATTATTCATAAATTACCGTAAACTGGATCTAAGGACTTCCATCCACTTGGGAAAATTACGGCGAAGATTACCGCTGTTACCGGAAGGACAAGGCATCATTAGATGCGTGGCAATAATAAGCGGAACGTATTGGGGCTTAGAAGCTTATCCGGTGATGAAGCCCGATAACTCAGTGTCTGATCTCCATATTATTATCCATATTAATATTATAAATGCGAAAGTAACTCCCAGCGGTTGAAGAGTGAAGAGGTTACAAACAGACAGACAGTCTGTTTGTAACCTCTTCACTCTTCAACCTCTGGACCGATTGAGATGAAATTTAGTATGGAGATAGTTGAGGTCGCGGGAAAGGACATAGGCTACTTTTCATCCCGGAAAAACGCATAGTTCCCGCAACGCGATAACCGAATTCCGGTGAAATCGCGGGCAGAAGCTAGTGGATACACAAAGGTACGTACCAAAATTACATTTGTAATCGCGTTCTCGAAAACGGCTCTAACGATTTCGGTGAAATTTGGAATATAGGGGCTTACTGAGGTGACAAATCGATCTAGCTAGATCTCATATCGGGGAATATTGGTTTTTAGCTACTTTCACCCGAGCAAAGCTCGGTCGCCCAGGTACTTTCTTTCCAATATTTGATACGCGCCGCGGCGGACGTAATGCCCACCAGTCCTCGGGACTAAAGCGAAAAGAAGCAATGTGGTGGATAGAAAAGAAACTTATAATTGTAGTAGGTAGAGATCTTCTACTATCTAAAGTCCCGCGCCTTCACATTTCAAAACGCTTCATATTTTTTATTATTATTTAAAAATCACCACCAACACTCTCAACGCATAGTTGCGATTGCTGTCTCAGCACGCACACATGTGTTGAGAGTGTTGGTGGTGGTTTTTAAATACAATGAAGCGTTTTGAAATGTGAAGGCGCGGGACTTTAGATAGTAGAAGATCTCTACCTAGGTATATGTTTAATAGGGATGACATCAGGGTGAAGAAATCGAAATTCTAATTAGTCCGTCAGTCCGGTAATAAAAAACATTAGACACTTATTTTTTGTTTTATCAAATTAACAAAGAATGACTAAGTTAAAACGCATTAAAGTTGGAGAGTGGGGGCTAACTACGTCACCGTTAGATATAAATCGTACCTAACCGTGACGTCACGCGACATTTCAACTCAATATATCTCCGTATAAGTTTGATTACGTGAAAAAAGAAAAAATACGTGTCCAATACTTTTCAATAATCTTCCTGATAGACTAAGGAAAAAAAAGTGGTCGTCATCCCTATTCCCGCGGGAACGTTCTAAACGAATTCCGCGCTGGCAAAGTCGCGGGCCAAAGCTTGTTGAACAATTAAGTATTTTAAATTGAAAATTGGGCTTTATTTTCAAAGCCCAATTTCGAATTTAAAATTGTTAATTATCATTACAAAATGGCAAAGTAAATTGGCTAATTAAAATTTAATTGACACCAGCTACTCGAGCCTGACGCTAGGTCTGAATTTTACTCGTGTATTTTTGGCTCATTTAATATTACGATATTTTGTAAAATGTATTGTATAATTTTGGATCTACTTAAATTCAGAAATTGACTTAAAATAATTCAGATACAAACGTTTATTTAAAACACCCCGTCTATTAAAAGTGATGGCTTAATTAAGTACCTACTCGACCGTTGTTTTTTTACCTAAGTATTATTTTTTTTATAAAATCAGCTCCGAAGGTTCCATATTTTATTATTTATTCGTCGGAGAAATCTTACGGAACATAATTTAAAACTATAATAAGGACAACCTGTTCCTAATCGTCTGCAGGTGCACCTCGCTAAATTTTCGTAGTTATGTCGACTTTGACGGTTGTATACTGACGACAGCAACCGCTATTTAAATTACTACTACTACTACTACTACTCTACTACTGCTACTACTACTACTACTACTACTACTACTACTACTACTACTACTCCTACTATTACAGCCTATTTTCGTCCCACTGCTGGGCACGGCCTCCTCTCATCACGAGAGGGTTTGGGCTATAGTCCCCACGCGGGCCCAGTGCGGATTGGGGACTTCACACACATCTTTGAGTTACTTCGCTGAAGCGTGCAGATTTCCTCACGATGTTGTCCTTCACCGAAACGCTCAGTGAATTCAATTTGAATTTCGCACATAAGTAAACTAGGTGCGAGTTGGAATCGAACCCCGACCCTCTGCATGAGAGGCGGTAGGTCGAACCACTAGGCCACCACGGCTTCCACGGATTTAAATTAACCTGTCCATAAAATATTGTCGATGCTACTGATCCTATTATAGTTACCTAACAATGATAAGACACCTTGAGAGAAATGTTATTTTTCTACCTCCATCAGGACTTTTTAGTGGCCAGTACGAATTGAATATTTTAAAAATAAACAAAAACGAAAAAAGGTGGAGCGACAACCTCGTGAAGGTCGCGGGAAACCGGTGGAAGCAAGTAGCACAGGACCGGTCTGAGTGGCGAGCCTTGAGGGAGGCCTATGTCCAGCAGTGGACGTCATTCGGCTCAAATGATGATGATGATGATGATGATGATGAAACAAAAAAGGTTTGTTCGCGTTGCCAATTAACCTACAGGCACAAACAAGTTCAAAGGTCAGTCGTCCTAGTGAATATTTCCTTTATTTTCCTCGCAAGTGTGATGAAACACATTGTGTGTATCACGGGCGGTATAGGAATTGCAGTCTCGAGCCCTTTTAAAGCCCTCAACCTAAATGCTCTCGACTACAATTCCTCGTTTACCGGCCTTAATACACAATGCACTATTATTTGGCACGATCTGTAGGCTAAAATGCTTGAAGGATCAGGACTTTCTAGGGTTAGTTATTTACTGCTATTGGTTGAATCGAAGGTCGCGGTCCCGCCAAATGGTCCAAACTGAAACCAGGGCTGGCATTAATGCTCGCACAGTACAGTCAAGGGCCTTAATATGTGTACACTTTTGCATCCTATTCCGTTGTGTTAAGGTCCAAAAGTGTATACATATTAATGCCCTTGACTGTACTTATTATGGAGTGTGGAATGTGTCTTGGTAAGGAGCGCAATCTTATATGGCGAATCAGTTGAAAACGTGTCCAGCGGATTTGATAAGCAACAAAAAAAAAACACTCTCGTTACAACCGTTTTCGCTGCGTTTTCGCCTCAGCAGCGCCATCTGAAGGCGCTAATCTAGACTATCCGCATAGGTGGCTTGACTGGAGTGGCGACCGCAGCGCCTCCAACCCGATTTGGTGTCCACTTTTGGAACTATAAAGATTGCGCTCCTTTACTTCAACCCTCCATCCACAATACGCTGAGTTGGGGCCATTACTTGTCACACCACAAACCTTTTTCTTGTCTTTTGTGTTTATGTCGGTCTTTTCTGTTTTGTTTTATGTCAGGAATAAACTGTCACTTTCTTTATTCCTTTCTATGTATCATTCGCATCGAGATCATCGCACCACCACATTTTTATTTTGATATCCTCGTATTATTACAAACTATCAACCTCAGATGACAAAAACACTATTGTTGCTCAAACTATCTTTCCCGAACCTTCTACATTATACATAAATTCGTGTACTAAGGTACTTCCGTAAACACGAGTATTCACGAGGTGCACGAGCGCGAAATATCACCGGAGTGGCGGAAAAATGGGGGTTATGAAAACACATAAATCAGACGGATCTAATTTATTACCTCTAAAGTGCTGATAGGACATAAATAGAGGATTTTATACATAGATAGGTCAATATTCATACTATTATTGTTTTTTGAGATGAGAAAGTTTGTAGGTCAAATAAAATTTTATTAACTCTTTGGTTTTTTAGTGACGACGTCGCATTAGAAGACAAAAAGTTGGACTGCGCGTTGAGTTCGCGGCAGTTTTAAAATACTCAAGTTATTTTACCATTTCAAGAAATAAATCTTTTTTCCCAATCGCAATGGTAATTTTAGTATAATTATCCTATTGTAGTATATAAAAACCGGCCAAGTGCGTGTCGGCCCACGCGCAAAGTATAGGATTCCGAAGTTGACGATGCCCACAGTACCTTTCTAAGACTTATTAGCATCTAGCTAGCCTGTGGTATGACGTGCCCGCCCGACGCCCCTGCCGCTCGAGAAAAATCATTGGTTTTTTAATCATTTCATAAGTTGGTCGACTATGACTCTTAAGTTTGTACAGCCTACTTAGCTGTGATAGTTTTCCTTTCAACTACGTTATATATGCCACAACCGTGATTTTTTTCAGCCATCCAAATACCACCATTTAGCTGGCAGGGAGGGGGACACGTGACTCAAACAAAAAATTGCACTTTAAAGCTTAATTTTTCTTTTAATTCTTCTAATATTCTTTAATTTTTCTTAATATTTCACAAACGCATCACTTAATCAAAAAATAGTTTTAACAAACCCACAATATTTTTTTAAGACCTATTCAACGATATGCTGCACCATGGGGTACGCAAGAAAAAAAAAAACATCCCCACTTTACGAGTAGGGGAGCTACCCTATAAAAAATATATTGAAAAATTTTATTGTACCACTTTGTCAGCGTAACTAATATGTATATTTATGCCAAATTACAGCTTTCTAGAACTAAGCATCTCCGAACAATAGTGCGGACGGACGGACGGACATGGCGAAACTATAAGGGTTCCTTGTGGACTTCGGAACCCTAAAAACGAAGTACCTACCTATTGAGTATTAGTTACATTATGTTGTGACTATTCATTTTATTCGCTCCGAAAATCGCCTTTCATTAACAAAACAAATAAAGGGGATACTATATGTTTCCCCGTGTACACATACATTAAACATTTCCTTGAACTCCCTGAGGTCATAATCAACTATTCCCGTGTAGACCATTATAGGCCTATTCCTCTTTATAGGGCTGTACGGTTTATGGAACCAACACTGTAGTATTAGCATGTAAATTGTTACCTTGTAAGGCAGCTGTGTTCCGTTTTACTACATTGTATAGTTTTATAGGCTATTTTGTGCTAGCCAAATTTTGTTGTAAAATTTAAATGACAGGTGCTCTTTAATTACCCGACTGCGCCAGAAGAAGGGTTATGTTTTTTGAGTGTAAGTGTATGTATGTGTATTTATTTGGCACGATCTGTAGCCTAAATTGCTTGAAGGATTTTAGCTGTCGGTAGATTCGTCTTGATAGTGAGAGTGATATGGTTAATAACACTAGTTTACTTCTAAGATAAGTATCAATTCTGTATTTTGTTTGTTACTTGTTACTGTGCCTAAATTAAATAAATCCATATCTAATATATAAAATTCTCCTGTCACAGTGTTTGTAACCAAACTCCTCCGAAACGGCTCGACTGATTCTTATGAAATTTGGAGTGTATGTTCAGTAAGACGTAAGCTATTTAAAAAAAAAAACGAAGTCCGCGGGGTCAGCTAGTTAATATTATAAATGCAAGTAACTCTTGTCTGTCTGTCTGCCTGTTACCTCTTCAGGATTCAAACGCTGGACGGATTTGGATGAAATTTGGTATGGAGATAGTTGGAGTCCCGGGAAAGGACATAGGCTACTTTTATCCCGGAAAAACGCATAGTTCCCGCGGGAAGGCGATAACCGAATTCCACGCGGACGAAGCCGAACCGGTGGAAGCAAGTAGCACAGGACCGGTCTGAGTGGCGAGCCTTGGGGGAGGCCTATGTCCAGCAGTGGACGTCTTTCGGTTGAAATGATGATGATGAAGTCGCGGGCTATAAGCTAGTAAATAAATAAATAACTTGTAACACCGTTTTTTCACATCACTAGGTTTTCTTTTTTTAACTATGGCAACCTCGTCCTCAAAGGCGTATTTTGCCGTTCAAACGTTCCGATTTGCTGGTGTAATTCTTTCAGCCAATATTATAAATAGATTTTTATTTCGTTTCAGTGTTTATCCATCGATTTCAGGATATTGTTAGGATAATATTCCACGCCGTCGTGAGTGTTTTTTTGGTTCTTCGATTTATTCAATAAATCGTTTAATCGATCGTCCATGCATTCGGTGCTGTGGAACCGCGCCCTTAGCGCTGACGTTTCGATTCGGTTCTTTGATAAAATGGCGTAATATCGCCTACGTATTTAATACGCTATACAATGCGTTAAATCCACTTGAAATGGTATGTATTCGCATTCAAAATGCTCGCCATGACTGCCTCGCTTTGTGGGAATGTTATTTTCAAAATCCTTTATTTCTTTTCAGCAATTTGCATAGTGGTTAAACTTTCATTGGAATGTGCCTTCCATCCTGAAAACGCTTGGGCTACCGTGTGCTGCTGGCCATCTCCTGCATTCTGGGACGTTGTGCGAAGCCTTCCCCAGCGCCGCCCGTTGTCCCGGCCATCTCCTGTGTCGAGAACATGGCATAACCTAGCAAAGCGTGCACGTCATCAAGTCACGCGAATAGTCGGAGCCTGTCCCCAGCGTTGGTTCTACCTGGCTAAATAGGACCAGAACCGAGTCCCGAGTGTGCCGACTGCCTCGCTAAATGGTCGTCGCTTCATATCTCTGATATTTTGGTAAGTTTTCGTACCCGCTTTGCCGGTAAGCTTCAATTTGTGAATTCTTTTCTAATCAGTGGAAATTAACTTGTAGACTGCAAGGAAGTGAAGCGCTGCGCCCATCTTCGTCGCAGGCCGCTCCCCATCTTACACCTGACATTGCAAGCCACCGTGAGCAGCCCGTGAGTCTGTAGCGTGAAATGCAGATTCCCGGACCTCTCCGGATGCAGCTATAATAAGAAGACCCACTCTGTGGTGAGCAACCTAACTTCTCCATAGGGTTTATTAAATGAAAAGCAACTACTGTAGATATAAAGACATGTTTATTTGTTACAGGGTCTTTATGCACCCCGGACTTTTACTATCTACCCGGAGACAATGTATCTCCCTGGAATCTCGATACTTTGTTGAGTCTTTGTACTGAAGAGCGTGTACCCCTCGTGCTTCGTCTCCTATACGTTAAGCCTAGGGTTATTCATACTGCACACTCACTCCCACACTCACATTTAGTATAAGGTCAAAACTGTGTTATTTTATTTAACCATTGCCGCTTTTGCCGCATTAAATAACCTGTGAACCTAAAGTTATTTGTGTTTCACTGTACCACCACTGTTTGTGGCCGTCTCTTCAAGGCGCCCCTTACTAGATTTAGAAGAGACGGGCCCTCAGGTCTAGATCCCATACGACCCTGTACCCCGCAGCTAGCCGGCCTTTTTTCGGATGTTTCAGTGGCGCCCAACGTGGGGCCTGAAGTGGTGGTATTGTGAAGCTTTAGTCATACTTATATAATATATCAGTAAATTGTTTAACTTCTAGTGATTTTGAGCTGTGACTACTTGACTATAACTATTTGATATTAACTGCTGTATTTTCTTAGTCAACACTGCGGTGATGTAAAATTTTTATTGTTTAAATTGGTTGTTACGTTGAATGGAATACAATGGAATTTTTCATGACATAAACACTCTCAACATGCTGTACTCACTCACACAGACTTGCTTTGGGCTAGGGGTACTTTTGAGGCTAAGGCCCACATTCTCAGGGTGTAGTAGCTTGAACCCATCGTGTCTGCAGCCTCAAGTAGTCTCCCCGGAGGACATGGCAGCCTGCCATGCTGCGAGCGAAGAAGCAGCAGTCGCCCTATGGAGATAGGGTTTATTAAATGAAAAGCAACTACTGTAGATATAAAGACATGTTTATTTGTTACAGGGTCTTTATGCACCCCGGACTTTTACTATCTACCCGGAGACAATGTATCTCCCTGGAATCTCGATACTTTGTTGAGTCTTTGTACTGAAGAGCGTGTACCCCTCGTGCTTCGTCTCCTATACGTTAAGCCTAGGGTTATTCATACTGCACACTCACTCCCACACTCACATTTAGTATAAGGTCAAAACTGTGTTATTTTATTTAACCATTGCCGCTTTTGCCGCATTAAATAACCTGTGAACCTAAAGTTATTTGTGTTTCACTGTACCACCACTGTTTGTGGCCGTCTCTTCAAGGCGCCCCTTACTAGATTTAGAAGAGACGGGCCCTCAGGTCTAGATCCCATACGACCCTGTACCCCGCAGCTAGCCGGCCTTTTTTCGGATGTTTCAAACTATGTCACTCTGTGACATACCATAACCATGTGTATTCACACTGCGGCCCATGGACACCGAAATCCCATGATCCCCCATTAAGAAACCATAAGATCTCGAATGCGTTGTCTTCTTTTTATATATAAAAATGAATCGCCGTGTGTTAGTCTGGCTAAGGCTCGAGAACTGCTGGACCGATTAGGCTGCTTCTTTTTGTTTTATTCCCTGGAATTCAGCGAAGGTTAAAAAAAATCGGGAAAAGTCTAAAGGAACAGCTATAAAAAGAAATACAGCTTTGTATGGGAATCGCCTTCAGGTGATACGAAGTTCACCGGGCCGACTAGCATTTTAATGAATTTTGTGTCATTGTTAATTTGTACCTATTCTAAATTAAAAGGCACGACGGTACAATATTTAATAATAATAAAAATAATAAAATATATTTATTGAAAAGACATAATAAAAGGAACATTTACAACAGTACACATAAACGAACACAGTTTTACCGTGTACTGCCGATTCGACAAACGCAAACGCAATTATATTGTAGCCTACCCTAAAACAAAAATGCAATAATTCAATAATTCTAATAAAAAATATTCTTTTTTTTATTTGTTCTAAATAAGTAACATTTAAGAAATTTCTAAACTTGTTTACCGAACCTAGTATTTGGAGTTCGTCTTCGTTTGATTGTTTGCAATCGCCTTCTGTTTGATCAGCAAATTGTTTCGCAGAATAAATCAATTTAGTGTTCAAATTTAAGACAATTTCAGTAAATACCAGAATAATTGATACGGTGGGGGCTTCGCTTAAGCTGTAGCAAATTGAATTTGAACGCCGTTTCTTAACTGAAATGGATTCTAAAATTAAGGTAGATGATGTGACTGACGAATAGCTACAATACAAATAACTTCTAAGTTTACTTACGAGCGAAATTCAATTTGAATTTACCATGAGCCCTTCGGTGAAGGAAAACATCGTGAGGAAATCTGCACGCTTCTGCGAAGTAATTCAAAGATGTGTGTGAAGTCCCCAATCGGCACTGGGCCCGCGTGGGGACTATAGCCCAAACCCTCTCATGATGAGGGGAGGCCTGTGCCCAGCAGTGGGACGCAAATAGGCTGTAGTAGTTGTAGTAGTAGTACCTGACATTAACGTGACATTCGCTTGCAGCTGAATGTTTGCGCCTCGATACAAGATGTTTGGATCTTAGCTTTTTTTTTAAATATTTACTCAATTGTTTTCAATTAGTTTATAAGGCACTATCTATTTATTCCCGTTCCCGTGGGAATTTCGGTAAATCCTCTATTAGTGCTCCCCTACACTCTTCAGGAAACCTAGATGCCACATTTCAGCTCTCTATGAGCAATAGTTTTGACTGTGCGTTGTCATAATTCAGTCAGTTATTAACGGAAGAGTTTTGTATTATTGATTCTTTGTTTGACGAATAGGAGAATTGAGAATAGCTTTTAGTCATCATAACAAACGTGGGGCATATTTAAATAAATAAATAAATAAATCGGTTTATTTCAATGAAAAAATAAATTACATTGGTTAAGTACTTAACTATAATCTTAAATTTATCAAGATTTTTAAGTTAAGGAGTTACACATAAAATGAAAATTGAAAATATCTACATATTTATACATGGTGGGTCAGAAAATATGGCAAATAATTAACCCACAGTATCGGCTATCGATTCTAAGTATATTGTATAGGTCTTTAATTATTTTTGAGTTGGTAAAAAAAAATATTTTGTATAGGATTCAGGCGTCGCTCACACAACCAATCCCATATACATTTTTTTACACACGAATAAAGTAACTAAAGGCCGCTGAAGCAAACTGAAATATGACGTAATTTTTCAGTGGTCCTGGCTTCACGCGATTTATTTCAACTCCCCCTATAGATACAGTCCAAACAATTAATATTTACTCACTCTAGAACCTTAACACAAGGGAGTAAGGTGTCAAAGTGTGTGGATATGCAGGTTTTTGACTGTAACAGTCGACATCGCGTGTTTATTTTGCACGTTACGACGCTACCTCAAGGTCGACTCAAGGCTGGAATATTGAATAACAATGTCAATTTATTTCTATTATTGTCTCGAATTCTGACAGGAAGATAGATAGCATCTGTCATTGGATACATTTCCACTTATTTTGTTGTTACGAAATCTAGGCTTCGGTATTGCACAATTTATGAAAATAGGTACTTATAGTACAGGTCGATCCAACAGTTGTGGTGTGAAGGAAGAAAAAAAAACAATCACTTAACTTTCATCTATACTAATAACAATTCTGTAGAAGAAGTCGCGTCTGTAACTTGAAAATTAAAAGAAACGATCAAGTCGAGGGGGCTAATTATAAACGATTCTGAACAAACAAAAAAACGATTAAAAAAAAATAGGTTCTGCCCGCGACTTCGTCCGCGTGGAATTCGGTAATAGCTTACCCGCAAGAACTATGCGTTTTTCCGGTATACGAAGTAGCCTATATGTTGACCAGTGTAATAAACTACCTCCATACCAAATTTTGTTACCATCTGACCAGTAGTTTTCGAGTTAAATCAAGACATACATGCACAGACCATTTTTCTAAAAATCGTTATTTTGTGTTCAGTATCGTTGTTATAGTCCCCTCGAAGAATATCCACTCGGTAGAAGTTCTCTAATTGCATGAATAAATATTTAATGCTACATCAGCCAAGAAACGAACGAGGGAAAAGGAACTGTTAGTTGTTTTTCCAAACATTACGGACACGTATAAATCGTGATCTTGAGCTGGCACCGACTACTGTTATTTATAAGGAAGCGTAAAAGAAACTAGCATACCCGATATATCAATGCCAATCCTTTATCTTGGTCTATGTTTGCTTTATGGAGAAATCTTTTATGTCACAGCTACCTAAATATAGATAGGTTATTTTTTATTTATTGAAAATTAATAAATCATACAGAAATAAAAAACTTAAAACTAAATCATTTTCCCGCAAAACTACTTGTATGCAGTTTGTCTGCAGGCAAGAAAATATACATATATTAGAGTCTTCAATTTGACATTCCTTAATTTTAATATTACCTATTTAGTACTATTATTATATGTTATATATTGTTATTACATAATATATTATTATTATTATATTATTTTAGCTATTTATAACTTAGATAACAGATACTTTTTAAGTTTATTTTTAAATCTAATTTTATTCGGTTCCTGTCGGATGTCTTCAGGCAAAGTGTTTAAAAAGTATGGTAGGCGCTTTGTTAAGGTTCTGTCCCCATAGTAATTACATACCCTTGGGACTTCATAGATAGATAAATCGTTTATTATGGCTGTTAAATAATAATAATGCTGTTGAATATGGCTTTATAATAATCATGTTAGATTATATGTATATATAATTGATTATTACTATACTAAACAAGAATTAAAACTACCAATCATAAGGTGTAGCTTCTGCCTGCGAATTTGGTGTTAAGCGTTTCCACGGGAACTATGCGTTCTTCCGAGATAAAATAACATATATAAGGACCGGGAATCAAACTATCTCCATACATAATTCCTTCTAAATCAGTCCAGCGGTTTAAGCGTGAAGAGGAAGGTAACACAGAACGATAGAGCTTTTTCGCATTTATAATATTGGAATGGATTTAGAGGATCACAATGCCTTCAGGGCTCTGACCAACACTATAGCTTATTTTTTCGGTGATAGGACCTGATATGTTAGGTAGGTAAAATGTGTGTGAAGTCCTCAATTCGCACTGGGCCCGCGTGGGGACTATAGCCCAAATCCTCTCGTGGTGAGATGAGGCCTGTGCCCAGCAGTGGGACGCAAATAGGATGTAGTAGTATAGTAGATGACCTTAATGTATGGAAATCTGCATTTCCTATATCACGCTTCAAGGCATTAGAACATCCTGCAGTAAGGCAACGTCGTTGTCAGAAGATAAATGGGCGGAACAGTACCCGTATGCCATTAATAGTCCTTAGGTGGTCCGCAAAAACTTGCCTGGACAAACATCTGAGCTCTTTAGGAGAAATAAATGAAACATTTAGATTTAGACGCTCCATTATTTGATACCTACTTTTGGTATAAAAGCACAATTTGGAACCCAATTCGAATGAAGTGTCAATGTTTGCGAGGACAACTGTGTGCGTGCGAGGACGTCTGTACACTTGTAAATGTGTGTGTACTACTACGCGGGCAACTGATCCACTCTCCAACTCTGGATGAAATAAATGACGTTAAGGGCGTGTTGGGCGCGAGATGCGCGCCGGCTAGATTCAGGCGGGTGATTCCGTGGCCGTACTATTAAATATTCTGTGCTTTTGGGAGGAACCGGAATTCACGTAAGCGTTGACGTGAACAATATGACTGAGTGGAGTGCTGTTCGTTAATTTATTTTTATTTCGGTGAATTGAGAGGTTTTTTTTTTTTATTATATGTCCGGATTTAACTCAAAACTGACTCGAAATTTGGTATGGGGATAGTTTATAACACTGGTCAACATATAGGCTACTATTTATACCGGAAAAACGCACATAGTACCCGCGGGAACGCCATTACCGAATTCCACGCGGACGAAGTCACGGACAGAAGCAATAAAGGGCTAAATTGAACGTAATGCCCTCGTTAAAATAGGCTGTATCGAACTTCTTTTACCAGCTTGTCTATACCACAACAAATAGGATTTTTGCCCTTTGTCTCGGATACGCCCTTGATGTTTTCGAGAAAGATTTACTTTCTAACTCTCAACCTTTCTCTGAAAGAACACTAAATATTGTTTTCTAGCTTCTGCTCGCGACTTGTGGAATTCGGCAATAGCGTTCCCACGGGAATAATTCGTTTTTCTTTAAAAAGTAGCCTATATGTTACCAGTGTTATAAACTACCCCCAAACCAAATTCTTTGCAATCTGACTAGCAGTTTTAGAGTCAAATCCGGACAAACATACATACAATTTTTCTAAAAATAAAATTAGAAATCTCTTCCCCGATAGTTATAACTTGGATCTTTTCAAGTCGAGAGTGAACAGGTACTATCTAAGTAAGCATGTAATCACGTTCGACCACATCGTCACTTACCATCAGGTGAGATCATGGTTAAATGCTTGCATGCGGGTATGATTCTTAATTATATTGACGAAAGCCAGCGCCCACGAAAAAACATGACGCAATGTATGTCCTCATGGCGATGTAACGGGCCCTACGTAACGGGACATATTCATTAATGTTTTCTTACGACGTTATCACGTAAAATTATCGTCCATAAACCGACTTTATACACAACTGATATTTTTTAAAGTTAATTATCTCGAAAACCCATCTTAAGCTTTAAGCTTGACCTTAAAGGCTTAAACCTCACATTTGTAAAGTCTTGGCTATTTAGTGCTGCAACATTACCCACCACTTACGGCACGTCCTGTATACTATTAACGAGTTAGCCTGAACAGAACTTAAATACCTTTGACTTATTTTTTGGTAGAAGATCTTTGGCAGATATAGGTAGTGAACAAAAGAAACACGATTATTAGCTCCTTGTATGACTTTTAACAATCATCATAAAAAACAGTTACAGCACCTACGAGTACCTAGTAGGTAGCATAAAACTAAAGGATATTCCAACAAAATCACGAAAATTCGATAAGCAATTGAAGTAAAATATTTAATAGGATGGATTTAAAATTATCATATATTAGTATTTTTACAATGCATAGGTATTCAATTATCAATATCATCATAATGTTTGGATTTAAGCGTCTCACAGAGCAGAGCGAAAATACTTGAACTTAATAAAATTCTTACTATTCTAAATTAAAATTAATGAAGGCCCTTCCCTGACCCAGCATCGTCAAATTGCTCATTTAAGATCATACTTTTCTAAAAAGTGTTAAAAGTTAAAAACATGAAAAAAAAACATATGTTATATTTGATTATATCATCCTTACATTGACAGCTTTCGATACACGTTTCACGAAACTTCGCTCGATACAATTTAATTCCAAAGTAACCTCTAACTCGGACCGCTAATCCAACTTTACTCCAGTTTATTATATCAAACAGTGTAAAACTAATTATAACACAAAAAATATCCATATTATATGCATACATCGACAGCTTTATAAATGCCATTTTTTTAGACGGTATTTTTATAGAAATTAAAACGCGTTAAATACTAACTAAATCGGGCGTTCTGTGCATAGCGCTTTCTCTTTCACTCGTCCCACGAGTGACAGTGACGGCTGAGCTGGGTCTATGAACGGCCTTAAGTAATGATAATATTTAAAAAAATATATCCTATATTTTTGTAAATTGTTAAATACAGTGAAAACAAGAAAATAGAGAAATAACTCTATGATTTTTGATACTTGAGTATTCCATACCCACTCGAGAGATCCAATAATAAATAAAGCAAAACGATTTTAAAATAATTTTAAAATAAAGTTTAAATAGTTAGTATTTTTTCAAACGCAGTCGAAATCGAATGCAAATGAAAGAATATACCAAAATAATCGGTAGCATCAAAATAATATCCATTACATGATTAGCCAAAATTGCCATAATCATACTAAGCTGACTTTAGCAAATTCATCAGTAGGTAAACGTTTTAATGCCGCCAGAGCCGTTTCTTCACCAAAATATCCACGAATAAAGACTTTCGTGTAAATAAAGGGTGACTCGCAAAATTGTTATTAACTTTGCCCAGTGCCTTAAATTAGATTTACGATTTTCTAAAAATTCCCAGTGTGCCGCCGAGGTGAATGCGTGAAAAGCAGAATGCGTGAATCGAATGCGAAATCGAGCGAGTGACTATTGGCAATACATGCTGGATGTTCTTTGATTGAATATTGTGAAAAATGGAATATTTATTAACGCAGACGAATTTAGAATATAGGTATTTCACAAGATAACAGTCCTCAGAACCTACAGAAGCAAAGATTGGATCTGTCTGTATAGCAATTTAAAGATACATACAAATAAACTCACGCCTGTTTCACGTTGGGGTCGGCAGAGACCACTGGAGCGCCACCTGCTGCTTAGACATAGACATAGACATTTTATTTCTCAATATCAAATTACAGCATATTTTACATGTCAAAATAAGAGAATTTCACATTGAGATCGTCAGAAAGAGTACAAAATAAAAATAAGGAATAAAATGTTTCACCGTTAGGATCGTCTTTTTATACCAAAATAAGAAAAAAAATGCTTTCCATGCATATCTTCCTTTCTTCAAAGATGTGTGTCACTTATCGCTTTCACTGAAAAAAAGGATTAACCGAACTAGTTAAGTTAAATAAAAAATAAGCAAACTTTCTTTACGAAATAAAACTTGATAAAAACTTACAACACTAATTCAGTACTACTGCTAAGACTTAATAGGTAAGACATAGTTCGCAAGTCACTTTTTTGTGTAAGCAGTAATCAAACTTTGGTTATCTTTTTCAGCGATGAGGATGGGAAGATTAGATGCGTGTGCCCAGTGGTACTTAATAAAGTCTGTGTTGTGAGATCATAATAATTGTGTGTTTATTTCTAAATAAATATTTTTTTCTTCTTCTTAATTCTATCTCAAACCTATTCAAAAGGTTTTACTAGCATTATATTTATATATTTTTTTATTAGGGGAATCACTACAACAGCCTATTCATGCCACACTGCCGTACACAAGCCTATCCTCTCATCACGAGAGGGTTTGGGCTATAGTCTCTACGCTTACCCAGTGCGTAGGTTTCAAGTATCTACAAAATATTTTCATCAACCGGAAAATATGTCGAAGCCGTGGTGGCCTAGTGGTTTGACCTACCGCCTCTCATGCCGAGGGTCGGGGGCTCGATTCCGGCTCGCACCTCTAAGTTTACTTATGTGCGAAATTCAATTTGAATTTACCACTGAGCTGTTCGGTGAAGGAAAACATCGTGAGGAAACCTACACGCATCTGCGAAGTAATTCAAAGATGTGTGTGAAGTCCCCAATCCGCACTGGGCTCGCGTGGGGACTATAGCCCAAACCCTCTCGTGATGAGAGGAGGCCTGTGCCCAGCAGTGGGACGCAGATAGGCTGTAGTAGTAGTAGTAGTATGTCGATGTTCTGTGACATTACCTAAGATTAGGTTTTATCAAGTCGGGACCAAATGTCAGACCTCATTTCAGTGCCCATATCAATGGATTTATTTGACACTTTTCCGATATTGGGAAGCGGTATAAGATCTAACCTTATTATAACGAAAGGAGAGAATCTCAATTCATTGTTTTACTGAAGCTATAAAAAGCATCCAGCTTAGTAAACCCTATCAAATATAGGAGTTATGTACGCTGCTGATGTAATACTCTAAGTCGAAATGATGATGGTCGAACATCAGAAGTTAAAGCCGTGGTGGCCTAGTGGTTTGACCTACCGCCTCTCATGCGTGGTAAATTCAAATTGAATTTCGCACATAAATAATTTCATAGGTGCGACCTCCGCCTCCCATGCAGAGGGTCGCGGGTTCACGCGACCCTCTGCATGGGAGGCGGAGGTCGAACCACTAGGCCACCACGGCTGTATGTTGGCACGAAGGCTTGTAGATATATTGTTATAAAATGGCAAATCACTAACCTTAAATTAATGATACTCACATTACGCGTACACGAATAATTTTTAGTTCAAAAGAAAGTCATATATCACTCGTAATAAAAACTATATTGGCGTATTAAGCCTGAGCCTGTTTAAGCCGGGGCACACGGGGTGCGATCAATCAACAAGCCGGTGACACACAGGGCGCTGATGGATATGACCTGGGCTCATTACTGTGTAGCTCGAGATTTATGTCAGAAAATGTTCGAGTCAGATTTGCTAGGTGTACCTTATCGTTGTAAGCACGCGGGCGATTAACGCGATGAAAACGTGGTTGTTCTGTTTTTTTTTATGCCCACGAAAATGATGTCAATTCACTGCAGTAAAATAGTACATTACAGACCTAGGGCGGTGAATTGATCAGGGGCTTTACGAATTACCGTCCGTGGTTTGCCTAAAGTTTTACGTCTTGCCTTGGCCAAGAAGTGAGATTTTCTCCCCTCAGAAAATCCCAGTTTACGGCCAGCGGTGACATAATAGTACATTACTACAGAGGCCGACAACTTCCGTTCCCCGCCGATGTATGTATAGTGCTTTTCTCAAACATAAAACTGCGCCACCTATGTAGCAAATATGGTTCATGTTTTTTTAAAGCTGTATTGGCAGAATGTCATAGCGAACCATAGAGTAAATATTGCTTGTAGCTTTTTTAAATGGCGGAATGCCAAGATTCTGTGTCACAAATATATCAAATATAATTTAAAAAAAGTGAGTTGCCAGCCTAGGCCTGCAACGTTTGTATGAAATTTCATTATAGACCAATTGTCTAGCCTGAAACGTGATACTTCCCAGGCTAATAAGAAGAACATAATGTCAATATTTCATTGCATGTTTGAGAAAAATACATTAAATAGCTACAAGATTAACTAACCAGCGTCGGAACGTCTAGACGTTTTTCGACCAAAGCTGCGAGGATACCTTTTTCAAAATTTTCCGTTTGTTAAGTAATTAGGAATAAGGTAAAATTTGTAATTAGTTTTAAGATAGCATATGTGGAGTTTTGAAATAAATAATTCTCATTCTCAATATTTTTATAAGCCTATTGGAGTATCTCACTACTGGGCATTTATCTAGCAAGCTAGACATTTCAAGTGAAGGAATTTACCAGTGCATTAAATCATCATAAAGGCAGATTTCGCTATGACGTCTGCGAGTAATTCAGCGTGAGTGTGAAGTCCCCAATCTACACTGAGTCCACGTAGAAGCCTACGGAGAGAAGGCATGTACGCAACAGCAGGGCATGAATAGACTGACGTAGTGGTGGGAAATATTGCAAGTTGTACTAGTTGCATTAGTGTCTTAAACCGCAGCGCAGGACTGATTGAGATGAATTTTGCTTTGGAGTCCCGGGACAGACATATCTACTTCTGTGTCCCGGAAAAAACATAATACCCGCGGGGACGTGGGAACTATGCATTTTGACGGCGAAGTCGCGGGCAGAGGATAGTACCTTCCTACTCGATACATAAATCTTCAATTAAAATCCTATGTAAACTCAAACTATAACGCTTCAAATAATTGTGGACCTTCGGTAACAACATTACAAACCGGCGATATTCCATTTAATTCCGTGGCATGAACAGAAACCCGCTGGAGATAATCCATTCCAACTATGTGACAAAAAGGGGCCAGTGAGACCCTTACTTTTCGGCAGTGGTTCGAGAATCTCATTTTAAAGGTTTTGTATGAAATTTGTGGTCAGTGAAAATGTATACGAGCTTGGCGCTGGGATTTCACATCAGTGAACTGTTTGATAGGCACTTAAATAATGTATGCAACTAAGCATTGATAATTCATTGAAAACTAACGAAACTTGCGTCATCACTCATCCATCTTGTAACACTTCTCTATAAAATAACGGCCTAATTCATCGAACGTGTTCTCTTCAAACAGCTCGTCTTTTGTTTTGCTGTTGTTTTTGAATAACGTGATGGAACAAAAAACAAATGAGCGTCGTAATGGCGGAGCCGTTGGGATTGCACTGTCATTTGATAAATTGCACTGATGTCGTAAAACGTATGTCGCGTAAGACTAGGACACTCTCTCACTGGCGGAAGCGAGAGGAAGAGCGGAATTGTGTATGCTTTGGTGTGGATATTTTGAACACTGATCGAAAATAAGCTTGAGTGAGAATATAACAAAATCATGACTATGTTTAACTGTATTTTATAAAGTTTTTAACGTGTGCTTTTTTCTTTCAGATGAAAATCGAGTGACCCTAACCAAATGACGTAAGTATAAACTTAATACAAAAAAAAAAAACATGAAAACGAACAATCAATGGGATAGACAGATAACAGAAACATTATTGAAAACCTAAAAAAGAAGCTTTATACTAATGAAACATAAAGCCTAACACTATATCAGACCCGATCATAAAACACCCATTGACTTGCCTACAAACACATGCCAAAGTAACGCTTCAGCAAACCCGTGTTTATGTTTATTCGAAAACCAGGCGTGAAATTCTCATCGGAATCGAATAAAGCCCGAACAAGATAGATGGTACAGAAAGACAACACTAATCCGATACATCTAGGGCGCTTTCTTTTTTGGTAGGATAATATGGATTTTGTTCAAGCTTGCTCTGACGTGTAAGTAGCTGAAACGAGTTCGCGCTTGAACGAATTTAACTGTGAAACATTAAAGATGGAGCTTCAACTGTTTTATGGCACGATTTTGAGACAACGTCGTTGTATTTTGCAAGCATTTGTTTTGTTCTTGATTCTATCACTACACAAGACTTAAATAAGTACGTTCTAAGACCTTAAATTATGTGCACGATGGTACCGTGGGTACTGCAAAATATACTACATAGCAACTACTACTCAATATCTTTGGTAAGTATATATAAGGTGTAGACCAGGTTGGACCCCCGATTATGCAGAAAGTTATGAGAGTAAAAAAAAAGTAATTTTTACAATATCTATCATCGACGCCATGGTTTCTACTTCGCTATCTCTGATAGTTTCTGACTTCCCCATACTGACTCATTTGGATTGATCATTCTGTAATAGGCGAAAGGCTAGGTCATTATAACTAGGCTATCACAAGTAAAGCCGTGGTGGCCTAGTGGTTCGACCTACCGCCTCTCATGCAGAGGATCGGGCCTCTATTGCGGCTCGCACATCTAAGTTAACTTATGTGCGAAATTGAAGTTGAATTTACCATTGAGCTTTTCGGTGAATAGAAACGGTGATGAAATCTGCATGCATCTGCAAAGTACTTAATTCAAAGATGTCTGTGAAGTCCCCAATCCGCACCGGGCCCTCGTGGAGGCCCAGGAGGCCTGTGCCCAGCAGTGGGACGCAAATAGGCTGTAGTAGTAGTACATTATTTTTTTACTCAACAGTAAAAGGTTAATTTAACCAGTATTTGAATAGGACGATGAATCCGATCGGAATACGGTAATTTAATTTGTGTCACTGCATGACGCGGCGCTTAGATGCGGTTCATCGGGCGCCGGAATAGCGCTGATTCCGCAGTTTAATTCAAATTATATAGCTATGTTACTTATTGTGAAATGTCATTCTAGTGATTAGCAAACCGTCTGTGCTTTTTAGGGTTCCGAAGTCCACAAGGAACCCTTATAGTTTCGCCATGTCCGTCTGTCCGCACTATTGCTCGGAGATGCTTAGTTCTAGAAAGCTGTAATTTGGCATGAATATACATATTAGTTACGCTGACAAAGTAATAAAATTTTGAAATATATTTTTATAGGGTACCTCCCCTACTCGTAAAGAGGGGATGTAATTTTTTTTCTTGCGTACCCCATGGTGCGGCATATGGTTGAATAGATCTTGAAAAAATATCGTGGGTTTAATGAAACCATTTTTTGATTAAGTGATGCGTTTGTGAAATATTCAGCTTTAAAGTGCTATTTTTTTGTTAGAGTCGAGTGCCCCCCCCCCCCCCCCCCACTGCCAGTTAAATGGTGGTATTTGGATGGCTGAAAAAATCACGGTTATGGCATATATAACGTAGGTGAAAGGAAAGGAAAACTATCAGTCTGTACAAACTTACGAGTCATAGTCGACCAACTTATGAAATGATTAAAAAACCAATGATTTTTCTCGAGCGGCAGGGGCGTCGGGCGGGCACGTCATACCACAGGCCAGCTAGATGCTAAATAAGTCTTAGAAATGGGCATCGTCAACTTCGGAACCCGCGTGGCCCGACAAGCACTTGGCCGGTTTTTTGTAAAGATTTTAAAGAAAACAACGTCATCCATTAAGTATATGTTATGATTGATGCTAAGGTTCATAAAAACAGCTGACCTGACAATGCTCTTTATCGCGTATATTTTGCGTTTTCGACGACCGGAGTGGTCCAGTCGGTAGTGACCCTGCCTTCTGTTCCGACGGTCGCGGGTTCAAGTCCCGCTCGGGGCAAACTTTGTGTGATGAGCACGGATGTTTGTACTCGAGTCATGGATGTTTAGTATTTCTATATGTATGTTTTTCTCTATATTAGTATTTATATCGTTGTCTAGCATCGCTTACAAGCATCGCTTAGATTGGGTTATTATTATTATTATTTATATACATCTACACTACTATTACTATAGCCTATTTGCGTCCCACTGCTGGGCACAGGCCTCCTCTCGTCACGAGAGAGTTTTATCGACATCGATGAAATCCATATTAATATTATAAATGCGAAAGTAACTCTGTCTGTCTGTCTGTCTGTCTGTCTGTCTGTCTGTCTGTCTGTCTGTCTGTCTGTCTGTCTGTCTGTCTGTCTGTCTGTTACCTCTTCACGCTTCAACCGCTGGACCGATTGAGATGAAATTTGGCATGGAGATAGTTGGGGTCCCGAGAAAGGACATAGGCTACTTTTTATCCCGGAAAAGTGCATAGTTCCCGCGGGAACGCGATATACGATATTATACTTTCCAATCTCATGCGTTCAACGTCAAAAAAAATATTGTGTTGATTGAAAAGCATTTGTAAGATATCCTCCAAAACCCGTAGTTGAGTCGGTTTTTCAAACTGTATTCAGAATTCGGATATCGGATCCCCAAACTCTCCGGTTCGTTTTTGATAGCTTTTTGCACAATCGACCGTTATTATGAGGTCTTTTCATACTCTCCATTTATCCTCCGTAAGTATTTTCTGCAAACGATGAATACATTTTTTTCATGAATGTTCAATATTTTATCTTTTGCCCGGGGTGGGGAACATATGAATAGATTTATTTGATATATAAATGTGTTGAATTTAGTTGTAGATGTGTTTGTAGATGTATTTATTTGCAATTTTATTATGTTTTCTATTTGTGAATGGTTGGTTAGGTTCTTTATATTGCGGGTTACGGAAAATATGATAACCAGTTAAATCCTGTGTTATTAATACTGAGAGTTGATTACAATGGTACTTATTACTCGTATGCATTGTTATGTGTTGATATTTAATTTACATTTAGTAGAAAGTAGGTGAAGCTGTGGCGGCCTAGTGGTTCGACCTACCGCCTCTCGTGCAGAGGGTCGGGGGTTCGATTCCGGCTCGCACCTCTAAGGTTACTTTTGTGCGAAATTCAATTTGAATTTATCACTGAGATTTTCGGTGAAGGAAAACCTCGTGAAGAAATCTGCACGCATCTGCGTAGTAATTCAAAGATGTGTGTGAACTCCCCAATCCGCACTCGACCCGCGTGGGGACTATATAGCTGAAACCCTCTCGTGATGAGAGGAGGCCTGTGCCCAGCAGTGGGATGCAAATAGGCTGTAGTAGTAGTAGTAGTAGAAAGTAGGTGCCTAGGTAATAATAATTATATGGGCAAAATGAAAGTAGTGGACACATGAATTTAGACCGAAAAGCTTTCGCTAATATTAGGTCCTTACATATGAAATTGGCGTTTCATATGGCAGAAATGAAAACGATTTTTTTTTATGAAACTATTTTTTTATTTAGTCAAAGTATGTACCATGGCTATCTATGCACTTTTGCCATCTCGAAGGTAGTTCATTGATTCCTTTACTAAAAAAAGTGTGTGAGCGAGAATCAATAAAATCTTTGAAGGCCGTTTGGACAGCCTCGTGAGAATTGAATTTTTTTCCTTGCATGAAGTTGTCCAAATTCCGAAAAAAATGGTAATCAGTTGGAGCAAGGTCCGGGGAGTATGGTGGGTGTCGAAGACATTCCAGTCGCAGCTCCCGTAGTTTTGCGGCCGTCAAACGTGCCGTATGTGGTCGAGCGTTGTCCTGAAGCAGCAGTGGGCTAGATCGATTGACCAGTCTGGGTTGTTTAATGGCTAGCTTTTCCATCATCGTTTGCAATTGTTGACAATACACATCAGCCGTGATTGTTTGCCCAGATCTTAAGAAACTGTAATGGATGACACCGGCACTAGTCCACCAGACACTTACCAGTACCTTTTTCTGAGTCAACTTTCGTTTCGGGCAGAATTTGGCTGGTTCACCTGGGTTCAACCATTGTGAAGAACGTTTCCGGTTGTCGTACAAGATCCATTTTTCATCACAAGTAACGATACGATTCAAAATGCCTTCATTATTGTGCCGGTTGAGAAGTGAAACGCAACACTCGACGCGTGTTTCTTTGTTTGCGTCGCTCAATTCATGCGGTACCCATTTTTCAAGTTTTTTCACTTTTCCAATTTGTTTCAAGTGAATCAAAATGGTTTTATCACTCACACCGAAGCCTGCCGCTAACTCTGACGTGGTTTGCGATGGATCTGCTTCCACAATTGCTTTTAATTCTTCGTTATCAACTTGTGTCTCCGGCCGTCCACGAGGCTTGTTCTGTAGGTCAAAATTTCCAGAACGGAAACGTTGGAACCAATAACGTACCGTATTTTCTTTTGCAGTAGCTTCCCCATACGCATTGTTAATCCTACGAGCCGTTTCTGCAGCACTAGTGCCGAGGTGAAACTCATATTCGTAAATATAGCGATATTTTAAGTTCTCCATATTGTGAACAGAACGATGTGAAAGAAAAACAAATGACGCGATAACAAATAAATTTCGTAATTCGAACACAGAAATACATGGTCTTAAATTTGAAATAAATTTGAATTTGGAATTCCTAGCCGAACGCCACATATTTTGAATCAAAGTTGCCAGTTCGCCAAACGCCAATTTCATATGTAAGGACCTAATAAAAAAAAAATACTTATGCAAAACTATAAGTACCTACAATTAATGTATTAACATTATTAACTATAATTACTGTATAAGAGAGACTTTGATTGCTGCGTAGGAAAAGTCATTAACTCATTATATTTTTGGAGAATGAAGCAATGTTCCTTCAAAGAGAACAGGCTACTGCAATATCTCAAGTGTTTGTCATTATCTTATTCTTTAATCTCCCCTTTCTCCTTTAAATATATAATTGTACCTAAACACTAAACCTATCTGGGCTCTCTAAGATAACCTTAATAGACACTTCAAATGCCTCCATCACTTCATTAATACTCAAAGAATGTTTCTATCCTACTTCAAGTATGCTCAAAGAACGTTTCTATCATGTTATCTTGAATTTCATGATATCTAATCAAAATGATTTTCACAAGTGGCTATAATAATAGTGGCAATATAAGAATGGCCCATTATTAACCGAGTCTCTGTACCATGGCACTAATTTTCTACTACATAACAAGGACACTTAGTAGAAAAATAATTTTTAAAAGGCATTCTGTAACCGTGAAAGATTGGCTGGTGGTACCTAGGACCTGGTGCCGACAAAGCCTTGGTGGCCTAGTGGTTCGACCTACCGCCTCTCATGCAGAGGGTCGGTTGTTCGATTCCGGCTCGCACCTCTTACTCATGTGCGAAATTTAATTTGAATTAACCACTGAGCTTTTCGGTGAAGGAAAACATCGTGAGGAAACCTACACGCATCTGCGAAGTAATTCAAAAATGTGTGTTAAGTCCCAAATCCATATTGGGCATGCGTGGGGACTATAGCCCAAACCCTCTAGTGATGATAGGAGGCCTGTGCCCAGCAGTGGGACGCAAAAAGGCTGTACTATTAGTTGGTAGTAGTAGGACCTGGTGCAATGCCCATCGGGATAGCTACCACCGTCTTTCCCGCTAATCTGCCAGCAAATAGCAGTACTGGCACTGTTGTGTTCCGGCAAAAAGGTCTGTGAAATTGCCTACAATACCAGCATAGAGGCATACTATCGTAGTCCACGTATTGGCAATGCATTAGAAATAGTACTCGTTTATAAGCCCACTAAGTTCTGCCCGCAAATTCGTCCGCGTGCAATTCGGAAATAACGGTCCCGCGGGAACTATGCGTTTTTTCGGGATAAAAAAGTAGGTAACCTTTATGTTGAACAGTGTTACAAATTACCCCATACCAAATTTTGTTGCAATCCGTCCAGTAGTTTTCGAGTTAAATGCGGACATACAAACGGACAGTTTTTCTAAAAATCGTTATTTTGTGTTTAGTATCGTTTATATATAGTTCCATCGACTTGATAGTTTCTTTTAATTTCCAAGTTTCAGACGCGACTTCTTCTAAAGACTTTTATTAGTATACAGAATGATTCAGGAGTCGTGAGCAGGATCAACCCTACGGATTCAATTAACTATAAGCTACTCTCTCATACTAGTATTAGTGTGATTAAGTTATTTTTTTTGAAGTGTTCAAAAAAAGCAAAGTTTTTGCTTTTAATTTTGCACGTTAAGTTTGTTCACTACAATTAGAATACTTCAGTCAAGTACCGGTTCTCATTTGTCTAGTCAATGTCAAATCAAATTGATTGTCAGCAGATATCACGTCGGTCTAGTTACTAGGGTGACCATGATTAGAGACTTAAACACAAATAGTAAAAAATAAGCCGTGGTGGCCTAGTGGTTCGACCTACCGCCTCTCATGCAGAGGGTCGGGGGTTCGATTCCGGCTCGCACCTCCTAGTTTACTTATGTGCGAAATTCAATTTGAATTCACCACTGAGCTTTTCGGTGAAGGAAAACATCGTGAGGAAACCTGCGAAATAATTCAAAGATGTGTGTGAAGTCCCCAATCCGCACTGGGCCCGCGTGGGGACTATAGCCCAACTCTCTCGTGATGAGAGGAGGCCTGTGCCCAGCAGTGGGACGCAACTAGGCTGTAATAGTAGTAGTAAAAAATAAATAAATAAATGTGGTGGTTTAACTAACTTACGATGTTAAACGATGCAGTAATATTAACTGTATATGTAGGTTTGATCCTGCTCACGTCTCCTGAATCAGCCTGTAGATAACAGGCTACGTCATTTTGTCTTATGCCCTTTTAAAATGAGAAGTTTTCTTTATGTTGGTATGGAATTTACAACTTGAGAAAAATTAATATATACGAGCCCTTTTAAATTAGTCAGACTTGCTACCTAGCTAATAAAATAGACGTGTTAAAAAAAACTTTTAAAATTGCAAAATTTTGAAATATTTTTGTCGAGCCATAATTACATATTAAAGTACGGTACAGTCAAGGGCATTAATATGTGTACACTTTTGCATCCTATTCCGTTGTGTTAAGGTCCAAAAGTGTATACATATTAATGCCCTTGACTGTACCTGGGCTTCCGAGCTTTGCTCGGGTTAAAACAGCTAAAAATGAATTTTCCCAGACATGAGACCTAGCTCGATCGATGTCTCATCCCCGTAAGCCCCTATATTCCAAATATCATTGAAATCGTTACAGCCGAGAACGCGTATAAATATGTATATGTCGGCGCGCAAACTGGCGTCTTTAATTCGAACTTGTAATTTTAATAACTGTGTTCTTGCAAGTGATTGTTTACATTATCGCTGGTAATTTATGGCTTGAATGATTAGAAAATATAGCGACTATTGTTTTTAGGAACGGAGGTAATACTACCCTTATGGATTATTGCTGAACGTAGCCGTGGGCCGTGGGAGCGCTCTTTTTGCGACCACATTGTTGGTGTTTCAAGTGGCCTGGACCCAAGGGGTGAGGAAGGCAGTGGAGCATTCTGTTTGTAGCCTCGGTAGCGCACGGCCCACGGATTCGTTAACCGTTCTTAATTAAAATAAAATTTGAAGTTAGTTGTGTCACTTGGATTGTTATTAGATTTTAATTGGATTATTTATTGTTTATTACAGCTGTTATTTATTGCCTCGCACGTTTCCCTTTTCGCCCACAAATATGGAAAATAGATCTGATGACGTCCGAGAGCCGTCCTGCTCCGACATATACATATATATTTGTAATCGCGTTCTCGAAAACGGCTATTTTCACCCGAACAAAGCACGGACGCCCATGTACTGTATAGTATAGGATTATTAGTTACAGGAACCAGGTGCAATGTAATTTAGTACATGTTGTAGAGGGTAAACTACGATGTAATAATACAATGTGTACGTACAAGTTGATATATTTGTAATGCAATAAATCAGTGGTTGCAGTGGTGGGATTAGTGTGGTGCAGTGGTTAGTATTAGGTATAATTTTGGCTCAGGCACAAAATATTTAATAGTACTGTAACGGGGGGTTGATGTTAGCTCAGGTAGATGCTGCAGGCACGGAGATCAGCGGTGGAATCCGAAGACACGAAGACGATGCCTAGCTTATTAGAATATCTAAATCTTGAAGACTGGCCCTATTACTGCCCTAATACTGTCTAATTGAGAAATAATAGATTTTAAGTTGAATTAATATTATATTTTGAGAGATGCGTTTATTACAATGTCCATCAAAAGACTCCAAAAATCCTAAACAAAACACACTACGCTTAAAACTACCTATTTTTGGAAGATAATGTGTCAACTAACCGATTGTACTCGGCCAGTCTCCACATTTCCCTCCTCCCCTTTCGAGGAACCGCCTAGCTAACGATGGCCCTACCCTACGTCGGGAATTTTAATTTACAAAACTAAGTTTGTTCCTGTGTAAGGAATAACCAACCTTTCCATCCGTATTCATTATAAATAATTAACACTCTTAAAAGAAAATCTGAATCAATAATGAATACTAGAAAAGGTGGATTTCGGGTAAAAAAACATCCCGACGATATTAAAAAAAAAACCCGCAAACAAGAATAATCGGACTAACCTAACCTGATACAATATTGTTCAAAAAGCTAAATTATGTAAACTTTGAAACCTCTCCTTGCAATAAAAAATTACAGACTTGCGGAAGTCACATAATTTTCCTTTAAAAGGTAAGCTTTAAAGCAAACGAGCGACCGCACAAAAATATTTTAAAGATTCTCTTCTTGGCGATCCATGGGGTGCAGTCCCTTACATATGAGGGGTCGTCTGCCCGCCCATGGATATACCTCGAAGACACGGTCGTAGAGTAACTTCCACAAATCGCCACGGTGACAGCACATGAAAAAAAACAAAGGTGTGAGCATGGTCTTTAAGCAACATAGGTATTATAAACCATAGCTAGGCAGGTTCTAAAGAGAGAGAAAAAAAATAATTAAAAATAATTAATTTGTTTGAACACAAAGGCAGCTGACAGTTATTTAAAAAAAAATGAAAAATAATTAAAAAGGGATCTCTATGTTTATTTATTACTGACTATGACAGAGGTATCATAAATATTATTATGAAACCGTTTATTAATAACTAATCATTGCCATTTATTTATTTAAATTCATTAGGCAATATGCTCGATACAATAGCCTATAAAAGAAAAACACTAAGAATAAACTCACTATGACACTGAAAGAAAAGGTCATTATCCTAATAATTATAAAAGACACATATATACACATTCTACACACAGGTTACGCTTTCTACATCAAGAAATTCTCAATAATTATATACTATACACTATCTACATTATCTATATACATTACATACTTCAACATCTTCGCTACGTATACCTAACTACGTAACTACACTAATTCCTACGTAATATCAAAACCTAAGCAAGACGTAATATTTTCGATATAAAGAAATCATATAAATGCATATCAGCTTCGGACTCTGCAACAACATACCCAATCCACTGGTAAGCAATGAAGCCCCCTCAAAAGCCTATGGCATAGATTGAGTTGTGGTTGGTTCTGCCATCGCGAAAATCTTACACCAAAAACACAACACAACAACTTACACCTACTTTTATCACAACCAATGATAATCATTGCTACTTCAACTTCAATACTTCTATATACTCTAAGTACCACCTTTTAATTATTATAAAACTCCTACCTATTCAAGCTCTACATATTCAATTATCTTTAATTAATAGTATAAAAACTTCCTACCTATTCGTATTCTTTACGATATTATTTATTTTATAAGTATTTGTTTACATATAAAACCATTTATTATCATTTGACAGATATGTCACAAAGTCATGTCAAGTATTTACTCTTCATTAAAAATATTTTTCAATGACAACTACAAAATTCGCCATAAAGGTTTCCATTCACGAACATCCTATCACAAACTTTATTTATTTATCCTTAATTCACAATACAAACTATTTGTTCTATGAATGAAAATATTAACCTACCTAAGCCATATAAAATATTAATGAGAAATGTTTTGAAATATGACAAAGTCAATCATATATCAAAATAAACACCATTATAAAAGTAATTATATCCAATATAAAATAAACATTATGAATATAGAAAATCTAATCTGCCTATCACGAATGAAGGAATATTGGGGAGAAATTCGTAATAAAAAGAAAAAAAGCTATGATCACAACATAAGAGAACTTTGAAGAAGAAATCTATCGTTCCTGACGCAGCATGAAGAATAGTCCGTGATTTGCTCCAACGGATTCTTACTCCAGAAAAGTGATCGAAGTGAATTTATTTAGAATTATAAAAAAAATATATATATGATATTAAATTATTCCTCGTCAATCTATCGTTATTATTTATAATGTATCAAAAGGCCAGTAAAATATTGTTAAAAATAATTATTGCGATTCTTATGGGCAGCCATTTTCCTCAAATAAATGAACGTGGTGCATATAATAATAATAATAATAATAATAATAATAATTTATTCCAGACTTTAAAAATCCATATTTCACATTAAAACAGGCAGAATCTAAAATTACAATAAGTTAAATAAAAAAAAAAAATAAAAAAAAAAAAAAACAAAAAAAAAAAAAAAAAAAAAAACTAATTTTAAAAACCTATCACAAGCGCCTGGGGACGGACGCGACCGGCGCATGAAGCTGCACATAGCGCTGCAGCAGCGGCGAGTCCCAGCGCTGGGCCAGCATGCGCACGATACTGTTCGGGCTGACGCGGCTGCGGGCCAGTAACGCAGCGCTCCTCTTCCTCATGATCGCAAAGAAACAGTCTGTTTGAGCAACCGCGAACATTGTTGATGCGCTACAGTACCGCGGCAGACCGAACAGCGCCCTGAAGGCGTCATTATACTGAACACGCAGTGCACTGTATGCTCGCTGCGTGAAGTTGGTCCATAGTCCACACGAGTAGAACGATTGGCAGTACGCCTTAAATAAAGTGACTTTAGCGTCATCGCTACAGCGTTTAAATCTCCGGGCCAACATATTGCAGCGAACACACAGCGCACGGCGCTCCCGCTCAATATCGACGACGTCAGACATGGTTTCCGTGACCCAGTGGCCCAGGTACTTAAACTTGTCGACTCTTTTCAAAGTAGTACCACCCAGCGTAACCGTTTGCATCCGATAGCTCTTACTACCCGCCTTGAACTGCAGGAGCTCGCTTTTAGCTGCGTTGTACCTGAGCCCATGAGACACAGCGTACGCTTCACAAATGGAGATCAATTTGGCGAGACCACCCATCGAGGGGCTCAGCAGCACCATATCATCGGCGTAGCTGATATTATTAACACACATGTTCTCGATATGACATCCGACATTCGTGCTGCTGAGTTCCTCGATCAGAGCATTCACATAAAGATTGAACAACTTCGGCGATGTCAATCCACCCTGTCTCACGCCACACTGCATCCTATATGCGTCCGAGTATGTGCCTGCCCATTTCACACTGTTTGTCTGGTTGCCATACCAGAATTGAAATATAGATGTTATTTCACGCGGCACATCTGTATCACCCTGCAGCTTCTGCCAGAGCACATCATAGGACACCATGTCAAAAGCCTTTGACAAATCCAAAAAACAAGCAAATACCGGTGTCTCACGAGAGGTGTAGTAATGGACCGTCTGCTTGAGACACAAAATTGCGCTTTCAGTGGATAACCCACGCCGAAATCCAAATTGGGCATCATTGATATCCAGATGCTTTTCTAAAATATCATCAAGCAAACCGTCCAAAACCTTAGCCACCACCGTAGCCAACGATATCGGCCTGTAGTTGGAAATGTCAGAGGCGTCACCCGTTTTGTTTTTCAGAATGGGTACAACTATTGTGTACATGAGTTCGTCCGGAAGAAAACTATGACTAACACACAGATTAAAAAACAGCGATAGGATTCTAGGGAGATGACACCCAGCATACTTAAGGTGCTCAATGCTGAGACCATCATGTCCTGGTGATTTACCTTTTAACATTTTTTTAATTTTAGTTTCCACCATCTTTGCTGAAAATCTGACAGTAGGCACCAAGACCTGGTCATCACCACCATCAAGCAACCTCGCCGCCGTTGGTAGTGGGGATTCCACTCTAAAGTGCGTCTTAAAGGCGTTGGCAATATCAGTGGGCTCATGATTGCCAGCAACACTCACCGGATGACTTTTCTTTGGGTTAAGCTTAGCAGTATTCTTCCAGAAAGATCGAAATTGCTTATCAGAGTGATTTTTAGCAATTATGTCCATCTTTATATCCTGCGCATGGTTTTGACAATATTTCAGCCTCGATTTAAAATATTTCTTAGACTCTATCATCTTATCATAAACATATCCACTGCTGGGTTTATTATAAGTTAACGCCATCCATATGACAATGGATGAAAATTTTGATTAATATAAATAAAATCGGTACAACCGTGTTTTTCGCCATGCGGTTGTCCATTCCATCATTCCTTGAAAGCGCTTCACCATCATCTTTAAGAGCGCGACATCCATTCCATTGTCGATTGTTTCTCGTTCCGCGCGTGTTCTTCCTTCCGCCGAGAACGGCTCCATCAAATGTAGATGTTCTCCTTTCTACTGAGAGCAGCTTCCACTAAATGTAGATGTTCTCCTTTCCACCGAGCGCGCCTACACCAAATGTAACGGGGGGTTGATGTTAGCTCAGGTAGATGCTGCAGGCACGGAGATCAGCGGTGGAATCCGAAGACACGAAGACGATGCCTAGCTTATTAGAATATCTAAATCTTGAAGACTGGCCCTATTACTGCCCTAATACTGTCTAATTGAGAAATAATAGATTTTAAGTTGAATTAATATTATATTTTGAGAGATGCGTTTATTACAATGTCCATCAAAAGACTCCAAAAATCCTAAACAAAACACACTACGCTTAAAACTACCTATTTTTGGAAGAGAATGTGTCAACTAACCGATTGTACTCGGACAGTCTCCACAGTACTACATACATAATGGCCACGGAATCATCCGCCTGAATCTAACCGGCGCGCAACTCGAGCCCAACTCGCCCTTACCGTCATTTGTTTCATTCCTAGATGGAGAGTGGATCATTGGCCCGCGTAATGGTACACACACATTTACAAGTGTACAGATATCCTCGCACGCACACAGACGTCCTCGCACGCAAACATTGACACTTCATTCGAATTGTGTTCGAAATCGTGCTTTTATAGGCCGTGTCCGCCCTGTGGCTCGGGTAAGAATATAATTATCGTTGTTACGATGAAATGTAATCTAAATTATTATAATAGCTCTATACAAATTTAGATGTTGGATTGTCGCTTCTTTACGTATTAATCTGCTTTTATACAAGTCTCGGCTGTATTATTTTTAGAAAGGAAAACAAGTAACAGTTAGATCAGTACAAATCTAAAATGATTTCTTTTTTACAATTTTTTTTGTTTCGGTGTCATAGTGTGGTGCAGACAGATTTCAAAATAATTTTCATTTTAAACAACAAATTTCGTACTCGCCTATTCAAAATTCTAGGTCTACTTACTTACTACTTAGGTACCTACATGAACTTAGAGTCTTCACTATAATAATATGTATAAAATATAGGTACAATCTTTTGAATACCATTTCATTTCTTCGACAATCTAGTTACAAATAAATATAAAGTCAGTAGGTACAATACGAATAGAAAACATTTGGTCATGGTTTTCTATTTGTATTGTACATATATTTGGATTTATATTACATGTACATTTGGAAAATCTTGATAAATCGTTCTGAGGCGTAGTACGGGCTAGCACCAAAGTTGTTTATCATAATCATATAAAACCAATTCACAAGCAGCCACTGCAAATAATAGGTTATCGTACACGTCAAAAGGTTTTCCATAGGTAAGATACTCCATACTATCTATACTTCCGTACTAATATACTAATATACTGTATATATTACCTAAAAATATTAATAAGTACGGAGAAAGGACCTGGAAATACATATTACCATTCATCTTAAATAGCCTACCTATAGAAATAAATATAAAAATCAAAAATAAAAACAATAAACAAATTAAAAATATGTTAAAACATTACTTCCTAGTAGAAAAGTACAATGTACATGCAGATCCTTTATCCTAAATAAAACAATCCACCATTACCTATATTACATTTGTACTTTTGTAAAATAAAAACAAAATACCTTATGTAGGTATTTTGTTTTTGTTACCTATTACATAATACTTACCTTTATCGCATTTATACTACTGTGAGCATGCGACAACTCCGCAGCACGTAATCTTGTGTAAAGATTGAGCGGGAGTTCATAAAATGTAAATTGTTATCTTTTTTTTTTATGCAAATAAACAGATTTGAAATTTTTAAATTTTAATGTCATACATGTGAAAGCGTTTTTATTTGTTTGCTTGTCCTCCCTTCACGTCAAGAAGGCAAGACCGATTTTGATTAAATTTTGAATGGTAGTAGTTAGACCCTGGAAATAATATAGGATACTTTTTATCCCGATATTCCCATTGTAACGGATTTTCTACGGGTGAAACCAGTTTTTTAAATTAGTATTTCTATAACTATAACCATTACCAATCTATATACTACAACAGCCTATTTTTACGGCCCACTGCTGGGCACAGGCCTCCTCTCATTACGAGAGGGTTTGGGCTATAGTCCCCACGCGGGCCCAGTGCGGATTGGGGACTTCACACTTCGAACCTTCGAATCGAACCCCCGACCCTCAGCATGAGAGGCGGGAGGTCGAACCACAAGGCCACCACGGCTTCAACCAATCTATATGTAGGTACGCAAATTCTGAGTCTACGCGATAATAAATAAATAATATAAATAAATATCTTGGGACATTTCACACATATTGACCTAGCCCCAAAATAAGCATAGCTTATACTATGGGTGCTAGACAACGGTATAAATACTTTGTATAGAGAAATACATACATATATAAAAACTAAACATCCATGACTCGAGAACAAACATTCGTGTTCATCACAAAAAGTTTGCCCCGACTTACTTACCAACTGGACCAATTGGCTATGGGTGAAAAATGACAATGTGCTCGATTATTTTTTTAAGGATAGGAATAACCTTCCGTATCAAGAGAAAAAAATCTCAGAATTTTCCGTGCCGTAGATTCTGCGTAAAAAATAAAATTGGTTTTGCGTTATGACGATTGAAATAAAGGTGTTTCCTTGGTCCAAGTATGCAGCACTACTTCTTGAAAAAAAGTGTTCATACTATTGACATTGTTCTTGCCAATTCGGCCGTCATAACACTGAATACGCAAACTACAGGACGATAAGCGTTTCAGACGATGACGTAAGAAAGCTAGCATATAATTTAACGCCCCAGCTCGTTGAAAAAGCGTAACCCGAAAAAACATGGCGATTTCTGATGTTTATCATCTAATTGCACAATAAAACCCAGTGTTACCGTATCGCCGAGGATTTATCACGAATTCGAGTCATTCCGGCTTATTAATTATATTTTACCCCTCGAGGGACTTAATTTATCAACGCCGTTAGTCAACCCCTAATGGGTTCATAATCCGTGGGGGAACGTCTTTGACCCAGTTGACCCTTTCAAATATCACTGTGGAAAATATGTTTTCAGTTGTAGATTGAATTGATTTGACGAAGCGTGGATTACTTGGAGTGTTTCCTTTTTGACGAAGCGTGTTGTTGTTGTTTTTCTTTTTGTTATTTTTGTGTTCTTTTAATAAATTATATGATTTCTTTATTGAATTGATTGTGAAGTCGAAAGAAGGTACTCATGTCTTCAATTTGGGGCGTTTCGAAAGGGTGTCATCAAATATCTTCGAGATTGACAACGCATTAGTGATAGTAATACCTCTTGCGTTACAAATATCTATAGGAAGCGATAACCACTTACCATTAGGTGGGACGTCTGCCTGCTTATCCCTTTACATAAGGGGGTAAACGAGCAGACGAGTTAGTAGCAAAGACAAGGTAATTGTTATACACTGGCAATCCCCCTAGATGCATTGCGGCGTTATACATCGGAAACGCTATGTATCTATAGATAAGCAATATCCGGTAGCGACATCTATTATCTCATCAAACAACTATTTCGGGCGGACGCTGTATTTGTAGGCAGGAACTCCTTCTAGATTTGTCTTACTTTTGCTATAATGGGAGGTAGTCACCATGTCATCATCATCGGCCATGAATATTTGCAAACAGCAGAGGACTTGCCAAGTCGTTGCCAGCTTTTGAGATCCCTATTCATTATCCTCTTGAAATCGCCATATCATACCACAACAGCTTTGCGACATGAGATTTTTTACTTATCGAAGGAACGGACTAAATCCTTGAGAAGCCAAATGCGGTTCAAAAGCACCTTTCGACCTATATTTCGAGGATCGTCGTGTACAAACGGATTATTTAGGTCATGGGCGGTAAGCACGTTGAACGTGAGAGTTTTTTGTCTTTGTAGACTTGTATATTACCTAGCTGCTGCCTGCGACTTCGTCCGCGCGGAATTCGGCGAGAGCTTTCCCGTGGTACCCATGTGTTTTGCGTGATAAAAAGTGGGTAGCTGTTGTTCCGTGTTAAAATTTAATCTACCCCATGCCAAACTTTGTGGCAATCCGAACAGTAGTTTTTTAAGATACCCGAACAAACAACAGATTTTTTTTTAAATAAACGTATGTAGTCCTCTTGACAATCAAGTTACATACGCAACTTTTCTCTTGCGATCTTCTTCGCAAAAAATTTCACCCAGTTCACATAAAAAATGATAATCTAACGTTCTTGTCGCAATGAAACTCTGTGGTGGAGACATATTTTTACGACATTTTACTTAACTACGAGCTGGGGAATTCCGCTGTCAAGTTTTAGAGTCTGGAATCACATTAGTTGCGCCCTTTATTCACTCGGGCATTGCGTGCCGGTCTCGTTGGGCTCTGGAAAGTTAATTGCGTGCTCTATGCTCCTATACCCCGATAAGCGGTGCTGTAAGGGTGCATGATAGAATAATGTAGCTTGAAGTTAGCTAAGGAATTTTAAGAATAAAATTATTCAGCCAGCTATAGTCAGCCAGTCAATTATAGACTCCTGATGAAAATTTTCTATAAAAGCCTATTAACATCCCACTACTGGGAACCAGGCCTCCTCTCATCAGGAGAATGAACAATTTCATGAAGATTGACAAGGATTTTCATTCTCATCGTCTAGTTCTTCATCTTTGCCCCACTTGCACCTTGACGACTTTTTTTTCCTTACTCTATCAGGAAGATTATTGAAAAATATTGGACACGTATTTTTTCTTTTTTCACGTAATCAAACTTATACGGAGATATATTGAGTTGAAATGTCGCGTGACGTCACGGTTAGGTACGATTTATACCTAACGGTGACGTAGTTAGCCCCCGCTCTCCAACTTTAATGCGTTTTAACTTAGTCATTCTTTGTTAATTTGATAAAACAAAAAATATGTGTCTAATATTTTTTTATTACCTGACTGACGGACTAATTAGAATTTCGATTTCTTCATCCTGTCGTTATCCCTATTTATTCGTATGTGTTAATGAAGAAGTTTTTTTTTGCGCTTGGATTTTTTAGCCAGCCCACTCGTTTTATTTACTTTCGCACACTTAATTTTATTTAAAAAAACATCAAATAAACAGACGAATGAAGGTTGTTAGTAACTCTGATCCTCTACTATTAGTTATATGAAATAACAAAATCTTTCCTCGTCAACTTCTTCTCTTTTTAGGGTTCCGAAGTCCACAAGGAACCCTTATAGTTTGGCCATGTCCGTCCGTCCGTCCGTCTCTCCGCACTGTTTCTCGGAGATGCTTAGTTCTAGAAAGCTGTAATTTGGCATGAATATACATATAAATTACGCTGACAAAGTGGTGCAGTAAAATTTTGAAATATTTTTTTATAGGGTACCTCCTCTACTTGTAAAGTGGGGATGTAATATTTTTTACATCATCCTTGGCCGTAAAGTGAGATTTTCTGCTCGCTACGCGGAGAGAAAATCTCACTTCTTGGCCAAGGCAAGATGTAAAACTTTTGACAAACCACGGGCGGTAATTCGTAAAGCCCCAGATCGCATATTTATGGCCCTCGCCTTCGGTTCGGGCCACAGAAACCTGCGATCTGGGACATTTACGAATTCACCACCCTAGGTCTGCAATGTACTATTCTTGCGTACCCCATGATGCGGCATATCGTTGAATAGGCCTTGAAAAAATATTGTAGGTTTGTTAAAACCATTATTCGATAAAGTGATGCGTTTGTGAAATATTGAGCTTTAAAGTGCTATTTTTTGTTAGAGTCGAGTGTCCCCCCCCCCCCCCCTGCCAGCTAAATGGTGGTACTTGGATGGATGAAATAATCACGGTTGTGGCATATATAACGTAGGTGAAAGGAAAACTATCACAGCTAAGTAGGCTGTACAAATTTACGAGTCATAGTCGACCAACTTATGAAATTATTAAAAAAACAATGATTTTTCTCGAGCGGCAGGGGCGTCGGGCGGGCACGTCATACCACAGGTTAGCTAAGATGCTAATAAGTCTTAGAAAGCTACTGTGGGCATCGTCAACTTCGGAACTCTATGGGTACTTTGCGCGTGGCCCGACACGCACTTGGCCGGTTTTTTTATTTACCACTTTGTTGTTCAATCATCAACATGATTACGCACAAAACTAAACAGCAAACTAAACAGATCGTGTCTTAACAATGAAACATCTGTTTTCACACAATAAATGTACCGTACCTAACATATTGTGCGGCCCCTGTCGATGCTGCCACTCCATCACTCCACATGGGCAGCTCCGCGGGCAGTAATAGGCTATCCATCCACGGCGTCCAATATAGCCGGCTGACAGGGGTGACTGTGTATCACACCGACATGGAACGGTGACCTAAATAAAGATCTTTATGTACTTCTATTAGTAATGTTTGGAAAATGAAGCCGAAAAAAAAATTTTGAATAAAAAAATAAAAACCGCCTTCAAACTCCGACAGACTGCGAAGTCGGTGTCAAGTGAACCGACCCAAACAAATGATAATCATATTATAGTGAACTTGACATTGACATCGCAGTCTGTGGGAGTTTGAAGGCGGTTTTATTTTTTGTGACATCATTTGAGACAATAGATTGGTATTCTAATAAGTCAAGCCGATTAAAGCGTGAATCAAGATTTTTCTGTACCTAGTTGCCGTTGTTACGGTATCCTGAGTCTCTTCTTAAAACTGGGATTTTATGAGTTAAAAACCACCAGATGTAGGGTTTCTTTGCCATTTTCAACCCCTTTTTAAGCATCTTGGTATGCTATGCACACGGCGGACACGGCCTATAAAAACACGACCTCGAACATAACTCGAATGCAGTGTCAATGTGTGCGTACGAGGACGTCTGGTTGTGTGCGAGGAAGTTCGACAGAATAACAATTAAGAAATGCTTGATTGACTCTTACTACTACTACAGTCTATTTGCGTCCCACTGCTGTTCACAGGCCTCCTCTCATCACGAAAGGGTTTGGGCTACAGTCCCCACGGGGGCCCAGTGCGGATTGGGGACTTTGCACACATTTTTGAATTACTTCGCAAATGCGTGCAGTTTCCTCACTATTGACTCTTAAGTTAAGATAAATCACTAAAAATACCACGACTTTTATTTTACAAAGATGTAGTAAAGCAATATTCTCCTCTGAACATGATAGCCCCGACGCGGACCAAAAGTAATCGGGCACTTCACTCACATCCTTGGATTACTTTAATTACTACGCAGATGCGTGCAGATGCGTGCAGATTTCCTCACAACGATTTCTTTCACCAAAAAGTTGTAAATTATAAAATTTATAGAAATTCGCACAAAAGTTAACTCAGAGTTGCGAGCCGGGTTTGAACCCCTGACCCTCTGCAATATAATACACAAAATAGCCAAACATTCAATCAATTCAAAATTCAATCATTTATTCAGCAAATTGGCCACATAGGGGCACTTTTACACGTCAGAAAAGAATTTACTAGCGCTTCCTAGACCCATTGCTTGAGAAGAAGCGCCGCAACAAACTCAAGCAGAAGGCCTTTTTTCAAAATTTACACATAGTTATAACATTTACATTACATGTATAAAATATACATATCGGTACGTACTACAATTACATTGCAATATTGTCCTTCCATTCAAAACATTGTGCAAAGTTTTCGATGACAAATACAAGTTTAATTTCAGCGCCGTCACTAGATGGCTCTTGAATTTATTGCTACGGAATAAAAATTCAAGAGGAAAGCGTTTCAGATCCCCAGATCCGCAGTTTTGTGAAACTTTGTACTTTGCGTCTGAGTATAAAATGTGGTAAGCAAATATTTCAGTGACATATTTTCCAGAGCAGAGAGTTATTGTTTTTTGAAATTTCTCTGAAATGAAATAATTTATGGTTACCTATATATGTGTTATAAGTACATTAAAAAAACTAGGGCGGTAAATTCGTTAATGTCCCAGATCGCAGGTGTTTGTGGCCCGAACCGAAGGTGAGGGCGATAAAAATGCAATGTGGGGCTTGAGTTTTACGTCTTGCCTTGTCCAGGAAGTGAGATTTTCTCCCCGTGTAGCGAGCACAAAATCCCACTTTACGGCCAAGGGTGACGTCACCGTTGATATTCTAGATGGCGCTGCTTTATTTTTAATAATTAGTAAAAGATCGATTACGTGAATTTAAGTGTTTTAGACACGTTCATTGTGCTTAAATACTTATGTGACACTGTTCGCAAGTCTTAAATTCAAAGTATAATCACGAAAACTTGCGTTGAATGAAGCGTTGGAAGTGAACACTCAGTGAAGTTAACAGTGACCCGCTCCTCAATATTGCGTTGATTCGCTCGATACAGTGTTTTTCCTTTGCGTGGAATTTAAATCATCCCCACGAATAAACGTTAAAGTTCAATATTTACCTTTATAAAATGAAATTTTACGTAAAAATTTAACGGTCCGTTACCGATGGCTCACACTTTTACAATACAAGTTTACGTGGACATTTGGTGCTGTGTTATTGTTTTTTCTTTGTGTACAAATGAAATTAATTCTTAAGTATTAATAATAAAAGTGCATTGAATTAAAATTATCGTGCGGTATAGAAAAATAAAAACCGCGTCAAATAATCATGCTGTGTGAAACTTATCGATGTCAATCTTGTGTAGTTATTTTCTGGCTATGTAACTACTCTCAGAGGTCTCTTTACCCGACCGCATCGCAAAAGAGGGTAGTGTGTTTAGCTGTCTATGTATGACTTATTTATGCCTTGCGGCCTGACTGGTAGATAATGCCTTTAGGCATTAAGTCCGCCAATTGTATACATTTTGCTTATGCAATGAAGTTTAAATGAAATAAGCTCGGCTGGAGAGGATTACGTTCGTTGTTTGTTTTATATGTAACTTTCTGTGTGTGTTCTATGTTCTTTCCAATCAAAACATTTTTATAGAAGGCAGACCAAAGTAAAACAGAAAGGCACAGCCGTCCCACCCTTTTCTTGTAGTTACTTAGGCCATTTGACAGGCCTGTGCTCTTCTCTCGAGCTTCTCAATTTCTAAGCTTCGGAAACACCACAGAAGAGAGTTAATTCTAATTATAACAGGTACGAGTAGGTATAAATCATGCTATTTGTGCCTAATCTATTTAACCGTTAGTAAATACAAGTTGACTTTGAAACTATTCAAGTTCGATGAAATATTGGAATGAGCCTGAATACCGACCCTAATGTACAGGGGCTGCAATGCAGTAACAGAATCACTCGCAAGTTACGAAACTAATTGGCCCAAGGCGCTCCTAGATTACGAATTATCTAGAGACGGTCTATAACTGCTAGACATTTTGCGTTGTGATATTGCGATTTTCATCCGAGATCTGTGAAATAAAAGAATCTTAATCATAATGCAGAATTGATCTTCATGGTACTCACTTGTTTTATCTTTGGCATCTTCATATGTATTTATGTATATTTGCCTCATTATATACATTTAAATAGGTATGTGATGTTTATTGTATCTTTTTTTTGTTTTTATTCTATAAGTAAGTTTTCTTTTGTATACTGAATAATGGCATTATTTGCACAGCCAGCCACAACAATTTCTGTTTTGCCCAAAGGTTAACTGGTAGATAATGCCTTATGGAATTAAGTTCGCATTTTGAAGTAGGTTTTTTTTTACGAATGTGCAATAAAGTTTAAATAAATAAATGCTAGAGAGTAATAGTAGATTTTACGATTATAGAGCAAAATGATGTATTTCACCGCTAGTGACGGATTGAATCTTAAGTTATTAGCGAGGGATTTAAGCTGCAAGGTGTAAATAATTTTGCTACCGTGTTTTATACTCTGCTTTTCACTCCTCCTGTGAGAAAACCAGTAGCAGCTGGGATCAAAGTCGCATTTAGCTTCCTCTACAGGCAAAAAATACTCCTTTTCAATCGAATCCAAATCAGGAAGAGTGAAAAATAATAGTTTGGCAAGCTTTTTTGTGTGTCTTTGGAGCGTCACTACTCTGTCGTTCATAGAGTAATCTACATTACATTACGTACGCGAGGGGAATATTTGAAGAACCTCAGAAAATCATGTGATTCATGTGTTTTCTCGCTCGAGAAAATTATTGGCTTCAGTTGCCTTTGTTTTATTTTATTTTAAGTATATGGCATTGGCTTTGTTGAACAGGTTTCTCAGACTTCGTGAATTGAACAATTCTACAACAAAATTTCGTACAACCTGAAGTTTTGTTGATCATATTATATTTCATTCCTTATCTCATTGGCTCCGTAAATTATTTTTGACTAGCTTCTGTCCGCGTGGAATTCGGAAATAGCGTTCCCGCGGGAACTGTGCGTTTTTTCGAGATAAAAAGTAGCCTACTTATATGTTGACCAGTGTTATAAGTTATAAACTACCCCCATACCAAATTTTATTGCAATCTGTCCAGTATTTTTCGAGTTTAATCCGGACATAAATACATACATACAGACATTTTTCTAAAAAATCGTTATTTTGGGTTCAGTATCGTTTATTTTATTTTATATTATTTTCTTTATTAGGGGCATCAACAGCAATACAGTTAATGAGTATTTTTATAAAGTCCTTTCAGCTTGATAGTTTCTTTTAATTTTCAAGTTTCAGACGCGACTTCTTCTACAGACTTATTATTAGTATTTAACGCACGATTGACTATCAAACGTGGATTCATTCCTCCATTCAACCTTCTGTAGTTATTATTCCCCTATTCACTATGCTCCATTACAAAATTTTACTAGGGAATTCAAACTAGTAACTCAACATATTCTACATTTACAAGATACAGAAGCTTACGCCTGCGAACATACTCCTGCAAAGTTAAGTTCTAAAACAGAAGCACCTGACTTCAACATCCTATGAACTAAACATCCATGTCTTTCGAAATACACGATTATGCAAAATTGTACGTTAAGAAAGAAAAGAATAACCCTAAAACTGCCATCACATGAAACACCTCCAACTTTCTGTAGAAAGTGTGGGTAGAGTACCTACTTATAGCTAGAGCCGTTATGACTACCCACTTTCAAAACTTTTATAAGTCGTAACGTAAGTAGCCAAGTAGGGGCGACCTGAGCTAACTTTGGGGGCTTCTGGTCATTTAACCCCCAAAAGGGTACGGTCAAAGCTGAAGTTAATTTGTCACTGCATTATCAATGGGCCATGTTTAATATAGTTGTTACTTTGGGAGTTCGTTAGTCGTCTGTTATCTTCATTAGTTGGGGGTTGCAGTTTGACTTTGAGACAAGGATTCTACTGTCATCAGCTTGAAATATGAGATTGCAGAGGTGCTTTGTGGTTGTTTTTTAATGACTGGCGAAAAAACTCGTCTAAGATATATAAAAAAGAAAGTTTTCAATTCAATGCGTATGCATGTAACATTATTGGAACCGTATGATTTACAAAATATGATACTCTGTTTGGGCTTCCAAGGAAATATAAAAAATATTGTAAGTGTACCTTTTTACCTATAGATGTATTTCTCCGAAAGTAGTGAATCGGTTCAGTAGTTTTTACCCGACTGCGCACCGCAAAGGAGGGTTATGTGTTTACCTGTCTATGTATGTATGTATGTATGTATGTTTGTTCCTTTGTGGCACACTAGAGATCAAACGCGTGGGTCGATTTTAATGCATCATACGTCAATCGATTCGTCTGAATTGCGCGAGTGTCACTGAAGATATGAAATTAATCAAAATTCAAAATGGCGACCACCAGACGCCATATTGTACAAAATAAAAAAATAAAAGTCAACCAACTATGGCATGTGAGGTATCGTTGAATAGGTATTTAAAAATCATTATTAGGTTTCTTTGACCATTTTACAGACAAAAGAACCGTTTATGATTTATAACGATTCAAAGTTCCTTTACTAACCACGTAAAGTAGGTACCTATATCCACCCAGTAGTAAATCCGTTCGAATTAGCAACACAGGAAATAATCTAGACCAACGAGTCTTCAAGCAGGTCATGACGACTATAAAATAATAATAATGTTTTTCATAAATCTCAAACTTCAATCAAGTACGTACGTATGTGCAATGTAGTGTACCAGTAGCGTCATCTATCCGTTGACTTGAAGACTTTTAGTTTCGTTATTACATTTAAAGTGTCAATAGTGTTATTTACCTACTTAATACAGTAAAATATAACCTAATTGATTATAGGTACCAATTACACTAGTCAGTCAGTACTCAGCGCTCGTAAATAAATAAAATAGCTACCTAATACTCTAATGTAGTACCAGTAGCGCCATCTATCGGTTGACTTGAAGAATTTTAATAGGGTCAGGCTTATGTAGCGTTTTGAGCCGGGTTAGGTCTCTAGAGGGATTAATAATCAGTAATTTAGATCATCGCAAGCTACTTAATAATCCCCACGATAGCAACTCTCTCCATGAAATGACAAGATTGCGGAATTTACGGTCTTATAATCCCTAACTAAAAACAGTAAAATAAAAAAAAGTTAATTAAAAAAAAAAACAAAAAACCCGACTGCGTAAAAAACTAAAAAGAAAAAAACAAGACTACTTAGTTCAGTAGTAGCTAGGATTATGTTATCAAATATTGATTGCTATTGAGGAATCTAAAGATGCCTACAGTCGGGACCCATTTAAAATCTAGGTTAAAATGTTACAAATAATGGGTCCCGATAGTAGGCATCTTTAGATTCCTCAATAGCAATCAATATTTGATAACATAAGCCTAGCTACTACTGAACTAAGTAGTCTTGTTTTTTTCTTTTTAGTTTTTTACGCAGTCGGGTTTATTGTTTTTTTTAATTAATTAAGATATAAACCTGTCTGGCAGACGAACTCTCGGTAGGACTTCTCTACGGTACAGAGAGATGACTTACGCCCGCGATTTTTATGAACGGTTAAAATTTGACAGATTGTCTATGGAGCAAATGTCATAACCGTTTTGTGGATATTGGAACTGGGCCTTAGTGAAGTTTGCGGGAATTCTATGCACGCGTGATGTGATGCACATGATCGATCGAGGATCTATACCTACAGAACATTGAATCTCAAAAGAACTACACACATTAAAATAGAAAAGAGGTTTTCTATTTACCCGACTGCACTAGAAGGAGGGTTATGTTTTTCGAATGTATGTATGTATTGATGTATGGAACGGGATGAAAGTTGAAGAAGCGAGAGAAGTATGCAAGAGTCGTAGCAAATGGAAAGAAGTGGTCTCTGCCTACCCCTATGGGAAAAAGGCGTGATATTATGTATGTATGTATGTATTTTAGCATGCGAGTTGTCGTTAGATTTGTCTTAATTGTGAGAGTGACACTGGGTATATCAAAATTGCAAAAAAATGCTGACTTTAGGAGGCATTTTAAAAGTTTCCAAAAACTTTTTTTTTGTCGAAGTCTATCGAGTGGGGTATTAAAATAAAGGATTTAATAAACGGTTTTATGGTGACATCAAAAGTACATATTGCTTTTTAAAAAATTGAGTCATTTAGTATGCTTTCAAGAGGTTAGTTAAGAAGTATTTGACTGCAATGGTATATAGCGAAATAGTTGCCTCACCCCACCCATCCCCCCATTCTTATCTGACGGCGCTACTGAAGACTAGGCGACTAGTATCTTACACTGTTGTGACCGCAGCGCCATCAAATTGTCCAGATTCGGTGGACACTTTTGAAAGTTTAAAGATTGCGCTCCTTTATCTCCACTCTCCATATATTTGGCCTTATTTTGGGATCCTTCCCTTAGCTTCCAGAAACGTGTCGGTTGTAATTACCCCGCCTAGGGGCCGGTCCGCAACAGGTGGCGGGTCCAATTTAGTGCAATTAAAACTTGAGTTTATTTAGCCTAGGCCAACACAGCCATGAATAGCCTTGGGATTTGGGAGCACTTTTACAACTCATTTACATGCCGAAATACGAGTATTAGAAGACTATGTAATTGAGTTAGTAATTTGCCTTTTATGAGTCAGTACCTACAACTACACACCCTTTGTATACTTACTACTAAAATTCGTGTTTTGAATTCAACGTTTTACTGACGACGTTGTTATAGGTATAATAATGGGGGAGGTCGTTGTGATTGTGACCTTTGGATCATCCAGACTTCCATTGGTTTTCATAAATCAGAGAAGTCTTCAACATAAAAATGTACTACTCAAATTCAATTATTGAAGACTTCAGACACCGTTTTTATCTAGGATGATCGAAATTTTAATTCATTGATATCTGTTTTTCAAGAAAAGAGTCTTACGGATTAAGCAATAACAGACTCTGCGTCAACGGTTAAAGTGCTTCGCCGCGCGCCTTCTAAGTTTTGTTCTGCTATACTTGCCTAGTTGCCGAAACTTTGTCTGGACAATATTTGATAATGTCTTGTAAATTGATGGACGCCGGCTGCGCCCACGAAAATGCATGACGCAATGTATGTCCATGTATGTCCTACGTAATGGGACATATTCATTTAATGTTTTCTTTTGACGTTATCACGTAAAATTATCGTCCATAAACCGACTTTATAGACAATCGAATTTTTACAAGAATAATACTGTCATTGGAACATTTTGAACTAAGAAAATAAATAGAGGTATTTCCTTATTTTTTATCGTAGGCAAAGTTTGGGAGCATGGCAATAGTACATTACTACAGAGGCCGAGAAGGAGGAAGTTGCAGGCCGAGTAGTAGTAGGATAGTTACGGGGCCGACAACTTCCGTTCCCCGCCGATGTATGTATGGTGCTTTTCTCAAACATGCAATAAAATAAATAAATAAAATAATATTTCATGTATAATATATTTTGTCTTTGTAGCAAATATAGTTCATGTTTTTTAATAGCTGTATCGGCAGAATGTCATAGCAAATCATACAGTAAAATTGCTTGTAGCTTTTTTTAAATGGCGGAATGCCAAGATGCTGTGTCACAGATACATCAAATGGAAATTTAAAAAAAGTGAGTTGCCGGCCTAGGCCCGCAACGTTTGTATGAAATTTCATTATAGACCAATTGTCTAGCCGCGCGTGAAACGTGATACTTCCCAGGCTAATAAGAAGTTAAGAAGAACATAATATCAATATTTCATTGCATGTTTGAGAAAAAGATTTTTACGGTAGTAAAGGCTTTCAGCTGAAATTATACTTAATGATGATACTTGGAAGGAAAACCCGATATTTAAAGTCCGTCCCTCTGCATGCGATACGGAATTTCAAACCAACAAAAAAAAGTCAGAAGGCCTGTTCACCTAATGGTAATGTACGGACATCACGTCAATTCTTGAAATTCTGCAAAAATCTCTTAAACTGTACTCAGTACAGGCTCCCGAACAAAAGGTTCGGTTAAGCCCCCGCAGGCGACCCCTGCCCGTGTGGGTTAATAAGCTATTCCACCGGTTCAGGTAGGCTTTGTAGGCAGCCTATTCCGGGACGTCATTTGGCTTTTGTGATTGATATGTTTTGACGTTAATGCTTGTTTTGTTTAAGCCTCGTTAAAAGGGGCAACAGTTGGGCAACAGCCATGGTCTAAGAAAACAAGGTCTGCCGATCCGGGTGACGTGTCACCGTAACGTCAAAGTCGAGTTGCCACCTTATTGCAATAAAACAAAAACGGCTGAAATATTTTCTGCCGTTATAATGCAAAATAAATTATTTGCGCATTACAATTGTCATTCACTTGTTTAAGCACACAAAATGGCACACAATTAAAAACAAATGAACGTAATAATTTAATGAAACACTCACAGCATACATGGGGGGTCGGGGATTATTTTAATACACCACTTGCAACACACAGCAGTGCGAATGACGTTAGGGTGACACCCATACTACTACAAAATACCGGACTGTCATACCTGGCGAAGTATATTATTGTATCATGGGCAACAGCATCATAAGGTGCAAGTAGCCATGGTTAGGGCCTCCGAGTCAATTTTTAAAACTATGAGTAGCTGCGGCATAATACTCGTAGAGGGGAGTTTGGTTGTTACTTCGCTATAATTATGAAGTTCTGAATTGTGAGCGGAGTGAAGCAGGATTCAAGCAGTCTGTCGGGTCCAGCATCCTTACTAATCCATATTATAATATTATAAATGCGAAAGTAACTCTGTCTGTCTGTCTGTCTGTCTGTTACCTCTTCACGCTTCAACCGCTTGATCGATTTGCATGAAATTTGGCATGGAGATAGTTGAAGTCCCGGGAAAGGACATAGGCTACTTTTTATCCCGGATAAACGCATAGTTCCCGCGGGAACGCGATAACCGAATTTCACGCAGGCGAAGTCGCGGGCAGAAGCTAGTACTTATTATAAATGCGATAGTAACTGCAGTACCCAAACAAACCAGAATAAATGTGTTACAATGGTTTGTAAAGTTCAAAGCATATAAGACTGTTAGGTATTGAAGTACATAGTTCTCGGGTTTGAATGATGTTGAATTTTATTTATTTTAGCGTGAAATACATAAGATGTACATACGTGTATTTTAAAGCAACCACAATTTCCTGTGGTCTTTCCTCGAAAAAAATAATATGATATTATTATTTTGCTAAATCTGTGCATTTATAATGACGAAGATGAAATAACCGTTTTATAGCCTTTTGGAAGTTAATTTTCAATTAAATTTTTAAATGCGTACAATATGACAAAGTACGCAGTTTTTCATCACAACCAACAACTATAAAAATATGTCTTGGAAATATAATTACCTAGACCCATTGTTGCATGATTTAACAAAAGCGATCGTGCATATCTTTGCGAGTAACATACCTAATACATGTTACTCGCTTCGCACCACGTGTATATAAAATTTGCCACTGGATTACTTTTTAAACAACGTATAAATAAATCCGTTTTATTTTTAAATTTTCTAGCCACGAGCTGATTCAAAATGAATCAACATTGTTTCGACAACAGATTGGAAATTTGAATAAAATTCCCGGGCAGCAAAAATACATGCGATTCCAAATGTATTTTTTAACTTTTGGAAAACATTTCACATGACGCCAACCATTTGTATCCGAATGAATTAACGTATTATGGATGGCTAAATATTCAAAAGGACAACAAAGACAAAATATACTTTTTCCCGACAGTGCCTGCAAAAAAGGGGTATGTTTCTCGAAGGTTTATGTATATAATAAGTAATAACATATGAACAAACAGTGCCTAACAGAATATGTAAAAATATATGGAGCAAACTGACATTAGAAAATACGTTCCAAAATGCTAATAACGCCTCTTTATAACGAAGGCGAAACGGGTGCCCGAGCTGTTCGGGTACCCGTTTTGACGGAGCAATTTTTCTCCGGCTGATCGTGAATTCTATATGTTTTTTACGTATGTTTTTTTCTTTGGCACGCTCTCCTGTAGCCTAAATGGCTTGATAGATTGTAGCTTCTGATGTGTCATTAAATTCATCTTGATTGTGAGAGTGGCACTGAAGCATATCTAAAGTATATATGCTGTTGGTTTGTTTTTTTAAATGACTTATTTTCTAACCCATTGTAAGTCGGCGTTTTGGTATGCGTATAGGTATCTACTACAGATAGGAGTCCCATATCCGTCATAATATTCTATTAAATTGTACTATCTCATATTGTAGTGTCCATTGCCATTTCATTTCATTTAGAATCTTCTTAATTTGTTACTTTCGCATTTATAATAATTAATATGGATTTATGTAGATACTATGCGATTGTGTAGCTCTATTGAAACCTGTTTGTAATAAATATAAGGTACTAGCTTTTGCCCGCGACTTTTCCCGCGACTTCGCCCGCGTGAAATTCGGTTATCGCGTTCCCGCGGGAACTATGCGTTTTTCCGGGATGAAATGTAGCCTATGTCCTTTAGAGGTAACAAACAGACATACAGACAGAGTTACTTTCGCATTTATAATATGTAGTATGGAAGTATGTAGGTACTGTACGATTTTGTAGCTGTAATGAAACCTATTTGTAATAAATATAAGATATTTTCCACAACGTCAATAAGATATAGCAAAGTAATACTCGTGTTCTACTTTATTTCCTATCAAAAGTTATGAGAGCGTGTATGAGTAACTGCGCCAAAAGGCGTCTGACGGTACCACGGACATTAGGATAAGCTCATGTAACTGGGATATGCCCAACACAAAGCGATAGGTTATGAGTATTATGAGTTGTTATAAAAAATAACGGGTAGGCTTAGGCGAGTGTCCGTATAAATTATTCTGACTTTGTGGGTAGTTGGGTTTGTGACGGGTAAACCCATTTGCACATTATGAGTTTACAATCGGGGTTGCTCAATGGCCGTCGTCCAAGATGGTTAACGTTTGTTGAGCTTCCCCCATTTTTACTTGATTTATCTTTTATACCGTACATTTATCATTATTACCGTACACTGTTCGGCCTGTAGGCCAATTACTTGACATTGGCGAAATTTTCTTGCACATAGACAGAAGCCATTATTTAAAGAGAAGAGTTTACAATCACAAAGGTGTCATATGTCTTAAGGCGAAGAATAGGATTAAAATGCAAAATTTAGTTGATTTTGTTTGTGCAAATATCTCGATGAAATTATAGCAAGTGGTGTAAGTATATAAAACTACTTATTCTGCCCATAAATATTTGATTTCGCTAATTGAGTAGATATAATCAATTAGCGATTTACAGCGCCGATATCCTGTAATCACCTTTATGAATTGCATAAAAGTATGTGTAAAAAATTTGGCAATGTAAAATGCTGCCTAGGCAGAATAAAACTTTTCTTTATTACGAATGGGCTTGTGTTTGACCTTAATCACACCTATGGAAAGTAATGTTAGGGTCTAAGGTGGAAGACGCTTACCCAGAACATGCCTATTCACTCTAGACTTGAATACACCAAGATTATAGGAACTGGGAAACAACGCAGGGAGGGAATTCCAAAGTTTAGTTTACTTGTATGTTTCTTTTAAACGGATTCATTTGGATTACCGTTGTCTTGCGCGATTACATCACTAGGGATCGGAAATTCGGATACATATTTACCTAAACTCGGCAAAATCTCGGAAAAAGTTAAGGAAATATAGAGTCGGCTTTATAAAAATATTATTTTAATAATGTTACGATGTATGTGGTTAATGTATTAATCAATCTAAGTATGCATTGAGTAATTAATTAGTATATTATATATATCTAACAGTATTGATAAGTTCAAGATAGGTGATTAATAAAACACCCGGGATTTTTATTAATAAATTGAAATTGAGTCCATACAACTGAACAACAACGCCGCTGCCAAAGTTTAGGTAAAATTGTATCCGAATTTCCGATATACATCACTTATCGCGTCGCGCGTGAAAAAAAGCCTAACTCATAAAAATAAAATCAATTGTCCAATCTGAACAGATACCTATTTAAACCATTTGGAGCCGTCGAACTGAGAAAATTGACCGTTGAAAAGGAGGAAAATTGCCTTCGAATTTAGACGGTTTTGTTCCCGAATAAGAAATTGGCTTGAGGACTGGAAATGGCGGAACATTTGAGAATTGATTGATGCAGGTAAGGTCTGGTTCTTTTTAAACGCGGAAATAGAAACAGTAATTGAAAATTGATAGGTGTGTGCTTCCAAAAATGTTTTACTTATATTTTAGCGCCATAAATATGTATAACTACAACAGCCTATTAACGGCTCACTGCTGGGCACAGGCCTCCTCTCATCACGAGAGGGTTGGGCTATTAGTCCCCACGCGGGCCCAGTGCGAATTGGGGACTTCACACACGTCCTTGAATTACTTCGCAGATGCGTGCAGGTTTCCTCACGATGTTTTCCTTCACCGAAAAGCTCAGTGGTAAATTCAAATTGAATTTCGCACGTAAATATTTTTTAGCGGTGCGAGCCGAATTTGAACCCACGACCCTCTGCATGAGAGGCGGTAGGTCAAACCACTAGGCCACCACGGCTCCTTAAATATGTATAAAGTAAAACAAATAAAATGACTGTTTATTGGTGAAATGTTTGACGGTGGTATTCGATACACTAAATCAATAGCTTATAATTTCATGATCGGTGTAAACAAAGGATATTTGATTCCACCGATTATGAGGTGAACAGACACCAAGTTAGTTAAACATATTTTAGAAGCAAAACCTGTAGCGGCAATCTCGAAATATGTTTTATGAAAAAAATTGAGTTACCTATTCAAAAACAAAAAATAACTGTCAAATAGTCTGCCAATAGCAGCATACCATACTCGTAAGTTATCCTACTTTGTTTGCAATTTAATTTAGTCTTCTAATACGAGCAACAATCAACGCATCTAACTCGCAAAACTGATTATGGTACCAATATTTGCATGGCTCCTTCATGTCTCCCTGCCTATAGGTACTTATCTACATCAAAAGAAGATTTTCGAAGTTCCTTCTGAAGTTGCCAATAAACCGTTTCGACAAACTATTAGCTCGAATATCCTATTCCTATGAATAATTCCATCTTCTTTCAGGTTGAAATAAAAGTATGTAAATCGCTCGCTCCATACCAAAGTGTGAGTTGGACCGAGGCATAATAGAACATTAGCAATTGAGATCCTGAATAAGTCACGTAAATTCACAGAGCGATTGAAGCGAATTGTAACTTCTGCTGGGTACTTTTACACCGTACTTTGGAGTATTTTTTCCGTATTGTCGAATTTCATGAAACTGACAAAGTAGTCATTTTCTGTTCTCTGTTTTCTATATCAGTCAATAATAAATAACTCTTGGTGATGTTAGGTCAATCCTAGACTATTTATGCACTTAAAGAAGTCCACTGCTGATTGTCCACACCGACTGTTCTGAACAAATATCGCTTTAACACTTACAAATTTAATCACCTAATATTTTTTACTTAATAACATGTCTTAGGATTTGGTTTGGATTCTACAATCCTTCCCTTCCCTACAATTCTAGATCTTTAACGAATTCCACAAGGTATGTAATTAAATTAACACAACAACTAAATTAACGTTCTGTTCTTACTCGAAAAGGGTCACGATTCCTAGCAGCAATAACAGTAGACCCTTGGCACCTGTAACAACAGTATCATTAAGAGACCACTTAGGACAATTATACTAACGTGCAATAATGGCAGTGTAACAAGCAATATTGGAGAAATATTGCTTCGGGAAATTCTTCGAGATTTTCTACTACCACACGGCGGACACGGCCTATAAAAGCACGATTTCGAACACAATTTGAATGAAGTGGCAATGTTTTCATGCGAGAACGTCTGTAGGTACTCTTTTAAATGTGTGTGTACCACTATGCGGGCCAATGATTCACTCTCCATCTCCGGATAAAACAAATGTTGTATGGATTAATAAAGAAATAAAGAAAGAAATAAAGAAATGACGGTAAGGGCGAGTTGGGCGCGAGTTGCTTTTAAATATTCTGTGCTACAACTACAGCCTATTTGCGTCCCACTGCTGGGCACATGCCTCCTCTCATCACGAGAGTGCTTGGGCTATAGTCTCCACGAGGGCCCAGTGCGGATTGGGGACTTCAGACACATCTTTGAATTACTTCGCAGATGCATGCAGATTCATCACGATGTTTTCCTTCAAAAGATCAGTGGTAAATTGAAATTGAATTTAGCACATACCCTTTTCGCTTTCGCTTTTTTCATCATTTATTTAAATTTACAAATGCGTTGTCAGGCTAACAAGCGTTGATTATTTTCGGGTATACTACAACAGCCTATTTACGGCCCACTGCTGGGCACAGGCCTCCTCTCATCACGAGAGGGTTGGGCTATAGTCCCCACGCTGGCCCAGTGCGGATTGGGGACTTCGGGTATATCAGTATCGTAATCACCAATAATATACCTAGCATAATATGTTGCGTCCATAGACACGTTGAAATCAGATCGCTTTACAGCGCCCATTTTTTGTTGTCGTGTTTGTACTATTATTTTTGTGAATTTTTTGTGTATTTTTTTTTGCTGTAAACTGTGTCTTCTGTGCAGCGAATAAATGTCTTTCTTCTTCTTCTTCTTCATAGTATCAATTTGCATCTTCAACGGAGTATGGCAAGCTTTCATGTAAAATTCTTAGAGCCGTGCAACTATCGCCGCTGCGGTGCGGTGTGAAGGAAGTTCCGCTTTATTGAAAATAATAGGAGCTATCGCTTTCATCCGGGATTCTTTTCATCCTTCCTTTCAATTTAGTGATTCTTCGTATAAAAGTTTCCGTATAGTTCTTTTTGGAATAAAAAAAAACATTTAAAAAGAAATCTACAAGTTAAGAAAGATATTTGTACCAGTATTTTATGGTAGCTTTTACTGTTCTTCTAGTTTTCATCCAGTGACATTAGAAAAATACATTGTTTAAGAACAAGCAGATCAGTAATTGAAGATTTCTCTTATTTCGTCTGAGTACCTACCTATCAATTGTTTTGGAAATATTAAGTTTAAACAGGAGCATTACTAGAAGGAAAATATGAGAAGGTTTTCTTCGAGGTATAGACCTGGTTAAATTTTGTTAGTGATAATCAGCATGTAGGATTGGTAATAACCACCACAGCAGCCTATTTGCGTCTCACTGCTGGGCAGAGATCTCCTCCCATCACGAGAGTGTCAATTTAACATAGGTAGTTAGTTATGTGAGCTCTTATAATTATACACTTCTTTTTTAGTTTCTAAATGAGGAATGATTAGTAAATGAGGTACAATGCATACTACACGTCGAAACAAGCCCGCATATGGCATGATGAAACATTTTCATTGTTAGTTAAGGCTTGAAATTTCCTGTTGTACCCACTACCACACAGGATATAGAAATTTGGTCGAAGATTGAAAATCCAGGGTTTGGTATAATATTGCACTTTACGGACGATTCTACAGGTTGAGCTGAAGTTTGAAATACGTCCCCAGTTCGATAGTAAGTTTAGTTAAGTTTAAAGTTTTTCTGTAAAAAGATATACATTTCCCCTTTTTATTTTTATTTTGCAGACCTTACATTTTTGAATTTATTTCTTAGCATAATGTCAATGCATGTCTGTGCTATCGACCGGTAATACTTATTAGTATAGTTCTTGCCATAAAGTATCATTTACTCGTCATGAAACAAAACTTTACTTACATACAATTCGGCCCAACGGCTACTTACGGCCCAAATTGTAAGTACCCACAATACAGCCAAATTTCCAGACAAGGCAAGTTATAAATTTAATTTAAAAGACTGTGTCCCTCAGCTTAAACTTGCCAACGACTATAAATTTCTTTCCAAAATTACCATGACGTAAAAATCCAATTTGAACGCGAAAGAAGTAAATTAACAATTTAATGCGCTCCTTAACGAGGGCGAAACGCTTTTATATTTGCCACAAAGCAAATTAGGTTAAGGACTGGCAATTAAATATTACACGTAGAGACTTCCGTCCAGAACGGAAATCCGCTCGCCGAAATGGTTTAATACCCATTCCCTTTGCAAAGAGGCCGTAGAAATTTTCATAGCGTCCAAAAGTGGAATGAAAACCCTAACAACTTTTTCAGCTGCACCAAAATTTATAGAGGATAATTATTTTCTGTACTGGGTGGATTAAAACCATTTTACGATATTTGGGGCCGAGATACGCGCACTTTTCATGAATCCGATGATGTGTAAATATTTTTTTATCGTTAAGTTTTACCTAAATTACGACCTGTTAAAGAAAAAAAAAAATATGTCGGTCTATCGTCAATAAATAGAGTTCTATTAAATATTTAACTGGCTTTTTTTTACTATGCAGGAAAACCTATACATGCTTAGAATCGATAGCCGATACTGTGGGTTAAATTATCGACAAATGGTTAACTACTGTTTGCTTTAATCCCCAACGCAAAAGGAGTCGTGCTAAGTTTATCTGTATGTCTGTCTGTGGCTTTGTAGCTGCGTAACGGATGAACCAATTTATAGATAAAGTTATTTTTATTAGAGTTGATATTTTGCAGGAAATCGGTTTAACGGTTTGAAAATTACCGATGTCGTGTGCCGTCGATATTAATATTTCGGAGATTTTTAAATTTTCCTAATCATTAATCAAAATAAATTCTAACAGAAGTTGGGATTAATCGAGACTTTTCGTTAATTATTATTTTAATTAACATTACCTACTTTTATATCACACGACGTTGTCAGTTTAATATATTTTCAGCGGAAATATGCTGCCTCCTGGCGAAGCACGCCGTGAGAATGTTTTCTTTTATCTGTAACTGCCAAAAACTTGCATGCATGTGTAGGTGACTATAAAAAAATCTATGAAATAACGAAATGACTATTAAAGCATACACGGAACCAGAAGAGCCGCGATGCTAGTTACCGATTACAACGTACTCTGGTGACTTTGAATAACCGAATAAAAATCGTAACTAGCTCGTTGACAAAACGCTAACGAGCTCTCGGCACTGAATCACTTTGCAAAACTATAATGACGTACCTAGGTAGACAAAGCGTAAAAAATAAAATGAAAATAATAATTTACTTATATTAAATTATGTCTTTTTATAATTAGAAATTATTACTTAGATGTCTAGTCATTGCCCGCGACTTCGTCCCGCGTAGACTTAGAATTTGCGATGATACTATACATATAGTATTTACTACTTCTACTACTACAGCCTATTTGCGTCCCACTGCTGGGCACAGGCCTCCCCTCATCATGAGAGGGTTTGGGCTATAGTCCCCACGTGGGCCCAGTGCGGTTGCGTGGCCAAGATTGGGTAGGTACTTCACAGACATCTTTGAATTACTTCGCAGAAGCGTGCAGGTTTCCTCACGATGTTTTCCTTCACCGAAAAGCTCATGGTAAATCCAAATTGAATTTCGCACGTAAGTAAACTTAGAGATGCGAGCCGGAATCGAACCCGCAACCCTCGGCATGCGAGGCGTTAGGTCGAACCACTAGGCCACCACGGCTTTTCAACTGGAGTAAAGTTGAAGTTTAGGGGTTACTTTGGAATTTAATTGTATCGAGCGAAGTTTCGTGAAACGTGTAACGAAAGCTGTCAATGTAAGGATGATATAATCAAATATAACATACGTTTTTTTTCTTAATTTTTTAACTCCTAACATTTCTTAGAAAAGTATGATTTTACATGAGCAATTTGACGATGCTGGGTCAGAGAACGGCCTGAAGTCTTTTACCCGAAGAGCTAAAGGCCGCCATTAATGTTTCAGCAGCTGTCTATTATAAAGTCACAACATAATTCCACAATTTCGTGTCCTGGCCACTCCCGTACTTTAATCCGAGCTACATTATTCATGGAAGGCACCGACCAATTTTATATTCACTTTCCTCTTTTGTGGGCAACTTTAGGTATATTTTATGTTCTTCATACAGCATGCATTACGAGTCATAAATATTTGAGCTTGAAAAAGGGATGCCTGGCCGTAAAAAAGATGATTGTTCTTTTTGAGCGCGCATTGATTTTTTTTTGGGGAAAAAAGTGGTTGGGCAAAAAGACGTTTCTATTTTATGAGTTTTGAACTTTTCGGGTCACCTTTTGTTGACCTCTTTAAATTTATGAGTAACTATGATATGGCTACAAATAAAATCTATCGAGTGAAAATTATAAAAGCAAAAGTTTGTTCGTATGGATGAATGACTTTGATTTTTTGTTACTCTTTTGCGCGCTAATAAGGTAGTCATTTTTTAAATTATTTTTAAACAAAACTTACCTACCTACCAACTTATAGGCATTACCAATATCCCGAGATTTTCACGAGATTATATTTTCAGTGGGTAACGCCGCGGCGCACTTCTAGTGAATCACCTGTCTGCTAAATGCGAATAACCCTGATTACGTAAACCCTAAAACCACAAAGCTGACATACTCGTAGTATTTAGTGTCAGACCTAACCAATTAAGGCAAATTAAGTAAATAATTGTTTTTTTTCTAAATTTCTAATAAAAATGTTTCAACCAAAGTGATGAATGATGCGTAATTTTAAACTAAACTAAAAGTAACGAGTTTTGCCATGGTTTAAGTCCTTAAAATAAATCGTGAACAATCAATGATATTTAGGTAGAAAATATTTTCTACCTAAATAAAAGTCCTTTTTAATATAAAAGGACAAAACAAAGCAAGCAATGTGTGGACTACTAATGGCGAAAATAACGAGTATATTTAGGTACTAGGTATTTCAATAAATAAGTACTTAAAATAATGGGTTAGTAATTTTGATAATTCTTGAGTTTAGCTATTTTTAATCAGCAACAGTGCGTGTTATTCTTTATTACATAGTGATTCTCTTCCAGCCCTAGTTCCTTCAAGGCAAATAGACGCATTTAGACATCGAGTTGCGGAAAACCAGCTCGCACAAACCTATTCCTAGCCTACCTACGAGTACCTACACAGTTTCCACCAGTCGTACCGGTCATCCGTTCTGGTGGGCAAAAGGGTATAGTAGGGAAGAGAGCGGCTGTGTTTGCACGAACAATAACGCACCATAATACGGGTATATCCCGCGCAACGGACTAGCGTGTTAATAATGCTTTAGAAGTCTTGAGAGACTTTTTTGAAGTAAAGCGTTTGAAGAGCTCGATAAAAAGAGAGATGAGCTCAAGGCCTTTACACCTACGGCCTTTACACCTACGGCCTTTACCATCCGTTGCACATAGGTACGTCAGCGGGGTGCAGTTTTTTTTTCTTGCGTATAGGTACCCCATGGTCTGGGGTGTCATTGATAGGTCTTACAAAACATTGTGGGTTTGTGAAAACCAAGATTAAGAGATGCGTTTAATGAAATATTAAGCTGCTCGACTCTAGAAAAAGATATCACTTTAATGCTATCATTTGTTAGAGCCAAGTGTCCCTCCCCTTGTGCCCCAAGTGCGCTCGCACATTTTTCAACAACAAGTTCAGTTATGCGGATCACTTTAGAGCGCACCGGTAAAGGATGCAACAGGAACATCCAAGTCAATGGCCAGTTATGAAGCGGTCGCTGTGATTGAAATCGAGAAGCAGACAGTCAGTCAGGTACTCTTCTGATGAGTTTCTTACAGTGTTCATGTTAGCAACGGGTCTACACAGAAGTGCTGGTAGATTTAAAGATGATGAGTAATAAAATATATACTGAATGAATGAATTTAAATTTGACTTACCCATAACGAAGATAAGACACAAAACGTTTCAGTTTGACCTAAATGCTTACATTCTCGTAGTTTGTTGTACCAACATTATTTTATGGCACAATGCCCATTCAAGTTTGATAAGGGTGCGCCTAGACAATAAATCAAAGGACAGCCCTCAGCTGCCGGCCTTTGCCGTCAGTTGGAGATAATCGCGCTTTGTCTCTTGGTGCACCTTTAGGTTCCATTTTGATTTTAGATTTTTTTAAACTCCTTACTTGCTTTGAATGAGATGGCTATCGGATCGTCCTAATACAACGCGACTACGTGATTTTCTGGTGCATGGTGGCGATTACGCGAATGTTAATTAGAACACCTATTATTGCTCAATATGTTTGATCGCGCGTTCGCGCAGTAAAATTCGCGCGAACTTGCGATCATCTCGAGGTTGTGTTGTGTGAAGACGATACCTTAGGCTGTATTCGAGGAATAGTTGGTCTTTTCATGCAAATTAAATGTTAGGTACAGTCAAATGTACTGGAGGCCTAACTTTACGCGATAGAATCGCCTGCAAAAGTCTTTTGCTCAAGGCGAACGGGCGTAGACTATGCAGTCTAAAACTAGTATTTTCAATAATGATTTGTAGTAAAATATTGAAGTGATACAGTTATTATGGAAGATGAATGCTATAAACCTAATTGTCAGCTTTTGCTGATCGTTAATTTATTATGGCACCGAACACCAGCGTTTATAGCGTTATTGATTACCTTGTCTCACACAACAATCGGGCATTGTCTAGACATTGTATAGAATAAATAAACTTGACCAACAGACTAACAAACTAATCAAATACAATTTTAATGACATCGATGAAAATAAATTAATTTCCGGTAACAGCGAAGTCTTTTCAAAATAAGTAATTAATACGCTTTATTGACATACAATGTTCATCGTTTATAAGGATTTCTTATAACATTGAATTGGATTTGATACGAATAATACTTGTTCTTGCCTTAGATACTTTTCTAAAAGCTCGTAAAGTAACGTGACTGATACAATAAAAAGAATCTTCAAGCATTTGTCTAAAATTATAAGTTGTAAGACTTGTAAGATAATTGATAACAAAAGCTTGTGAAAATGGTCTGAGGTACTTTTGACATCAGCTAACTCTGAACCCCTCTCAAAGGAAGATTTCCTATTCAAAAATCTTTTGCTTACATTCTGTTTCTTTTCCTTGCAGATGGGCGCTGTCTTGAGCAATCAACGGTACTAATGAAGCAATCCGCAGCGGGATATTGGACTAGCTGCCTCTCGATCCGCTTCCAAACGCAATAAAACAACAAAACCCTACAATTCCGCACCTAACGTCGAGCAAGAGCAGAAACAACCCTTATCGCAAAAACACAAAGGGAATAAAGTCGCTACCACGACTCCCAATGGCTACGCTCGGAATTGGAGAGCCTAACGGAGCGACATGTCAATTAACACCCGATCTAAATCGTAATCAACCGCACCACACGAAGAGTGAACGTCACGACGAAGCCATATTCCAAACTTGACTCGCCAACTTCGCTCGATCGGATCAGGTGACGCGCAATTGACAGCGGACATCAAACACGGGAAATCGAAACCAATGTATGGTAACGTCAAGAAAACGAACGTCACCCAGTCCAGGGACTCGTATGGCGACTCACAGACATAATTCCCATGGTCCACTGCCTAGCTTCATCGCTTTACCTTCGTGTCTTTTCATACTAGCATCTTTAGTCCTGCCGGCAGACGTGGCCCTAGCCGCGGTAGATGTCAACGAATCTAGTCTTAATGTAGACCTCAGTATTATCAATCCAAACTCCACTTTCAATTGGACGATCTTTGACGACAACTCCACTGTAACCAAGACTCTTCACGACGGAATCAAGCATACGAAATACTCCACGCCAGTCACTATTCTCCTGATCGCTATTTTCATGGTAGTTATCTTCGGAACGGTGGTCGGAAACATTTTAGTTTGTATTGCGGTCTGTTTAGTTAGAAAACTTCGCAGACCGAGCAATTACCTGATAGTATCGCTTGCAGTCAGCGATTTGTGCGTGGCGATAATGGTAATGCCTGTCGCAATGGTGTACGATGTTCTTGGAACGTGGCCGTTCGGACCTGTGGTTTGCGACTTCTGGGTATCCAGTGACGTGTTATCCTGCGCAGCGAGTATTTTGAACCTGTGCATGATATCTGTGGATCGATATTACGCCATCACGAAGCCTTTAGAGTACGGTGTGAAAAGGACTCCAAAGAGGATGCTTTTTTGCGTTTTTATCGTCTGGATGGGTGCTGCGTTCATATCGCTTCCTCCTGTCCTCATATTGGGTAACGAGAAGACTGATACATCATGCTCCGTGTCGCAGAACCAGGGGTACCAGATATATGCGACCTTTGGTTCGTTTTATTTGCCGCTATCTGTGATGATCGTCGTGTACTACAAGATATTTAGCGCGGCGAGGAAGATCGTGAAGGACGAGAGGCGGGCTCAGTCTCATCTGGAGACGCACTGCTACCTGGAGATCAATGTGAAGAACGGTGGAGCGGCGGAGGCGAAGTTGCTGGGGAGCCAGATGGTCCCGCCTGCTGCTCGAGGCTCCACTGCCAGCACCAATACCACTGTAAGCATCTTCATCACTACATAGTATAAAACAAAGTCGCTCCGCTGTCTGTCTGTCTCTTTGTATGCTTTGATCTTTAAAACTACGCAACGGATTTTGATGCGTTTTTTTTTAATAGATAGAGTGATTCAAGAGGAAGGTTTTCGTATATAATTTGGTTAACATAGTTTAAGGCTCAGTTCCCGCGGGAACGCTATAATCAAATTTCACGCGGGCGAAGTCGTGGGCAGACTATTATGCGGGTATTCTATATATGATAATCCCCCAAAGGTAAAGTGAGGCCAAGACGTGCCTATTATATGTATTGCTTGTACTGTAAAACAGTTCTGAGATCTTATGGAGAGCCGAGCTGTTAGCCCACCAAAGGAAGCAAAACTTAGGGGAAATAATACATGTGTGTGCGAATTTTGGAATAGTTGTAGGTGAAGGTGCCTTAAACAACATACTAAAAGTCCTGATGGGGGGGAGCGCCGCTAACGTGTGGGGGGGGGTCCAAAGGTCCCTTTTTTTGGTTTTTCGTAAATATCTCGTAAACGATAACCCGCAACAAAAAATGTTCTAAGACATAAATAATTTACATTAAATTTTCTACAAAACGATATACACACTTTTTTGCTAGTGTAAATATTGAAATAGATAATGAAGGGCAAAGTTAACGATAAACGATTTTACGCGTGGGTTCGGGATTTGGTCCGCTGTACCCTGATTCTTTTTAGATAAGGGATCATACTTGACACAGTTGTACTTTGGATAATTCTGAGTGGATTCATACTAAGGGCCACCGCGGGACACCGCTCGGTTGGTAGGGGGAGAGGGGGAAACTTTGCTTCCGCCGCGCTTTAGTTAGACCCATATATTTCCTAAAATTGTAAGAGTTAAGAGATGCTGTTTATTGCGAAATGATCCTTACTAAATGCTTCATCAAATGTAATCCATAAGTTTTCATTTTTATTGGTGGTTTTTCTTAACTTTTGATCGATATTACAAATTTCTAAATTTAACAATTTCTTTTAGTAAGTTTGATATAAAAATGTATGGTGATGTGCAGTGCCACTTTTTCAAAAGTTGGCGCATGTAATGCAGATTTGAACATGGTATAACAATACTGTCTACTTTAAATAATAAAGAAAATATTGAGAATATTAACCAACTATTCTGATATTTTCTAATTATCATGAGCCATTTAAATTGTTAATTTTAAGGAATTTCATTTAAAATTGAATCCAGTTTATCACATTTAAAGAATAAAAATTGAATTAGTCCACTTGATTAACAGAAAATGCTGTTTGAGGTAAGATGCATTTTTATATAAGGCAGTCATTAACTTCAATTAAGAGCTTCAAAAGCGATAAATCTAGCGGTCGATTGAGTTCCTGGTTGACTGGGCACACGTGGTATGTCTCGTTTAAAACTACTGGACCGATTTTGATGAAATTTGGTTTGAGAATAGTTGGAGTTCAGAAAAATAAAAAGTAGCCAATGTCCTTTCTCGGAACTCCAACTATTTTCATCAAAATCGGTCTAGTAGTTTTAAACGAGACACACCACGTGTGCCCAGTCAACCAGGAACTCAATCGACCGCTAATTTTATCGCTTTTGAAGCTCTTAATTGAAGTCAGTGACTGCCTTATGTAAAAATGCATCTTACCTCAAACAGCATTTTCTGTTAATAAAGTGGACTAATTTAACATTATTTCTTTAAATGTGATAAACTGGCTTCAATTTTAAATGAAATTCCTTGAAATTAACAATTTAAATGGCCCATGATATATAGAAAAAATTCAGAGTAGTTG